>KK113241.1:184128-195758 GCA_000611955.2 Stegodyphus mimosarum
AACACTGTAAGCAACATATTGCTATGTCTTAAAAGTACTACAGAGGCCTTTTATTTTAAACTAAAATAGATGAATAGACGGCACACCTACTGCTTACATATCAGCCAGCATTTATGGTGAGAACTCAAAGCAAAGAAAAAGAACTTTTGCAGTTGTAAAACAGATAACACAGACACTTAAAAATTTTCAAAACATATATTGACCTTGAAGAAAAGTGTATTCATGTCAACAATTTTTTTTGCTTTCTTATCTAAGTCCACAATTAAATAGGTAAGAAACTTGTCTAAGTCGGCAATTAAATAGGGAGGCCGAAAATATTTACTGATTTAAGTTATATACTGTAACAGCATGGGAAAAGATCTTGTTTGCTATAAATTATGGTTAAAAAAATTCTAACGAGTATTCATTATTAAAGAGCTGTAATTAAACAACCATAACTGAAATTTTCAGAATCTTTAGTTTTCTGATGAATATACTAAAAATATTTTGTTTTGAACCAGAGCAAAAATTTTAAAAATCCTCATCTTCCTCATTTCAGAGGCCGTACGACGTTCATTCTTCAACGAGCATGGAAGAAATTCACGCTTTAATGCATAACACATGCTTGCACTTTCCCAAGCATGTTGACCGGAGATTTGCGAATCTTATTCAACAGGTGAGTCATTTGAGGAAAAGAAAGGCTATAAAATTTATAATTTGCTTTTGGATATTAATGACTCATGAAAGCTTGTCTTGTCTATGAAGAAAGTTTTAACGCATTGATTGCACATTAAAAATGTTCTGTTAGTTTGTCTGTCTGGGGAGAATTCAGACGTAAGAAAAATGCTAGTAGTATATTTTTTTATGTATTAAATATTTCGGAATGACTGAAATATATCTCAAAATGTGAACTGATATAGCAAGTGAAGTAAAACACAAGAAATTACACATAATGCATAATATATTATCCATCTATGTTTAGGTAGAGTAGAACTAATTGCTTCGAAATTACATCCCCATGCTTACCATAGTTCTTTAAAGGCATTTATTAAAGAGCTTATTTTATGCTTGTTACAAGATGATAATGCACCTAAAATTAAATTGGAATATGTTAAAAAAGCATTTTAATAGCATGGAAAAAATTTTTCGTTTACTTACAAAGAGGGATTGATTTCCAATTTTATTAGCACTTTAAAATGGCGAAAAACGCATAAAATTAATTACACGTAAGTAGCAGTCTGTCTGATCGATAAAAATGAGCGAGGCAGGGAAAGGTATTAATTAGATGACGGGCTTTATCCAGCCGTATAGGGAGACGTTGCTCGTAACCACTCCAATTTCTTTTTACCTCCATGGTTATAACCTTCGATGGCCAACTCGGTTTTCACTGCTGAGAGGAAAATATCAATTCATGTAGTTTTGTTCGATTTATTTGATTATAGCAAGGCACTCGAAAGCTATCTGTCTAAAGAGGGATGCCCTCACGGAGGACTTTTTATGGGAAACTTGCTCGTATCCACATTACACATGGAAAGAAGCTAAAACGTCCATGCAGCGGCCATTTCACCTGGAATCGAATGCAGGTGAAGCTGCCAATGCTTAGTGATTTTTTGCCAATGCATAGTGCAATTCGGCCACTGGTGGGCCGAATTACTGTAGCTGCAGTTTGCCAAATCGCACCGTCACTGAACGGCGGATGAGTGTGGGAAGTGTCATCTGGTACGATGAATCGAGATTCAAGCTGCTGCAGGTTGACGCTAAAGTTTGTATGTGGCGTAAACTGCACGAAGCACCCCGTACCTTGTGTCAGACAGGCCGGTGACAACGGTGGGGCTGTATCGGGCATCTTTACATGGTCCTCACTGACACCCTAGTCATTAAAGCCAGTATGACGCTGGTTAGAACCTTGACGAGCTTGGGCTTATTCAACTGTTGGCTGTTCATCCACACCCTTTCATATGCTTGTTGTATCCACAGCAGGATACGCTCTTTCAAGCAGATAATGCGCGACTCCATGGGTCACATATTGCACAGGAGTAATTCCAGCTAGTATAACAGTGAGGTTAAATACTAACCTGAGTTCCAAAGATCCCAGATACTAATCCTTTCGTGCATCTGTCAGACGAGCTGCAACAATCTCTTCGCTGTCTGAACTGACCACAATGCTCTGTGATCGATTTACGAAGGAAACTGTAGGACTGCTGAGCGGCAGTACTACTATCTCACTTTCTGCACCTCATCAAATCTTTTCCAAGCGTACTGCTGCTATTATTCGCTCAAAAGAGAGTGGGGAGGTATTTAATTGTATGTATAATAATTTGTCTATCTTTTCAGTTTATAAGAACTGAAAGAAAAATACATGCATTTTTTAATGGGAAGTAAAAACCTATATTTCACGAAGCAGTATGTGGGCAAAATAACAAATATTTTAGCCTGCATAATTTTATATCTTATATTTAGATGTCAAGTTACAAATTTTTGAATTGATAGATGCTGCTAAATACATGCAATATTAAATTAAAATTTTCCAAGAAATATACATAAGACAATGGCCCAGGTTTATGCTATGCTCGAGTTAATAGCGCAAAAACCCAGTTCAGTTATATCTTTTATTTGCTGAGAACGGAATCTCGAACAAACTACCAGAGATTTTTGGCTTTAGCATTCGGCGCATGATCGTTTGGCATTTCGGGGTGTTTCCATTGAATAAATGCTCTCATAACATAAAAGATTTTAATAAGAATATAACATTTAGACTTTACCTCAATCCTCATTTAGTGGCCGAACGGCTATGATAATTTAATACAGTTGATGTTAGGTACGGCGTTATTTCTAGCGGAATGAGCTGGCCACCTAGAACTGTTTATAAATTTCCTGTGGGTTACACAGACACGATACAAAGTGCTAACGCTTAGTTTAAAGTCATTAAAGCCAATATTTGAGAGATATTTGTTTCTGAAAAGTCTTCCTAGCTACATAATAAAAACGTAGTCAAAAATAAGCGTACAAAGTTGTGCTAAGTAATTACAGAGTTTAAAGATAATATTCCCAGTTTTTAATATGTTTATAAATAATCATTAATTAATTGACGGTATTAATTGAATTTTTAATTATATTTATAAAAGAAACCCTTTATAATAATATTCCGAGTCTTCTAATATTGCATTGAAGCATGCAAGGGTTACATCTACGCCTTGCCAATGTGTAACGTAAATATGAACAAATTTCCCATCGAAAGTCTCCTACGAAAGCTACTTTGTCTTAGATAGCCTTTGCTTGCTTTGTCTTTATTAATTAGCCAGTGATCCAAGTCCTCCAATATCTAAGATGATTCTTTACCAAAATATTCTTAACGTTAATTCCTTTTTATAGGGTTTCGTTTTTATTCAATGCAGTTTGTTATAGATGTAAAGTTCGTCAGTTTTATGCACTTTAATCTTTTTAATTACTTTTTAAAAACATCGGGGGGGATATAGCATTCTTTTCATAGACCTTCGTAGATGACCTGTTTTATTTCCGAAAGGATTTTTTTAAATATTTAATAAAGTACTAGTTTCACTCAGATTTATTTCCAAGCTGATAGACGGGCTTCTTATTCTCGAAGCAAATATTTCTCTCTCTCATCAGTGAGAGCATTTCACAGGGTGCATTACAGGGGTTACTTCCATATTACACCGCGAGAAGGCACCGTACATGTACATAATTAACTTACACTCTCCCTTTCCAGCTAGCTGTCACCGCTAATTATCATCCGTCCAAGGCGGCAAGCCGCACACGTAGTATGCAGTAAAAGTAAATGAAAGAGCAAAAGTGAGACACCCTTTGCACCGCACAGCTCGCAAAGCAGCACTTCACTTGGGCGGGCAAAAAGAGTTTTTCCTTCTAATCCTGCTTTCATAGTATATACTATATGTGTAATCTTCGATACTCTATTAGAATCTTTTTTCTACAGCTTAGGATTTTAAATTATTACGCACTTAGCTTAAAATATTAAAGCATAGGTTCGTATTACACATTTATGAAGTAAAAGAGCTTTTCTGTTCGAATGTATTATTTTTACTTTCAGTTACTCAGCTTGGATCCCAAAACCCGAATATCTTCGATCAAAGAAATAAAGAAGCACAGCTATATGGAATCTCTGGATATTTCGGCTGTGTACAATCGTCAGATAAAACCACATTTCATACCAAGTGTAAGTTCTATATACAGTTTAATTTCATAAAATGTGTTATTAACTTACTTTCAAAAAAAGTAAAGAAAGCTAACTTTTCAGAAACTGCTTTTCATTAAAGCATAGATGCTGTAAGTAGATATCAAAATTAACATTTTTATCATCATAATAAAGATGCTTTGTATCGATCGTAATAATGCTATACTATATAATTTAAGCAAACGCAATGTTTGTGCATCTTTTAATATAATTTGCGTTTATGTCCTCTGTAATAATGCCGTAGAAGTCAAACTCCAGCATTTGTGATGTTATTCTCTGATAACAGTATAAAAAACTAAAACTGTATACTTAATTACATTTCGCTTTTTTCTCCGTTAAAATGCAATATTTATATCAATTTTGAGTGAGAAGTACTGTAGCGTTCTGTACGGGTTCGTGGATTTCGAATGATTAACGACAACACTTGATGAAGAATGAAGACACAATTTATTAGCCAGTTTTACTCAAGACAGTTTCAAAATCACGTTTACAGTCGTCGAAAAACTATGACAAGCACGCTGAAACATTTAGCGACACAGCCTTCAGGCCATAACGAAGGAGACAGCTTCATGGCAAAGCACCAGAACATAGTCTCGACTCGGAACTCTACGTAATCTCGAGTCTCTCCACGCTACAACTCGCGATGCACTTGACGATAAGCACTAGAGTACAGCTCCCGACTCGGTTTCGGTCTTTCTTGAAGCTCAACACACTCTAAGATAAAACTCAACGATGCACTAACTCGCGATACTCTAAGAGACTCTCTCTATGCACTCGACTGTCAGCTCGACACTAGACTGATGATCAACTAGGTTAACTAGACACTGACTTAACTCCGCGTGCAGGAAGGGTTTATGGCCTGCCTTCGAGAACATTCTGGTCCATACCGGTAAGAATTCGTTTTAGAAGATTCTCAATCCGTCTAGGGCAAATCTCCAATTTTTTCGCCAAATGGGCGATTTATCGCCAAATAAGGCAACATTGCCTTCCCTTGTCATTTTCTGGCAACCCTAAACCGCCTTACGGTGAACTTACCGCAGCTGCACATTTCGTAACAGTATCAAATAAATTTCCAAAAAAACGCTGTTTTTATATGGGAAAATCAATGAGTATGTTGCATACTGTTGCAGAATATGTTACCTTTACGTTCACTCGTTTGGAGAATTTTACTCAAGGAATTCTTATTACAAGGCCCACTGTGGAATTATCTGAGGTTAACAGGAAGTACTGCTTACGTAGCAGAACCCAATATAAATACATTCATATCAATGTATCAGAATGTGTTACCAGGTAGCAACACTATCATACTTCCTACTGAGTGAGTGAGTGAGCAGCAGCACCACCCATCATTAATGACGTATCAAGACAGTGTAAAAACGGCTGCCATGTTAGAATGGTCATTAGAGCAGTAGTTTTTAATGATGCATTTTTCATATTCCTAGTAAATTTCTAGTTGCTAGAGGAGTGAACGTGTGTACTGCGTCATATTTCGATGTAATGATGTGATTTCGAAACATTACATCAAGGCGTCAGAAAGGTCTAGGCCTAATGAGTCAAACTGTAATGTTCCATTACGATAATGCCATGCCTCATATGTCCCCGTCAAGCCAGGCATATCTTGTACAATTCGGGCAGCAACTTCGTCAGTGGCCTGCGTAACAGCTCCAGCTCAGTCCCAAGTGACTGGCTCCCTCAAAATTCATCTTGCATTAATTTAAAACTAAATTAAAAACTTCTAGATTCATTTAAAACTATACCTAAATTACACAGTATGAATACATTTCAGGAATATAAATTTCGATTTCCTTAAATCGTTCAAAAGTACGACATTTTTAATCTCGTTCTTTTGAACGATTATTTCAAGAATTAGTATTTGTGCACCAAGCGTCCAGGAACTCTGAAAGGAACAGCAAATTGCTTTCCGCTAATTAATTTCCAATTCTAATTATATTCTTTATTTCTTAAATAGTGGAACTGCAACATTTCATATAATTCTTGAAACATTCAATTCATCCAAAATTTAATTTATTAAATCACATAGTGAAACCTCAATCTATAGCTTTTCGGAAGCGAAGCAGAAAGGAAAAATGACGTGGGCAGGTAAATGATTAATCCCAGAAACTGTTACATATTAAAACATATTACGGAAAAATAATATTTATTTATTTCATCCTAAGTACACTACTTCAAAAAACTATTTTTTAAAGAAAAGGGGTATATTTCATTTGCGTCTTAGCTGAATTTTGCCTCGATTGCAAACATATTCCCAGACTTAATCGTCTAGGTCTCTTCCACTTAGGCCACAGAAAAACATTTAAACTTCTAAGCTTTGTATGTCTGGCTTAAGCTTCTCTTACTCATTTTTATGTTTCTTTAGTTTTTTCTTTGATATTTCATGTAGATTTAAAGGGAAAACTAGCCATGAAACCCTTGAAAGTCAATAGCAATAAACTAATGAAAATAAATGTATTATAACTTTTGATAAACTGGGATTTAGAAATGGCACTAATAAAGAGGATGCCAAGCTGAAGGCCACGTACGAAGCATTACTACAATACTGTGGTTCTTGATTTATATTCCACAGAAAAGTTATGCAAATAATTAATTCATATTTTGTGGAGTCATTAGAATATTTTGGAACAGGAAAGATGAAACATGACAGTGCCTCTCCGGGAATCGAGTTCCGAATTGTCGGATTGTCAGTTAGTCATGCTCCCAGTCACACCACGATTAGGAGGGGGGGGAATACGGTACAACTCCTCTTCAAGAATATTTTCTTAATCAATAACAAATTCTTCTTCGGGAGCATTTTTCACAGTAGATTAATAAGGGAAAATGATAGTTTAGGGAACGAGAGCTGCAGAAATAAATAACATTATTTGTATAGAGATTCATTCGGGACCGCAAATGGTGAACTATTTTTCATAAGGGAAAAGGGTTGTTGAGGAAACGATAGATCGAGCTTCTACTGTAATCATTTCTTGACCTTATTCTTCTCTTTCTGTCAACAGATGGCGTTGGAAATCATTTTTCCAAACTTTCATATCTTGGTTTCTGCGTATGTTTTATAGCACATGATGAAGAAAGACCAGGTTTCTCTTGAAACGAAACGAAACCTTTTACTTTTAAATTTGGGTTAATTGTATAATAGTGTCCAAAAAATAATTCACAAAGTTCTGCAAAAACATGGAAGAAGAAGAGGAAACTACATATCATTAATTCGAAGTGCCATTCGTAGTGAGTTTAAATTTTAGAAACCGTAATAATGAACTATTTTATATATATAAGGACAAATGATGTAATGATGTAACAAATAACTTCGCTGCCGTTTAATAATCACTTATTATGTATTCATTCACATAGTGCTTCTCTTTGCCACTGAAAGAAAAAGAAAAATTTGTCAAAATAAAATGAATCCAGTAATCTTAACAAAATCCAGTGAATAACAGACATGCCCTTTCATTTAACAAAGCTTTCATTTACCAAGCAATTTTTATATTTCATTATTCGATTTGTCTACAAACCTCCTGATATTCCGTTATTTATTTTTTATATAAACATGTTTTGATATACTAAGTAATAAACGCGATTTTAAAGCGAAAATTTCGAGGAGATATCTAAATGTAACTAAATTAATTTAAAAAATAAAACTGTTTTTTTTTTCTTATCTATTTTTAACTAAGGAATTTATTTCTTGACATCAGACAGTCTGAAGAATTCTTAAGATTTATCACAGTCAAATCAAAAATTGCTTTGCGTGTGACCAGTCGAAGGTCGGCAATAATTTCATACAGCTGACTAGCTTTCATTACCAAGGGCATTTGGCTCGTAATTCAAGATTTTTCTTAACGCTTGATAAGAGTAGACCTAATAATGATGACTCTCCCCATCATTAAAATTATTTTCTTTTTTTGTGTTGATTAAGTGAGATAATATAAGCGGTAAGAATGGAAATCGATAATAAAATCAATAAACATCATTAACATATTTACAATAATGTTTTCTACTATTTTAGAAATTATTCCTGAAATACTAAAATGTTTGGAAATGTCTGAAAGTAATAAAAGTGTAAGATTTGCAGAATTTGTTTTCATTGGCGGCTCTACCGGATGGTTAGCATTTACTCGTACATCACATGCGGCTGATATCTCAAAAGCATGCCTTTCACAGTGGAACTTTCAAACCTAAATCATAACTTCCTAATTTTCCTCTACCAGTGCTCCAAACAATTAAAATGTGTAATTTTAAACTGGTTTCGTTCAATTCCCCTAAAACATAGAAAATAGGCTTAGCGTATTTTGTAACCCTTGATTAGCTAAAAAGAAAGCTTCTAATAAATAAATAGTATAACTGTATTTTTCATGGCTGTCATAACGCCTTTTAACATTTACAGCTCTTTTTCTCATCAGCATCAACCATTTATATAGATTTTAATATCAATCAACGTAAAAGAATTACTTCAGATTAAAACTTTTTACATTGACTGGTATTTACGATGTCAGAAGAGTAAAGTGGAAATTCTCAGATTGATTGTTTTAGGTCGCCTGCTTTATTTATACTGATTTTATATGGCACTGACTGGCGTAACGACTGGCGAGAGTCAGCCGGGAGAAGGTGTCGTATTGTCACCTTTATGGTCGTATTGTCATCTAACGACAGACGCACTTTTGCTTTTGTTAGCTCGATAAAATTTGTGAGCATATTCTGATTAGGTCAGCTAAGTGAGATTAGTCACAACAATAACTACACAACAATACTGATTTTATAGATTTTAAGTTTTAGAATTCAGAATGAAGAATCACACATGTGTCTTCGTTCATTGTTTATGTATCACTCCATTAGATGTTCCCAGTGGTCCACGTGTTTCTTCGCAATATACCAACTCGCCAATGCCACTCCAAAATATAAGCCCAAACAGCTCAATGTTTGTTGTTGTTTCTAATGCATCTTGCATAAATTATTTCGTGCACTAATTTGTAAATAAATTTGAAGGATTCTACAATGAAATGCTCTAAAAACTATGACTTTGCAAGTAAGCTAGCCTATTTTAATTGCTTACGTTTCTAAATTTTGTTTCGAGTTATACACAATTATACTAGATCCAAAACATTTTACACTGGCACGTTTCTCTGTCAGCTACAAATTTAACAAAATTTTAAAAAAAATTATTTTAAAATTTATGATTTGAGATAATAATAATCAAAATCATATTTGATGTGGACACCTCATGACTTCCTTGTACGACCTATCGAATTATGCGCATTTTTCGAAGCTCTTCATTTAAACTCATTTCCTCGGATTTCATTTGAGATATATTTCTCAAACAACCATTTTATTTCTCGCTTCGCGGCAAGGCAAAAATACGTAAACACTCAAAACATCTTCACTAAAAATTGTAAAATAGAAAAACAAAAACAACCCTAAAACACGTAATACAGTTTAAAGATCTGATGTGTAACACCTTATGACTTCCTTGTACCGGAATATTAAATTATACGCATTTTTTCCTGCATTTCATTTAAACTTATTTCCTCGAATTTCATTAACGATATATTGCTCATTCAATTAATTCAGTTCTCACTTGGCAGCAAGGCAAAAATACATAAAGTATTTTCATTAAAAACTGAAAAATATAGAAAAATATAAAACACCAAATACAGTTAAAACCCTTAAAAAAACAAATTTTGCAATAAAAATTACAGTTTCTACGCAAAAACAAGCAGTTCGGCCTGCAGGCAATGAAGGCAAATTTTTCGTTGCACAAAACTAAAAGTTTCCTTTTGGTCCCACTTGGCAAAAAGACACTGAAGATGCAGAAAGCCTTAATTCACTATTCTGCTAAGTTTCAAATGTAAACAAATATGGCTGCTATGATAAAAAATATTAGGCTTAGCCGCACTTAAAAAACTTTTAAATTGTTGATGATTCCACAATTACTGCACGCAGGTTAACTAAGGGCATAAAAATCTTAACCGAAAGATAAGAACAACATAATTCAATAATTTTACAGCAAAAAAGGCACAATTTACAAACATGTACGAATAAAAAAACTGAGCTCATTGAGTCGAGTAATAGAGTGGATATATATCTACATAAATTTATATACTTTTGGTGCGGCCGATTGCAACCAAAATAGGAGGTGCACAACTACATGTTATAGCAGTCCTATATAAAAAATTTCAACTTTCTGACGCTACTCGTTTTTGACTTATGCGACACACGTGCGTAAGTATGTACATACATACCTACGGACGCCACGCAAAATTCTCTACTGAATCCATTTTAAATCAGTTTTATAATTCGTTTTGGGAAAAAGAGTCCTTTATTCTGCCTTTACGTACAGATGTCATGCAAAAACATCATTAAATTATATTCGATAGCGGTCAAAATGGATATTTTCGATGAAATATTGGTATCCGGAATTTTTCGTGATTACAATACTTCTTTTACTTCGTACAAGGAAGTAAAAAGATTTTTACAATTAAAATTAGAGGGTACTACGCGATTCGGCCAGCGGGTAGGAAGACAAAATTGTCAGCACAAAACTGAAAGTTAACTTTTTGTCTCACTGGGCAAAAAGACACTGAAATTAGTGCTGCAACTGACTTAATTCACTGCTCTACTAATAGTTTCAAATGTAAATCAATGGGGACTTCTTTAGGCCTAGCGTCACCTAAACTTTTAAATTGTTGATAATTCTACAACTACTTCATGCAGATTAACTAAAGAAATGAAATACTTAACCAAGAAATAAGAACAACATAATTCAATAACTTTTAAAGGAAAAAAATGCACCATTTACCAACCTATAAGAAAAAAACCGCGGCTGATTGCAACGAAAAAGGAAGGCGCACAACAAGATATTATAGCAGTCCCATACGCAAAATTTCAACGTTCTACTACTACTCGTTTTTGAGTTATGCGAGATACATACATACGTACGTACAGACGTCACGAAGAAATCTGAATCCATTTTACAATCCGTTTTGGAAAAAAGAGTAATTTATTCTGTCCGTACGTACAGCTGTCACGCAAAAACATCGTTCAAGTGTATTCGAGAGCGGTCAAAATAGGTATATTCGTTGAAATATGATACACGAAATTTTTCGGGATTACAATACTTCCTTCACTTCATATAAGGAAGCAAAAAGGAAACACTTCCTCATTAATAACCTAACTAACTACTCAGATTGCATTCTTAATTTTAATTATTGGTACTTGTTATTGTCTAGTGAAAATATTTTTTATTTAAAAATTTAATCATCAACGTTAATTCATCAACGTTTAAACTATAATTCCAGAATGCTGTTTAATCATGAATAAACAATGAGGCAGGAGTTATGTGTATTTTTGTGTATTTGTATATAAAAGCAGCTATGTATAGAGAAACCTTCCAAAGTAAACTCAGAAGTTCGTAAGTAAATTCTGAAGGAAGAACATA
>KK113241.1:195818-221678 GCA_000611955.2 Stegodyphus mimosarum
ATACATGTGTTTGTGTATGTGTATAATATTAAATCTTTTTCCTTAGAAAGATCAACTTAACTGCGATCCAACCTTTGAACTCGAAGAAATGATTATTGAATCCAAACCTCTTCACAAAAAGAAAAAGAGACTATCAAAACGAAACAAGACTAAATGTATCCTAACAAGTCAGATAAGCAAAGTGAGTACTTTTTGGTCAATATTTACTATTTATATTATTGTATTTTAAAGTCTGAAGTAGTAGTAACAATAAATAAGTCCCAGGTTTATTGTTCCTAGTTGAAAGACGATGGCAGTCTGAGAGCAGTACTGACCATATTGCCTCCTAGCAATAATGGTCCTTCAAAGGCAACTGTTATAAGCTCTCTGATTTATTGGTATTATTCATATCCCCTTCATTTCGTTCTTACAGCTGCTTGTGGAATTCCTTTGTTTTGCTCTACAAAAATAAGTAATCAGAATACGATATTTAAAAGTATTATTAAACGGTTCATAACAAAATGCATTTTCATAATACGTCCAAAATCATAAGGTCACTGAGGTCCCTAAATAATATTCAATTGTTATGAAACTAGTTTTAAGCTCTTCTTTTAAAGAATAACATATATTGAAATGTTAATAGTAACTAATACTACTGAACGAGATAGTTGTTTCAAAATTTAGCTGTTTTTAAATTTCTGTTATTTACAGTTAAAAAATAAGAACGCTATGATTACCTACAATATTCTTTCCCATTATGCTCTATTCTTTGAATGAAATTCACATTCAGCTATGTATGTATGTATGTATATATATATATATATATATATTAATTTTTTAGGATGAAGAAGCAATGCAGATGTGTCTCAGCTCAATACAGAATGAATTCATAGTTTATAACCGCGAAAGGTATTTAAAATTTACTATGATTTATTTTAGATTATTTCAGTTGCGATTCAACTGTTATCAAATATATATTATTTATAATGTAGAGTCATTAGGTTACTTTAAAGCAGGAGGTGTGAAAAATGTGCGATGCCCTTGCCGGGACTTGAATCCGAGACCTCTCAAATACGCGACGAATGTGCTACCGTTACATTACGAATACATGCTAGAAGGAGAGCGAAAATATATTATATGCTCTCCCTTTTTATTATTGCGTTTTAAACGGCGACCGGAGATTAGGTGATCCAGTCGTCAAATCCTGGTGGAATTATTGTGCATCCCCTTCTAGTTCGGGCGCCATTTGTAGAGAGACATTTAGGATTTTTCGATATTATGAAATGTGGAAAATGTGCAATGCCCTCGCCGGGATTCGAACCCTGGACCTCTCGAATACGCGCCGAGTGTGCTACCGTTACATCATGAAGGCATGCTGGAAGAAAAGGGAAAATAAGCTTATAATGTAATAACTGCAACTTTTACATTTTAAGTTTTGCTTGTTGCTTGTGCAATATACATCGTGTGGTAATTTTAACATTCAGAATTCTTTATTTGAAGGCAGCCACTTTTGAACGAGAGTGTATGTTAGTAAGTTGCATACATTCTATTCAGTTCTAGCTAAGGTAAAAATTCTGAATGTTTTCGTCGCAGGTTTTAAGCTGGTTTCGTGCCAAAAGCTTGAAATTACTTTGGATAGTAATGTTTAAACAATAGCAGGTTATTTAAATTTTTAAAAATTCAAAAATTAAACACAGAAGAAAATATTATTAAAAAATTGAAAAAATCTCAAGGAATATTGCACTGAATATATATGGTCAATTAACGCATTCTGAAGTTTATTTATTAAATCATTTATACAATGCCATAGAGTTAACAGTTGGAGGATGCTTTTAGTTTGACTACTCTATGCCATATCGAATCGTTACTGAATAACAATATTACATAATTAATATATGTATATTGCATTTTAGTACTATTTCAATATTTCTTTTAGGTATTGTTATATAGTCTTTTTCAAACACCAACGAATAATAAATTTTCGTTTTTGTATAGTGAATTGGAGCATCAAGTAATGGAAGAAAAAAGAAAATTATGGGAAGAAGAACTAGCTAAAGTCGTCAGCTGACTTATTTCCGGTAGACCGGCTGCTACTGATTTGGAATAATAATGGGAAGAGCAACTGAAAAATGCGCACGCAAGTTTATCGTGATTTAACAACGGTCATTAATGAAAGCTATAAAAGACATTTTTTGGAGGTCACGATTTCTAATTAAAATAAAATTTATAAATTTTGATGGAAAAAGAAAATAAAAGAATTTTCTGAAGTATGGATAATTTCTTACAATTTTCAGCGGAAGCTTCTTCCCCTGCACTTTATTAGTTTACCGTTTTTTCCTCATAATAAGCTAATTCCACAGTCGAAAAGAAAAAAATATATTTAGTATTAGCAAATAATACTTGTATAACCTTATTTTAATTTTGAATAACCAGTTACAATTAATTAAACTCTGCTTTGGCTTGTGTGAGTTCCGCCTATATAAAAGACGAAGAAGAAGTGCTTTAAATGTAACATTTGATTTTTGATTATTCTCGCTTATATACTACTGTCTATTACGATTTTATGGTGCCTTACAGCTACCGCTTTGTGGATAAAAATTTAGTGAGCGAGTTGATTTAACAGAAGCTCGATAATTTAGCGTAACTGAAAGCAGTTTCATTTGCTCTGATATTGGAAAACGTAAGCGTTGTAGTTTAGTTAGAACTCCATCGAAGTTTAGGCGATGCTTGTTGCAGCTTGGCATAGAGCTCTGGTTAACTATTTGTGGACTTAGCAGTATTTATTGATAGACAAATGTGATGTGATTAAAAAACCTCGGAATGATGATTTCATTTTAAAGGAATTATAGGTGAGTTAAGTACTTGTGAGACATAAATAATTGTGATCCAAGAGCTGTATAATTTTGGATTCTCCATCATGAATTCAAAGAGAGAAAAATTAAACTCAAGATTATCGCGATGTAACCCCCTATTGAGATCTGAATGCTTGCTTATGAAAGAAAACACAGGACTGAATAAAGCTGTCTTTAAAGATTAATGTTTGGCAACAAACGATATCAAATACTTGAAGAAGGACAGCACGTTCTTCCGATTTATTCCAAGTTTACATGGCAAGATGCTTTTCATGTAATGGGCTGGTAGACGTCAACTATTTCTTCGATCTCATCAGAAGATTATGATGATATTAGTGCAGTAAAGAGGATCCGTGCAACAGAAGCAGCTCGATAACCTTGTCGGCTCGATTTACTACTGTAAGGTTCAGAATTCTAGTTTGGAGTTTAAATACTTAGCCGACTTTTTTATTCCAGTCTTTGATTTCAGTATCACCACAATTATTTCAACCAACTGAAAAAATGAACTCCTGAAAGAGATCCAAAGGAATTAAAATTTCCAAAAATATTAAATTACAGTAGTACCTACAAGAAACAATACAAACTAGAATGTTGCTAACCCTTAGCCTCTTCGAATGGAGATCTAAATGTTAATAGTACAGCATCCACGATAATGATGCTAACTTTGACTGTTCAAGTAAGAGCCAATTCAAAAGTTATGATCGAGCCATGCAACTAATTTGGTATACATGTCATTCAGAAAATATATGTGAGAGAAACATGTTGTGCGCATACTAACAGCATCATAGCTACCCAAATGCATCCAAAATGATCCAAAGAAATTTTACCACTTTTTTCCGTTGGCTGTGCAAGCAGAAAAAACTGTATTCCTGTACATCGCATAACGGTAATGCGATGTACTTGGGCAATTACCATTAATAAGACTTTAAACTGTCAACCCTTCTTAAAACTGTCATCTTACCCCGTCTCAGTCCTCATTCTAATGTTGCCAGTGCCGTGAAACAGAAACTGGACGTGTCTGAATGGGAAATATTTTGGTTAAAATCGAAATTTCTAGTTGTGCGGTATTTTTGACCCTCATCTTGCCGTTCCTGCAAAGACAATATTTCTAGTGAACTCAGTCATAAAGTAGACACTTCTTGCATCACATGATATGCGTGTACCAGTTTAACATCTTCAAACTGACTGATCAGCAGCATAATTGCCTAAAAGCTAGTGGCAATTCGTTAGAAATAGAGTAAACCTGACAAGCTCCTATAAAGTAATATTTTGGGCCAGCTATAAAGAAATATTTTGATCACCTCTTACACAAGCATACAAGGTAACTATGCATAGCAAATAATACTTAAATCCAGATTCTGGATGGAAACAATTTTTTTATAAGCGTTTTCGCGTATAACCTTTTTAACTAAAATAAATTGATACTAAAATTCACTTACCGAAAGGGTAATCGTTGAAAATTAAATCGACCACCAGAAGTTTCCAAGTAAATGCGTATCGAACATGAATCGATTAGAGATAATCACTATATTTGTGTAGCAGTAGCGTAGCTTCATATTCTTTTTTCTTTTTTTTTTTCTAATATTTGCTTGTTTCTGGAAAGGCGATAAAAATGAAGAAAAAAATTGATTAAAAAAAAAGAACGGCTAAGGATTATAATTGCTTAGAGAAACTACAAAAGCTTTACTTTGCACATTAGAATTTCAAATATCCTCGCGAACTTGATCTGACCGGATATCCGGTTAATTGAGCCCCAAAAAATACGGTTAATTGAGTTGACGTTTCATAGACCAGACACTTATTTAATTTAAATCATGTGTGAGAATTTTTATTCATTTACCGTGTTTTATTGCAACCAAAATTACTCAGAAAAATTTAATATATTTATTTTCATAAAATAAATCATAAGAGTTTTTTTGTGTTTATACAGTTATATCGCAAAAAAGGTTACATAGTTAAATATATTTATTTTCTTAAAACAAATTATGAAACACACTAACAAACGTTTTCTTTCAAACTATGAAATTACCTTTATTTGTTTAAAATGAAAATTTTCTATTTCAAATAATGTAAAACGGTGAAATTAATTTTAATTTAATCGGGCTCTAAAACGTAATTTTTGATTCATTTACTGTGTTAAAAACTAAGCAAAGAAAAAATTTTTCTTACGTAAAATAGAACACACAACTCAAGGAGTAAACAACAGACAGAAGCTCTGTATTTAGTACATGATTGCTTTTCCACTAACGTTTATAGACTTATTATTTTTCTAAAAATGTCAGCCAGTTTATCACAATTGTCATACACATTCATCAGTATTAATTCAATAGCTTCTTTGTTGCAAGAACTCTTTACTTCGCAAGATCCTGCTCCCCTCTTCCTCACGATTTGTTTGTAAATATAGTATTTTTGGAACTGGCAACCAGAGGAAAATGGATTTCTGACCGTTAGAAGACGAACCAAAAATAAGCGTCAGTTTCAAATTTGAAAATCTAATTGTATATCATCGGCTTCCAGTGTAAATAAATAAACTGTGCTTGTAGTATAAGACTTGCAGATTTATTTATTTTAGTATATTTCGATATCTTGCTCTTTTAATTGCCGATTCATTACTTTGAATTGAGGAATATTAGATAACCTTTGATATTCTTAAATTTATATACTCTGTTACATTATCATTTTATAATATTTAAAGCAATGAAAAGGTTATAAAGACTTAAATGATATAACAACTAGCCGAATTTTACCAGTCGTAAAAGACAGGAGAAAGAAAAAATCCGGTTTATTGGTGTCTCAGATAATTGGAATTCGGATGTCTGAAACTTCACCACTTTCGATATGTGGGTTCCTCATTATATTAAGGCATCTATTCTTCACTGAAAATGAATGAATTTGCAAGGAGTGGGATTGATTAATAAACTCGAAGCTCTTTTCTTTATTTTGACTTCAGCTGTGTAAATAACAACCTATTTTACTTACATTTGCTGTACTCTATCTGAGTGAGATCGTTTACATATGTAGAAATCTTTTATATAATTTAAACATATACTAAGGCCTATCTTAATTTTTGACTTTTAGTGCATTGTGCAAACTTTCTCGCTGATTTTATTCTTGACGGAATTATGAAATTTTCATTTCGATTTTCTGCCGTTCAGGTAGAACTCTACGTAAGTTTCTGAGGTTCTAAGCATAGTATTCTTTATACTCCTTCCATGCCCATTTTCTTGGTTTGTGTGGTAAAAAATAAGATTGTAAGTAATTACAGGATAGAATTGGGTACTTAGCCCTGGCATTGTGGTCGTATGGGGTAATCAGCGCCTTCGTTCTATGGTTAAGAGAGATTAAAAGAACTCATTTAATCTTCCTCAAGAATGAGCAGACTATAACAATGGACTACATTAGTATTACTCGAAACTGTTAGCATTGTGAGGGCTTAAAATGAAGTTTCATTTCTTGTTATTATTTTTATAATATTTTAATAAATAAGGACAGTCTGCTTAAAATCTGAAACTGGCACAAAAATGGACGAAACGTTATTGTATTAATCGAAATAGAGTGAAACATATATTCTGTCACAAAAAAATCTTAATCGATATAACTGATACTTTGTTCTAGTTGCCATTACGAATATTTCGCTTTTCTGCTTATTGTAATTAAGTATTTATATTTTTACTTTTTTTAGATGTTTGGCATACTAGGGCGTATATGTGTTTTGTGCAAAATGTTTTGATATTTTTTAATTATTTAGAAAGCCTTTACTCCTGTAAGGAATTCAGGCAAACGTTTTTAGAATTGTCTTCACTATTTTTGGTGGGATGCATTTGAACCACCTGAAAATTCAGATGACGTTAACTCCTCTCTATCTATACTGATAAATATTTTCGAATCACATATTTTATCGGTCGAATTGACCCTGTTGTTTAAAAAACCCTTTTCTGATACCTCGATTTTATTTCAGAATTTTCTTGATCATTAAGTCCAGCTTTCTAGAAATACCTTTTAATTACGATAGAGTCCACGATTTATAAGTAGCATGTATAAAATTAGTAAGGGATTTTCCTGTTAACTTTTGTTTCTTTTACTGAATTTAAATTAAAAATTTTCATTCTCATTAGCCTAATCCAATAACAAGCTTTGAACTATTAAATGGTGACTTGGTCTGCAGTTGGAAAATTGTAATCAATGGTAAATAGAGATGGCTCAACCAAATGTAATTTTACATAAATTTTACAGTTGAAGAGTTGTTCATAAAAAATATAAATTTTCTGTTTCTTTTCTGTCCAAACTCTGAATGCAGAAGAAGTTAAACAAAATTTTTATTATGCGAATAATCTATTGGTTAATAAGAAATCTCTTCCGAGGTATCTTAGATTTACTATTCAAAACAACTTTCCTTTTATTTGTATCATTTTTCTTACAGGTAAGTTTGATGCGTCTTTTTTTAACTGATTAAGGCAAAACACTCAAGCGCTATTAATCTAAGAAGAAGGATGCCTGCATAGAGAACTTACTAAAGTAAACAGTTTCGTATTCAGGTTACTGATGAGGTAAGTCAGGAATATGCCCGAATTACTGGCAAGAAGAAATGTTAGGTGATCTTCACTATTTTTCTGCTTATGAACTCAAGTTATGTTGCATTTTCAAGAAAATAATTCATTCTGGTCAAGGCTGTGAGGATCTCGTGCATTAAAATTTGCGACTGCTGATTACCGATTGGCGAATTTATAGCAAGTTTATATCTACCACTTTGTAAAAGTTATAACATGATTATATCTCCACTACATCAACAGTCGCTTCGAAAATACAAGCAGATTCATCATTGATGCAAAATGATAAAAGAACACCCTCTGAAGGCCATATTTCGAATTCTGACGGCTTTGAAAATAATGCATTTTCAGTGTTAACGTGTCTAAGCTTACGAAATACTTCTTGATCCCGACGCTTTCATGGCATAAAAACGTCTGAAAATAATGAATTCTGTAGTAATATCCATCTTATTGCAGCGATTATCAACAGCTTCAATAAACTTTATTTTTTTGCTCCCTTGACATGTTTCGCTGCCATGTTTTATGCACACATGAAACTTTGCTACAAACTTTCTGTGTCCAATGACAAATGAAGCATAACAAGATGGCCATCAGTTAAAGAAATCATTTGAAATTAATTTCTTGTTAAAAAAATTATGACATGTATACGGGAGGCTTTTGACTTTTAAGCATTTTGGTAAGACTTTTAAGCATTTTAGTTCTACTGACTGCACTGCAGAAATAATACACTTGCTTGTCATCTTCGAAACTAGTTTTCTTGCACTATTACTTTCTGAGTAGAGTTCCAGAAATTTTTCATTTGTTGTAGGAAAATGGAATAAGTGATACTTCTTTTCTGAATTCTCGGATGTAAGAGAGAGAGAAAAATAACTTCATAGTTTTGATATATGTCTTGAAAATTTTCAGAAAATAAAAGCTAAGAAATACGCACAGACATGGATGATGAACAAATGTTTACTTTCTTACACCCGAAAGTTACGTTCTCTTACTTTGCTATGAACATAAATTTCCCTGCATTATGGCATCTGTAGCAAAATTTCCTTTTCATTCTGATAACCGAAAATTTGTAGCGTTGTTAAGTTACTTTGAAGCAGGAGTCATGAAAAATGTGCAATGCCCTCGCCGGGACTTGAACCTGGACCTCTCTAATAATGCCAAGTGTGCTACAGTTACACGACGAAGGCATGCTAGAAGGGAAAAAATACCTTATTAAAGGGTGACTGGCGATTAGGGAACCCAGTCGCCAAATCCTGCTGGTGACGAATTATTGCTCACCACCTTTTAGTGTGGGCGCCACTTTTGAGTCAATAGGCTGTTTGAAACATGTGCAGTGCCTATGGTGGGACTCGAACCTGGAGCACTCGAATACGCGCCGTGTGTGCTACCTTCACACCAGGAAGGCATGCTGGGAGGAGGAAGAAAATACTTTATATACTTCCCCTTTTAAAGGATGACTGGGGATTACGGGACACAGTTGCCAAATCCTGGTGGTGACGAATTTTTGTCCACCACCTTTTAGTTCGGGACCCACTGTAGAGTCGTTAGCTTATTTTGAAGCAGGAGACATGAAAAATATGCATTGCCTTTGCAGGATTCGAACTTGGATCTCTCGAATACGCGTTGAGTGTGCTACCGTTTCACCACGAAGACGTGTTGGAAGAAGGGAAAAAAAAACCTTATAAATTTATGTTCAAGCTTCTTACAACAAAATTTGATTATTAGCTGGTTTAGTATTGGCAGATCAATAGCCACTGTTGTAAAGCTTTAAATAAAAAAAAATTAATAACGTCATTGTTATTGCTAATCCACGAAGAACCATAATCATATAATTGATTGCTTTGGAAAATATAATAAAAGTTTTCTAGTTAACTTTTCTAATGCTACCAGTGGTTAGCATGTACGCCTTTCAAAAAACATTGCCATTTTTTCCTTTGTCAAAATAAGCATATTCAATTAATCATCTTACCTATATTTCAGAGAAAAAACGTTCCTAGAATTAAGTACCTAATAACAACAAATCTTAAGATCAATTTGAATTATTTATTCAGCTCAAATGTTTTTAAAATTTGAGTTTTCTATGTGAGTTTAAATATAATTTGTCTTAGCGACTTACTTGATTCCCTTATAAAATCCTCAGTCTGACGAAATTTAAAATTATTTTGATTAATAAGTCATGTATTCATTCGTCTTAGCTTAGTCAGCGTAATCATAATAAATTGAAATTTTTGGGTTTTTTCGGCAAGATTTATTTTCTATGTTTTTCTCCTTTTCTTCCAAATTATTTGTCTATTGGAAGTACGTAAGTATGTTGTTCAGTATTCTTAGCTCTGAAATCATTATTCAATTGAGTGTTTGTATGGACAGTTTTCCCAAAGCATGGTCATGCCCATTTGATTGGTCGCAAGAAGTTTTGAAAGTTTGCTTTTATTTTCTTTTAACATTCAAAGCTTTTGTAATAATTGTGTATATTTATTTATAATTATTAATTGATTTATAGCTATTAATTAATTGTTAACAATAATCATATATATGTAAGATATAACAAAATACGATAGCTGCTTTAAAAAAGATAATTGGCGACTTCAAAATTAACATTCTAGATTTGGTGCTCTCCCTCTAAATTCATCTGTTCTCTCAAATTCGAGATCTTTCTGTGTTATGCAACGGTACGTGAAAAGGGGTAACTAACACTAATATTAACCAATCATAGCTTGCCTCTTCAATTACATCAAATTTAGTATAAATACCCCTGGCGAGTTAATTGCGTCGTTTCTCTTTCCTTCCCAACTGCTGCTCTGTCAACATCACGTCTTTTTACCTTTGCTTAACTGCCTTCGTTATTTCTTTTTTAAAAGTCAATGTACATAAAAATTTATTATATTTCATTATGATTGAATCATAGAAATGTATCGGATTTCATTGTGATTGGATAACTATCTACTGAGATGATTTTATATGCGTGGAAACAAAGATTGGGAATTTGTCTAATTCATTTTTGTGTCGGCGTGATCTGTTTGTCTTGCCATCCTGCCACTATGCCATCACGACTACGCTTCAAAAGCATTACATATATATATATATATATTATTACATAACATTGTTAAAAAATTTCTTCTTCTTTTTTCCTTCAGAACAGTCAGTGTATGTGGAATAAATTGCATCTATGTGGAGGTGGTTTGTGATGTTGGAAAGTTTGGGAAACACCGAATATGGGACGGCAGGCAAATAGTTGTCCCATGCTCTGTATGAATAAACTAACCAACCAAACATCCATTCTGAAACGGGTTGAACATATACGATATTTTGAGCAAACAGAAGGATTAAATCGAAAAAAAAAATTTCTTAAGTCCAATAAGAGAATTATATTCTTTATATCTTAACTACCTACACTTAATAACTCGGAATTTTTATGCAGTCTTTTTTAAAAAATGCCTAATACGTAATTTATCGTTCCTTTTTCCTTCTTAAATCAGTTGTAATTTTTAAAAATTAGGCGAAATCATGTTTATTATACTCTAAGTATATATTTTTGATAATTTGTAGTGTTAACTTCTTAAGTAAATCTAATAGAAAAGTATATATGGGTTAACTTTTCATACATTATTATTATATTACATTTACTCTAATGGCCTTCATCTTCAAATGATTCCCTCTATACTTTAAATACATCCCATCTAGAGCATTATATAAAGTAGAAAAAACGTAATTAATTAATTATGGGTAGCAATATTACTAATTTACTTAATATTTCTTCAGATTTTCAAAACGACGTGTATAATAATTCTTATTTACATCTGATAAATCAGTATGCAGTGCAAAGAATTATCTCATTACCACGTGCGTGCTGGTAGTTTAAGGAGTAGGTCGTGCTAGCATCTATATATACGTAGTTTGATTCTCGGCGACAGCAGGGTTGGTTTCTCATGTTTGCTGTTCTGAAGAAGACTAAAAACCTCTGTATTGACAGCCGAACTAAAATGTGGTAGACAAAAGGGATTTATCACCACTTGATTTTGGTCAGTATAGTCTCATCCTTTCTCCAGTCGTTTTCTAAGAGGGGAGAATATAAGGAATTGCAGATCCCCATGTATTTTATCATAGGGTAACTGGTAGCATTTCTGGCTGGCATCTGTAAGATCTGTGGTTCAATTCCCTGTGACAGTGTATTTTATATCTAATGTTCCCTGCCTCGAGATGTTTAATGTTTCTACAGTAGGTGGAGTCATTTGTATTTAACCGATACCCTTTAATCCATCGATATGATATCTATAAAGTCAGATACAATCTTTAGAAAAGTTCGGTTCGAATCTGTTGGAAAAATCTAGCGCTTGAACGAACGTAGATATCTCCCTAGTATTTGGATGCATTCTGAACAACATTCCTAAGTAATTACGTAGGAATATTGCTCAGAATACATAGCAATACGTAATCTAAACGTAATTAAAAGTAACAAAACATTTGGGAGGCCAGCGGAAGCGGAAATTTTTGGTGCATTGTGCAGCATCTGATTCGTTTAAATGTCATTAACTACATGTTTAGAATCCACTCAGAAGAAAATGGTTATGAAATATCAAATTTGGACTGAATCCTTATTAGAGAGAAAAGGACAAATTAGTCTTGCATATCGAATCTGCAAACATGCTAATATGGTGTAAAATTTTTAAAATGGACTCAAAAACTATTTATACAAAGTTCTGCACTTTTATTAGCGTTATATGCAATTAACTTCTGAAACACTGTCCCGTATAAATACTGCTCATATGAAATCAAGGAATAAACAAATTTCATTTAGATGTTGAAAATGAAAACTAAGCGGGGAAATCTATCAAATTTCAGGCATTTTTTTCTCTTTAATGAAGATAAAATGCACGAAGTTAATATGTATTATTCGAACCTAATCCATTCATTATGATTAGCTCTTTAATAAGAAGAATGAAGAGCATTTAGAATGCTTAAAATGGTAATAAATATTTTTACAAAACAACTGCTGATAAGGATTACATTTGCTGTTACATAATAATTAAGAAACAATTGCGAGGACATAATCATCTGAGAAACCACAGCATGAGCAATACGTTTTGCCAGTGAAAATGTTCATTCTGATAAGGATTATTGACAGACAAGTTGTTGAGGTTACTAAAGAGATTTACTGCCTCTCATCTAATTCAGCTTGACATCCAAAAATGAACCATACTCTATATGAAATTTTGTTTTCAGTTTGCCTGAAGGAGGTTAATCCTTATCGTAAAGGAAATGAAGCGTTTATTAAATTCGGAAACTCCAGCTGTTCTTAGTCAATGACTGTTTACTAGTGCCAATCATTCCATTTCTACTACTCAACGATTATGATGGCAGCACATTGTTAGAAATGGAGTTTCTTTGCTTTATTGCGAAATACTTGCGGTTTCTAAACTGAAATATATTTTTAAGGAGGCTGACACTTCTAAAAAGCAAAACACGTTATCTTCCACAACCCTCTGATAAAGAGAGGGTTGTGAAGAAATTATAGATTTAGAAAGTGAAAGGGATTATCATGCCGTTTTAACAGTTTGATGCGAAGTGATTATAGAGTTTTCGCTGATTACGTTTTTTCCTCTCAGTAGATTCATATAAAATAAACAATTCATATAAATAAACGATGTCTTTAACTTATGACAGCCTTTTGAAAGTGATAAGCGAACTGTTCTGCATTCCGTCACTCGGAAACCTAAAACACAATTTTCTTTAGTAATGAATTCATGAATTAATGAACTAAAGCCCGAACTTACTCATGACGTGTGATGTCCCCAACTATTACCAAATACGTAATCTAGTAACGGAGTTTAGCATCTGTTGCGAACTAGAGTACTACGATATTCTACTTCGCGATTGCAGAAACTGCAGCGAAACCGATTACAAAACTTTGCTTTACGGTCAATGCGGAATTTATGAAGTTAAAGACTTAATTTCAGTATACATATATATATATATATATATCTGGACAATTTAAAAATCTGCATCCCTAAGTACAAGCAACGTTTACGAATATTATCGCTGGTTGATTGCTTGGAACAGATAGCATTTTCACAATGGATACTGTGTGAAAGAACTAGAGTTACTTGTCTTTGCTGTGCCTTTTAGTGATAAAGAGCTTATCAGAAAGATTATTTATTCCCTTCATGAGGAGGATATAATTAATCTTCACAATATATATTGATAATACCCATTTAAATCCCCATGTCTTCATAGAGAATTGACATCAGGTACGCCTCTAGTTACATCAAGTATTTGAATGTGCATGGCATTCGTAGAGTTGTCCTGATCAAGCCCTATCCTGCTATTAAAGTTTCACTCCGATTCTCGGAACAGGAATTAGACTATGGCATTGGAAGATGTGCACTTAGCCACAAGTCATCACATGTGATAAAAATAATCCTAGGACATTTTACCGCCCACTGCGCTTTGCGTTTCTTCCATTCTACAACCCTGTATCTCCATAAATTCTAAAACTTTTGCTCCCCTAAATTCCGCCTCCTGGTGGCGCTTCAGCTATTTGCATCAGCCTTAGCTCCGCCTGTTCAAAGAATATTCGAACACATTTTAGACGTACCTGCCGCAGCAGATGGATTGGACGAAATGACTTCATCGCACAGCGTACCGATTCTTCCGATGTGAATTTTATGTACTTTTCTTGGAATATTCCGAGGCGGAAATTTATCTTCTTCTCATCTATATATCAGACGAACTTCGAAAGCGGATAAAGAATACTATTATACTTATCCGCGACCCTCCTAGCTCTCTAAACGTGTTGGTCAATCTATGGAAAGACGCGTACTGCTTATATCTCGATTTAAAACACTTATTCAAAATCTACTAGCGTTTATGTCCTGTCATTCTTTCCACCTTGCTCACTATTAAAAATTCCGTATTTTGCGTACGTACTATCTTGTCCTGTAACTCGTAAACTACACATAGCTTGTTAAATGTTTATATTGATTATTTTTGCTCAGTCTTTTTGCTTAGCCCTCAGAATGGCCTCCTGGCATTCGGAAACATCATTCTTGGGTACCCTGTATATGTAAAAGATATTCTAACTAGATAGTATTTCGAATTATTTATACATAGGGCAACTTAAAGTGAACTTTTAACTCGTCATATAAAACTTGTGAGGTTTATTTAATTTGTTTAAATAATTATTTTTATGTTTGGAAACTTTACTGTCACTTTTCTCTTTCGGTTTTTCCCACCAGAATGCAAATTAGTTCGCACATATATAAGTGAGGGTTGGAGATTGTTTAAGGTAGCGCGTGTTCTTCCGCTTGAAGGTTACGTTACTAGATTTTCTGTTCTAGATCATGGTTCCTGTCTTCGGCGCCACTATAAGGTCTAAGTCTTTCACTATTGTAAAATTTGACTAATCTTTTAACAGACGTTAAGCGATTTATAGTCTAAAAAGTAACTTTCGAAGGGTGTAAATGACCCTTTTATTTTAACTCAATAAGATGAAAAGAAGACATTACTGGTGCTTACAAAATCCGCTAGCACTTATGATGAGGAACTCAAGTAGAAATTCAAATGTAAAGCCAAATTTAAATAACTAATAGCCAAACGCTACACCAAGTAATTTATCGCGAAGTTGTCTCGGAATTCCCCGGCGAGAATTTAACTATTGGCCAGTAGTAATGCAGCACCGAAGACAGGAACTTTTATCTAAAATAGCAAAACTAATTGACAAAGTAAAATACGCTCTGTCTTAACAATCTCAAACCTTCACTTATATACTCCCGAACTAATATGCATTCTGGCGGGAAAACGGAAAGACAGGAAGGACAGTAAAGTTTCCAAACATAAAATAACTGGTTAAACAAATTGAATAAACCTCATGAACTATTACAAAGATGAGGCTACTTTTCCTGTAGCTGAAGCTTAGATCTTCATAACACAAAACCCGCTTTAAACTAAATAGCTAACTAGTCTACACCACAGCTAAATATTTATCTCACTTATACGGATTCTACTGGAACTAGTTCTCACCAAGACAGAAGGGACGCGGTGATCGCTTCACTAGGCTAAAGCTAAACTCCTAATTTTGCATAATTTCAATTTTAAATTTGCATAACCTGACTTTTAAATTCACATAACTTATAAGGTATTTCTCCCTCTTTCTTCGCATGCCTTCGTGGTGTTAATGGTCAGCACACTGAGCCGGTATTTCAGAGGTCCGTGGTTCGATTCCCGGCGAAGGCGCTGCTAATTTTTCATGTCTCTTGCTACGAAATAACCTAATGTCTCTACACTGGCGCCCGAACTAAAAGGGTTGTGGATGATGACCCTCCACACCCAGGATTTGGTGACTAGGTCCCCTAAAACCCTAGTCGCCCTTTAAAAAGGGGAGTATATAAGGTATTTCTCCCTCTTTCTTCGCATGCCTTCGTGGTGTTAATGGTCAGCACACTGAGCCGGTATTTCAGAGGTCCGTGGTTCGATTCCCGGCGAAAGCGCTGCTAATTTTTCATGTCTCTTGCTACGAAATAACCTAATGTCTCTACAAACTTTCTGGTCTGAGAGAAAATTGTGAAGTGAGGCAAGAAAGATCAAGTAGAGTTTGACTAAAATCTAATTAGTGGTAAAACTTAAGAATAATTGTTACATAATAAAGTCATGTTTGATATAAATAATTTACTTCAAGGTTTAAATCACATTTCTCACAATTAATTAGCTTTCGCCAATTTTCCTTTCTTACATTTTAGAGTCCACTTGTCTAACTTTTGTGCGAAAACTGGAAGTGTAGTAACTGCACAGAAGACGGGTTAAAAGTACTCTTTATTACACTGTTTAGAAATTCACAATGCGTCAACTCGACGCTAACAAACTACGCCTCTGTTTGAACGGTAACTGAAACAGTAAAAAATAATTTGATAAAAATTTGAAGATATTCACAAGTAGTAGAATTACGTTACAGGGCTCAGAATATCCTGTTTCCTTAAACAGCGTCGAATATCTAGTGGCAGCGAAGTCTAGCTGTTACGCCACGTTAGCAAGCAATAAATGCAAAGCAGAAGCTCACGCTACAAAAAGTACAGTGTTCGCCCACACTCTCTAACTTTCCCTTCTAGAACTCAGTATTTAAACCTTTTCTCCTCAAAGTAGAATTTGCATTACTTCACGTGCACTACCAAATTTAAATATTCTGGCATGGACAATTAGCGGAATGAAGGCTTATAGGAAAGAACGTAAACTTAAATTTAACTGGTTATTAAAAATAAACATAAATTTCTACAACATAAAGAATATATTATGAACTAACTCGCAAATGGCTAATTATAGATTAAAATTTCAGTCAGTATTTTAAGGTCATATTTTATGAAAGTTTTTTTGTTACAACAGTTTAATCTGTGGAACACGAAAAGGAATTTTCTAAATAATTTGTTCAGCATTTAACCTGTAAAGAGGAAAACTAAAATTTAAATATTATATCTGACTAGAAGCGATAGCTCATTTATAATTTTGACACTTTCAGATCATCTGCACTATTACGATAAGTTTCCAACTCATTAGTGAGACTATGAATTGCCGAAAAAGTTTGTTTAGCTATCTTTACGGTTAACTGGTATGATCCTGTTCATAAATAGTAATAAAAAGAAGCCTTTTCTGAAAAACAGGAAACTTATGAGAAAAAAGAAAAGTCTATGTGGCTGCTGTTTATTTTTTACAGCCAGTGAATAATGTTCAGCGAAATAACGGTTAAATACAAAGCATATAAATCCACGTACATTGAAGTACGTGTGTGGTATGAAACTGCATGAGTTGGCTATTGTCGTGTATATAGGCAAAAATATGCTAAAAACGCGGCAGTTTTACCATATGTTGAAACCGGAGGAGAGGAGGCAGACAGACAAAACGCAACAAGATTTTTTTCCAGCAACATGTAGAGTAAAATTCTAATTACCGTTAATTATTAAATTTACAAATGTCTTCAGCTGTGTAGCAGCAGCAGTTTTACTGACTGCAATTTCTAGATCATGCTATTGAGCATCTAATGAAAAATAACGCATACTACTGCTTGCAATGTCGCAATACAACTGCTTCATGTACACTTCTTAAAAACCATCTGTCACTCCATCTGCTGTTGTCTCTTTAGAACTATGACAATGATTCCACATACTTTGTTTGGGTAGTTGGAAAATATCATTACGCTACTGGCTTTATTCTTTATTTTAAATTACTCATTTTATTATCGTCTAAGATTACTATATCCCTTCATTTTTTTAACAGCGATCGCTCAAAATGGAAATATTATTAAAAAAAATCAAATAATAATTTTTGTTCAGTCGGTAAAATTTTAATCCTTGGGCTATTTTTTAAAATAATATTGCTAAAGAATTCTAGAATTTTTTTTAATTTATTCACATACTTATCATAATATTTGACCAAATTTAATATCAATGAGCAAGCTGTCATTTAAAAACAAGTGCTGTATATGTTACTGGTCTTAAAATTGGAGTCCTCATTTTTCTCTCTCTTTACCAAACATTCCACTCTTAACTTAATGAAATAAAAAATAGCTCTTTTTAATAAGATATTTTCTCGTTAATGAAAAAAAATAAAGTAAAAAAAAGGTTTAGAACTTAGTACTGTAACGATAATACTGACCAAAAATAACTGGGCGACACAGTGGGATTAAATTAAAAATCTGCAGATGCTTTTATTATTTCAGAGGCTATAGTTATGGAAATAATTTATTTTCACATGCTTTAAGAATTCCTTGAATCCCAATTTCAAGAATACAATATTTTCGGAACTATTATCTTTCAACGGGTTGGTTAACCATGATATTATGCAAACGTTATTCAAGATTGCTTCAAAATTATTTTCACAATGGGAGAATAGGGTGTGAAAGACCTTGCTCATGCGCGATATGGTCTCACGATTTAACTTCAGAGGATTTCTTCTCCTTTGGCACTTCATTAAATCGAATATTTTAGCCAGAAAACTGAAAAATGCATCAAATTTAGTCATATTTCTGAATCAATGCAAAAAAAAAAATAGATGTGGCCAGCGCATGACCTACCGCTAATTTATATTTTAAATAACAACAAGCTTTGAGTAAAGTTTCGCTTCCTGTAAATCATCTGTAAACAAAATCGAATTTGTTCTAATTAATAGGTCTGTAGTATGAAATTTTATTTGTTTTTATTAAAATTGTATTTGATTAGTTGAATAACATATAATTTAATTAGTTTTTAATTAAAGAAAATTAAATGCTTATAATATATTTAAAATAAATACTTTGAAACGAATACCATAATTTAATTTTCCAATATGTCATTTCTATATGTCAACAGTTATGTTTGTATATATGTTTTCTAATATGTCAGCAAATCTAAATTCATTTTGATTTGCCCGTTTAGCATCGCGACTGATTTCGGTAAACAATCAGTAAACAATGCTCGTTATTTTTTTGAGTTACAGCTGAATAGTGACTACCGTGCATTGAGATCAATAAGAAGGAAAGCGACTGGTGTTTTCGAAATCTGCTATTTACTTCTGTGCCTCGTCGTCATCAACAATGCAAGTTCATTATTTAGTAGCATGCCTAGATGATAAGAGTTTTGAAGTTCTGAAAATTAAACACTGTTATAAAAATCCTTCTCTTCTACCGCTTGATATAAATAAATATCGTTGCTAGGTATAATAAAAATAGCCTTAGTGTGCTATGCGTTATTTTAGATTAAACTCTGTTATAGTGACTCTGTATGTTTTCATGAAAATCTGTTAGGAGTTCAAGTAAAGTATCACTTTCGGTTTATCATATATAATCAAAATCTAATATCTAATCCATTATCGGACATGTTTGTATATGCATTGTACATGAAAATAGATTTTTAACTACAAAACTATGAAGTTTGGGATTATGTTATAGTATAGTTTTTCACAAAAATCTGCCCACAGTTTCAAGTATAGCTTCCGTTTTATCAGTTTTAGTCAAAATCTAATATGTTGTTTTCATTGATCTAAAAGTCTTAAACGCTAAAACTGAAAAATTTCAATTTATATTTTAATATAGTTTTTCACTAAAATCAGTTATGGGATTTCAAGTAAAAGTCCTTTGGCATTCAAGTAAACTGTTATGGACTTCACGTGAAGTAGCACTTCTCGTTGTCCGGTTTAACCCAAAGTCTAAACACCTCTTTATATGAATGCAGAAATCTTAAATACAGAAATAGAAATAATTGAAAGTTTGATATAAAAGTTATCGTGGGCGAAAACATCGTCACACATTTACACATAGAGACAGGCATCACTGTAAAAATAGTAAAAACGTACTGTGAAGACCCTAATTTATGTTTATTCACTGAAAACTTAATATCTTAATAATAATAAACTTATAATAATTTTTGGACCAAGAACATTACTTCCCTTACGTATGTATACAGATTATTGAGATGTAAAAATTTTTTAAATGCTCATAAATGTATGCTGACTGAAGATTATGATCAAAACAACGAATTTAAGATTTGAATAAGTATTAGCTTAGTTGTGATAATCAGAGATTTGAGATACACTATACTCACATATTATGCATGCAGGTAGGGTATTAGCTCTAGACTTTTTTTAAAATATACATAAAAATGGTACATTTTAGTACATCCTGTATTAAAAATTTCTGAAAGTGACTGGTCATATGTTTGCTTCAGAGAGGTAAGAGTATATTATAAATTAAGAGCGAGTTTTAAATATTGATCATGTCTCAAATCTGCATGATTAATGATAACTTTTTTGTCGCGATTTACTGAAATAATTTCTGATATGAATTATATCTTGTTATTAGATAGGCTTTCAGATAGAATTTCTAGAACTAACATGGAAAATTATAAATTATAATATGAATTCTTATTCGACAAACTATTAGCAATGTAACATAGGTGATACATTTTACATTTTCTACTATACACACTAAATTAATGACCATAAATTACGTCTGGAACGGTTGTGATAATCGTGGATAAGTAAAGAATATTAAATGCCTTTGACTAAAAGACTCCTTCAGTGATTGTCTTGGAGGACTGACAGGCTAAAAGCAGAGTCAAGAGAAGATTTTTCGAGCTTGGAATCTGATAATTTCATAGCCCTCTTTTCTTGCCTGCAATCTCTCGACAGCACTACCACATTCGAACTTATTGTATGTTATCCAACGAAGACACTACAATCTCAAACCTCCATGATTTCTCTGAGATTCGAGATTAAGGCCCTCAGAGCTTAAAAAAATGAAAATTAAGTTAATTAATCCTTGACCTGAGCAAAGTCTTCAACAGTGTATTCTAGTATAGGAAAACCACTTTGCTAAATTTTGTTTAAAACGATAGAGTACATTTTATTTTAAAATTATCAAATGTCTGATATATAATGAAAGAGAATTCCTGACTGAGGTTCTAATATTGCAACAATGTGATAATTTTTAGAAAATTTCAAAACTTTTACAGGTGCTTAATGTCCTGAAATATATTTTTACTTGCTACAGGATGTCTCTGAGGGATGTCTCTGAGGCGATTAAAGTTCTTTAAGTTATCATATTTACCGTATTTTCCGGCGTATAAGGCGCATCTATAATTTCAAGCTACATTTTTTAAGTTTTAGGTATATTCGCTGTACAACGCATCCCCAATTCTTCAAGAAGAAACATAAAAGATACATGTGCAATGCTCTTATTTTTAGATCTCTTATTCAAACATTTGTCCCAGCCTTTCAAGCAATGGTATACCGAATTGACAAGTGACAAAGGGAACAATAATGTGTGTGGGTTAAATGCTTGAGGGAGTACATATTCCTGCAAACAGGGTGGATTATATTCAGTGCAAAAGTCCAAAAGAATGCTATTGTAGGGTTTCGAGAAAAGGGAGATATAATTTGAAGTAAGAATGTACTTGGAAACTGAATGAATTCGTGAAATTAGGAGTTAGATGTTTTCTCTTTCTGTAGCCAATTGAAGCTGTGATTTTTAAGTGAAAATCTAAGGCTTTATTAATTGCATTTGCTTTATTTGAAATATAGTTTGTAAGGTTTTAGTTAAACTAACCAAGTTTTATTTTAATTTAAATCTTTCTATCTCTTCTCTGTTTCAACTTCCCGTCAGAAGAAGCGCGCGTTTTCAGCTTATGCTAATTTTGAAGTACAGCGAAGTACTATTTAAACCAAAGGTAGAAACCTCTTAGTGTGAGAGAGTTTTAGTCTCAGATCACGGTCATTCTGCTCGACGTTCGCCTGACCAGCTAGCAGCTAAAATTGTAAGCCATAGTGCTTACTACGTGATTGCATATTGAAATAAATTGAAGTGCGCTAGTATTAGTATTTCTTGCTACGCACCAGTTAGTTAGAGGCCAAACTCCGCGAATCTGCTCTGCGAGCAAAGTTTAATTTAATTTCTATTTAGGTTTAGTTTAAATTTATTTGATTTGTTAAGTTAGGCCCAAGTGTGGTCTTTTACTTTCTGTATCTCTCCCGAGTTGGGAAGTGTGTAAATAATAGTGATTTAATAAAAGAGGATTTCAAATCCCTTTCAAGTGCAGTTATTCTCCAGCACAGTATTTACAACAGAACAAAGCCAACATTTTTCAGCTCCCTGTTCCAGTTCAGGACTTGAGGATAAGGACCCTAGTACTTCAACATGTTTTCTAAAACTATGCACAGAATACTCAGTCCTGACAAGTTGATCTAGTGTTTCTTTTGGTTGTACATATGGCTCCTGCGAAAAGAAACAAACACGGTACTTGTTTCAAATGCAAAGCCTGTAGTAAAGATGTTTGGTGCTGGTGAAAGATAGAAAGCATAATGATTATTTTTTTATGGATCAAAATAACAATGACGGTGAAGGTGAAACAGAATTCGATGATACGTCTGAAGGTATAACAGTAGAAGAACATGACGAACCTTTCATGTTATCCGATAATAACATGTTTAATTACGTAAGGTATGCCATTTCGTTTAAAGAGGAAGCATTTGGGTGTATGTAAAAATCTAATTTTTTCCTTAATTTTAATCTGTCATTCTTATATCCGGCGTATAACGCGCACCCGTAAATTTCGGTCCTATTTTTTTTGTATTAAAAGTGCGTGCTATACACCGAAATATACGGTAACCTCTTTTACTAAAACGTATCATTAAAGACTTGAAAATAACCATTCGCGTGAAAGAAGAAGCTGTCAACCTAAATGTGCTGTCTGAAGCTAATCTAAAATATTAAAAAACAAAGATGCTTGAATAGACTCAATATATATGAAGCTGGAGTTTTCAAAATGAATTTATTAATCTTACCTCAAGATTCATTAATTAAATTATGTTAAAGCACTTTAAATGAATTTCTTATCAACGAATGATATTGAATATAAGTAATGTCGTGTTACTTCATCACTTCATCATTGTAAAGTATTGATGAATTCTGAGCTATGTTTCACTAGCGTAAAATATAAATGAACTGCCATACTGCAACTTTTATCTTTTTTCTATTTTTACAAGTTCATAATTCCAAAACAGAAGAAAGAATTCTTCTCTTGAGAAGGATAACTTGTCTTTTTTAAGTTAAGGTTACTGTGAAACAAAGGAGATACGGTAGCATATTCTTGTATCATTATAAATGTAGTGCAAAGAGACGAATAAATATCCTATGAGTTATGACAAATATTTTTAAAGTAAATTTTGGCCACTGCAGAGAAAAAAGTACTTTTAAGTCAAAATAAATCATTATTCATAAATCAATTTACATTCGCCTCTTAGACGCCAAAGGCTTCATAAGGAAAGCCAGATTAGGGTGGGTTTGGCAGCTTTCGCTTTTCCCCCTTTATCTGTATTCATTTAAAATTGCTGAGAACAAAAATTTCCCCCTCGTCATCATTCATCAATTTTATATAAAAAATCATACAATCGATCACATTTCACGCACCTGACTCAGAACCTTGCTCTTTAAATGGCTTATAGTATGAATAATGAGCTCAGGAAGGATAAACTATCTTTTAAAGTCTTAGCAGTCTATTTGAAAGACGTCATCATCAATCAAATACTTCCTCAGCTTCTCCATAAACATGCCCAGAAATTTGGTCTGATGCAAAGAAGTCTTTTTAAAAGCATGTAATTTTAATCTATGAAATTAAACTTCGAAGGTTAATCTATGTAAACTGAAACCTTTCTGTTAAAAAGTGCATTACAAAATATATCCTTATCTGTTGCGTCATATATGTTAAGTATAAACCAGACGTATAAACCAAAAAATCATTACATTTACTCATCGACAACTGCGCAGTGATCTTCCCCTTACGTTCCTTAACTCTTTGAATGCTCATATGAAATTTTACAATTATGAACCCTGAAGCTTTAATTGTGAATGAAAAAGCTTCTTAAATTTAAAAATTTGATAATTATACAACGTCTTCTTACCTTTTAAGAGTTATCAAAGAAATCGTGTTCCATACTCCATAAGATTTTTAAACCAACCCCAAGTGAAAAATATAAGGGACAATTAAGGGAACAAAGGAATCTAACAGTATCTTTAAGAAAGAAAACTCATAAATAACGGGGAGAAATTTGACGTCGGGAAGCAACCACGTGGTTGTGATGTACGACAAGACCACAACAAACTGGTTGAAATAAACGGGGGAGTGGCGCTGTGGTTGGGAGGGAGGCAGAAAAGTGTTCTTATATATAGGCCTGGAGGATAGACATGTTCCACACTTGCTTGTGCCTTGCTTAACTTTAAAGCAGAACAGACAAACGTGCTGAACTTCCAGGTCACGCGAAGGTAAGTGATTGAACCACCGTTACTTTCACTTGATATCGTTCTCATATTTTTTTAAAAAAATAACAGACGGGAAATGTAAGAAAAGAAAGCAGGAGTACATCTAAAAACAACTGACAGTAAAATGTTGAACCCGTATTGTATTCATTGATATTTCTGATATTCTTACGAGGTCTTTTTTTCACATGGAATGAAAAGTGCGGCTTTAGAAAACACTGCAGTGAGCAAGTCGAAGTGTAATAAATTTATCATGTTTTCATAAGTTGCTTAAAACAACTACTAGAATTTATTTTGAAAAACAGGTCTTATACAACAGGAGTTATTCAATGAATAATTAAATTTCTTCAGTATACAAATTTTAAACATACTTGCCTGAATATAACCCAGGCACTTTTTAGTCTCTTAATGTTCAGCACTGGGAAATGGAGTAATCTTCGTATAACAGGTATTATTCTCATACAAGTGACTGAACTCAGGAAATCTAAAGGGCCTTAATGATGAACGATACAGACCCTTTTATATTCTATACCTATTTACTCAGAGATCAATTCACTAATTCGAAATTATTTTTAAGAGCAAAATAATTTCCTCTACCTATGTTTTATAATCTTCAAAAATACTGAATCTACAAACATTTCGTTGCTTCTTCAATTTTTTTGGGAGTTGTGAATATTAGGAAACTCTGTAAAATTTCATTAGCAGAAGATTGTTAGAATAGAGAGCTGGGTAACTGCCATACAAAGAACAAAACGGAGGAAGGAGCGCACGGTTTCTAAGTCGGCACTTCCGTGCCGGTTGTAGCTTGTTTTCACTTTCTCTTAACTAAAAAATCTCACTGTTTATGTTTTGTCACGATAGGGTATTAAAATTTTTTAAGGTTAATTTGAGCCTCACTTAGGTTTCCAGTCACTAGCCTTTAACTTTTCTATCCCTTAATAAACAAATCCATCTATGAGGGGACTTCAAATATTTGCGTTTTGAAAGAGGATTGATTTCATTTGTAAGCCTGATTATTCGATGAAAACTTACAGCTGAACTGTGTCTTGAACTAAGAATAATAATTACTGAAACATATGCAAAAACACTATGCAAATACTATGATGTGAAAGACTGCAGCATTATGGAATAAATAATATAACAAAATGTTTATGTATCTTAAGAAATCCAATTTCAGAAGGAAAAATGTTTTTAGAAAATACTTCATTCATTCTGCATTGGAACTGACAACTTGAAAATGCCTTTATTCGACCTCTTTGTAGCTAATAGACTTCTTATTTGATGCAAAAAAGCATCTTCGCAAATATTAAAATTTCTGTTCATTGCTATTCAAAACCTAGGAAGAGAAAAGCTCAAAAGTCCTTGGAGATTAATTTTAACCCCATAAAATGTGATAATATAAATCTGGTAAAGCTAAGCGGATAATCCGATGTGTCTATCATTTCATTAATATAGCACCTTCTTTGAATGGCCGATGCTTATTTGATTATGATTGGTATTAAATTTCAAAAAGGCTTCTCAACATTATTGAAGCGTATAAAATTTATATTCACTTTATGTGCTTATTAGTCTCTTATACCCATTTACATCAATAAACTCGTCTAATGCTTTCTTGTTTTCGAATAGCTTACTGTGTACATTAACATTTTCATATTTGATGAAACAATAATAATAATAGCACACATTTTTAATGGCAGATGTTTGCACAATTAAATTTAAG
>KK113241.1:221708-263264 GCA_000611955.2 Stegodyphus mimosarum
CTGCACTCATTGGCGTTAGAACCCAAATAAGACACACAAGATAATGAGTCAATAATTTCTGTTTAAGTTCATTAATTTTAGATTCTTTAACGTCTTTAATTAAACAAATAAATGTTCTCTCTAATTTTTTGCTTTAATTCCTCACAGTTTATAGTTAGAACTGCAAACTTGCATTAAACTTTTTTTAAACCAAAATTCTCTTAATGTGGTCGTCTTTACCCTGGTTAATAATTTTCCCATCAGTTGGGTGTCTGCCAGTTAGGTATGCTCACGGACACAACAACGTTATGTTTGCATCCGGAGCATTGCCCAAGAAATATCACACAACCCTGCATTCACAAAGGAGAGAGGAAAAGAGTAAAAAACATCGAAATTGTAATAAGATGCTGCTTTCAAAAGAAAAAAAAATTTCTCCATCCGTATTTTAGATTACATGTCAGACACGAGATAAAACTCATTTCCATCATTAAGAATAGGAATTGCTGCTGGAAACCTAGAAAAAAGAAGTACAACCTAAAAAATAAACCGCATAAGTTGTAGCAAATGAGAAAAACTGCGATACGGTATATTTTTTAGAACTAAGCAGATGTTTTTATGTGTGTGTAATTTCACCGGTATGGTACCTTCCTTGATATACAGATCATGACACATACTCGATCGAGACGCATGACAGATACTCGGTTTACGATTAGTAATAATATTATAAAAAGGCATTTTCGAAGTATATATTTTTTTTGCTTTATAGGCTTTTCAGTGTTTAAGATTATTGAAATCTCAATTCGACTTGTAAGAATTTAAAAATGTTCTGCAGGAAATTTTTTTAAAAGTTTACTTCTAAAAACAATATATTACGAGGTTAATGATGGTCTGGATTTTTCCTTTAATAAGCCGTATCGATTCCGAATTCTTTTAAAATACTTTGCTGCGCATAAAAAATATTCCTTTGTTAGAAAAGTTTAGAATTTTATCTTTCTTATAAATAATCAGTAACTTTCATATATCTTAATGATCAATGAAGTAATACAAATTAGGCGGGGAAGATACAGACAAATAAAGTTACGGAACTCAAACCAGATGCAGAACTCCAATAGCTTTTGTCATGGGCTATTCATATTGCTTCAGATATATTGTACTGTCTTACCTCGTATCTGCCCGTAAGACGTTCCAAGACTTATATGTAATCACAGAGAATAGAATTCGCTATTGCTGTGGATTCAAGTCACGATTTTTGTGCAGCGTACATAAATACAGTCAAATGTAATTGATGAATTATGTACTGTAAGACATTAATAATGTTGAATAACGTAGTTATAAAATACAATGTAACACTAGTTTGCTGTACACTACAATAAATACTCTACTGTTCAATAAAGTAATGTAACAATATAGTATTCAAAGTCCATCCTCTTTCATGTAGCATAAGAATTATGCTAGAGATTAGTCTAACACTAAAAATAGACATGATATTCAATCAAAGTAAGGGATTCAAACAGTTTAGCTTGATCCACGGAAGGTGAACAAATGAAAAAAAGGGCAAGGAGGAATGCAGTTTCTGTGCTGCACTGTGTTACGTGTTGTTTCAAAGGATAACAGAAAAAAAAATATCATTCTTTTCATAGCAAAGCAATAGAAAAGAGTACATTGCTTACGTAGTACTGATAAGAATAAGGAGAAACCTAGAAACAGAGTGAAGACGATTTAGCATAGAAGTGTGGGTACGGAAATAAAGCAAAGGGAATCAAACAGTTTTTGGCAATCCAATAACCCTTGCCATTATATTGTATTTACAGCCATTAAGCAAATTATTGGCAAAGAAATGCACAAATTTTACAAGTCACCTGTAAACTGAAGAAGACGCATGAGGTATCACAACGATAATTTTCATTCTCGATTTGCAGTTGCCTTGATCTGAAATAAGTATGAAGATGTTCGTGATTTCTATAGGAAAACAACAGTATTAGACGTGTCTGAGTTACACTGTTTCACAATGTAACAGCCTCTTGTCATTTAGCGTGATTTTTTAAATTTAAATGACTGTTTTCTGTTGTCCCACTGTAAATCGTGGATATCGAATCAAGGTTACTGTTGTACTATTGTAATAAATTCTCAGAAACTCATTCGTTAGTGGTATAGTAGATTTTTCTGTAGAAGAACTAACGAAGAGTTTGCTATGTTTATATGTTACAAAAATTCTCTATAGCCACTAAAATAACTACCTGCTTCATTAGAGGGCCCTATTGCCTATTCCTACCTCAAGCCCCAATTAAAAACATTCTTAACGTTAAATATTAAAACAGCTGTGTTAACAAAAGTATTTAGCTAAGATACCTCCCCCCCCCCGCAGTGGATGCAAATAGACACACTGATAAACTATGCTCGCTTTGAAAATATATAGGTTATCATTTCTTAAATCTACCTTCTCATTATTATAAAAAACGTAGGCGTTTAATAAATATATTTATATTTATTATACTATATTTAATAAAATACAGCTATCATTATAACAGGAAATTACAAGTAAACTGCTACTCCTAATGAAATAATCATGGTAGAATTTATGTTTTGTTTTATCCTTTTTAAAGTACTTTCTAGTTTATGCATAATTCAATGCATTTACCGCTTACAGAATAATTCAGATTCACAAGTGTCTTATTTCAAATATTTCATTTAGCAGTTTATTATATATGTTGAAACAGTTCAGTTTTTACAATTAATTTTTTATGAACTAATATATGTAACTGCGCTTAAGAAATGCTTTGAAAGGAATAATAAGAGCAGGATTGCATTGAAAGGAATAATAAGAGTAGATGTTTGCCTAGTATTTCGAATAACGTTAAAACAGTTTTGGAGACTAGTGACAAGCTTTGTCTTCTGATTTAAATAAAAGAATGCAATTCTCTAAGCAGTGATGAGTAAGTCATCATCGCTTGGAAGGAAACAAAAGAGTAACTGAAATACAAATTAATAGTTCTGTATTTCAATCTTCTACCCTCCAATATTTCAGACGGAGAAGACTAATAAATTACTTATCTTTTGGGGTTACTCATTTATTTAAATTACTATGTAAAATAAACTGAGTTTTAAGCTAATTTGCTTTAGTTACAAATTTAGTTGTTTTTCATTATTTAATTGGTAATAAACGGTCATAGACTCTTCCAATTTCTTTTAAATTTGCATACTGTAAATTCAAATGCTATAAATATGTTAACCCTAGTTTACTAATGATATACTCTGAACTTACTCTGATTAGAAGACTTTTGTTGAGTCATTTGAACTTAAAAAAGAGCATATATGCTACGTTTTTTAGGATACGTGTAATTTGTTTGATAATAATTCCATATTCTAAATATAAAATATATAATTCCAAATAATCTGCTTATTTTAAGTGAAACATTTTATAGAATTATTTAGTAATTAAGGCAAAGCACAATAGGCCTATATATTTAACTGCGGTCTTAGTTTTGACGAAAGACATCAGGGAATATAAAATCAGAAAGACTCATATATCTCTTTTATATACCTACGTATAAAAGTAGTTAAAGAGTTTTATACCCAAACGAAGACGTATAAAATGGAATCAAAGTACGAATAAAATATTATTGAATTATCCAAATACAAATGACAATAATTAGCAACCAAAGTATTTACAATAAAACCGAAGACATAAAAAGTATAAGTTAATCGTTAAATAAATTATTTAAAATAAATAAGAAATTAGAACAGTGTAGACTGATTATTAATTATTGGATTAAAAAACGCATTAGATCAATATTTGGAAGTTTTAATTACATTGAAAATTATTTCTTTAAATATGAAATTTATATGTATGAATCAAATATAACTGCAATTTTTTAATATTGATTAGTTCCAACACCTGCGGAATTATATGAAATGTGTCTGTTTTGATAATATGAATGTTGTTCAAACAGTCCCCTGTTTCTTACACTATCGTTACAAATTCTTTTTAGTCCAAAGGGGCTTTGTCCCTGAAGGACTATTGTTTTCGTTTTGCGATTTTGCGTCGAATCACTCTGAATGGCTGTTTCACTTTTGAAATTGTTGCCACCAAATATTATTATTATATTTTAAGAAATTAAATAATGAAGAATCTGAATAAATGTATGTATATTTCTCCAAATGTGATAAAACGACGATACCTAAAGCTCATCAAATTTTGAATAACGTAATCCTCCTGCGAATATGGGCATCTGGAAGCCCAAATTTCAACATTTGGATTCTGTTTTATTATCGATTGTATATTTTGTAAAACTTTAACGAATATTTGATTAGCAAACTCAAGGATTTCAAAGCGAGCAATGGCAACGTTCTGCAGAGAAAACCTTTTTATCTCCATCGCGACTGTGTATCGGAAATTCTGCTCATTTTAAAATGATTTTACGATATTGCTCTTGAACTGAATTTTATGGTTTAAGTGCGAAGAACATGATATTTAATAAATGAAGGTAACACACAAAATGTTAAAAAAAACGCCTCTTTAGACATAATTTAAAATCTGAAGCCGTTCAGATTTTTTTTTCTCAATTTTATAGAAACTTTGAGTACTTTCCTAGACTCTATTGCTTCTAGTTAGCTACTGTGTTTCCACAAATCTTATTTGAAATCTGAGGTACTTTTTAAACAAATTTTTAGTCTAATTTGCGCCTATCCTGCACTAAAACCTGTTATAATTATAGGTGTATACTTAGCGCATTTCTAAGAAAGCTGTTTTAATATTCATAATTAAGTTTTTTATTTTATTTCTGTAAGAGGATTTTCGAAGATGTATCTATACCTTGTACTGCCTAAAACGCTATAAACACAGAATGTATTAATGGTTTTAATATCTTTAATTATCTGTTGTTTCTAAAACCAGTAAACAAATTAACCAAACTCTTGGCTTGATATTGCATACAACTGCGCTTAAAATAAGGAATAAATTTTGCCCACCTTAGACCACTGTAATTAAAGATACTAAAAAATAAAAAAGTAGATATGATGATAGTAATGACAATTATTATTAATTAAATGACATTGATTAATTAAATAGTTACGTTACGTTAATTAATTAATGACGTTGATATTATTTTAAAAAGAATGGAATCACTTCTAACTGCCAGTCAAGTTTAAAAAATAATTAAATTCTTAATAAAACTGTGGTTTCTCCGCTGCCAAACGCCTGCCAAATGCTGTTTCATGATATAAGATCATGGAGGAAAGACTTGCTCAACAATCCTGGTTTTCATGACTGCATTATTAATCTTTATTTTCTGAATCTTTAGAATTAATTATGGTAAACTGATTATATTTTAGATCGAAAAAAATCTTTTTTTGGGCTTCTCACCCACTGGTAATAATGTCTGCTAAAATAGTTTCAGCACATGTTTATAATACATCCCGCTTTCCAAAAGTTATAAAGTCGGAAATGGGTTCTGTCTTCTGTATAGATATCATATTGAATCTGTGATAATTATATTATTCTGTTAATAATTAAGTTAAAATTTTCGCACTTTTCTACTTTTCCTTGGCTTCAGTCACATTAGTTTGCTCAATCCAGAATTTTATGCAAATCTTAGTTGCGTGAGAGTAAGTTTAAATACCGAGGTTTCTTTACTGTTCTCATGCTGAATCACTTAAAATTGCTGACTGTTGGAGAAATTCCTCGCTGTTGTTGTGAATTCCTCCCTGCATTGCTAGGCCCGTGGTTCTTGGATACTCTGCTACATAAGTAGAATTGTTAGGGACTTCCGGGGGTCTAACTGCTTGGGAGTAGACAGAATAAGCTGCTGAATAGTTAGAAAAGCTGCATGAGCATCTGAATGGTTAGAAGCCGTAAACTACTTGTGTACATTGTGACAAGTTAGTGAAACCTTCGAATTTTGTGATGTGTATTTAAGTTCAGCCACGCACTGTGGTACCGATAAACATTTAGTTTGGCACCGATAAACTTTAGTTCTTCATATTTAATTACTTCTCAATTGTAAGCTCTTTATTTATTGGGTAGGTAGTAACGTGCATTTACACTTGCGTAACTATGAATGATCATTAGGTCAGGACAGTCTCAAAAGAAAGAACTTATATTAACATTTACAAAATAAAATACGCAAGAGAAAACTGAGCCTGTTAAAGGAAAATTATTCCTTCGTTACCGGATTCAATAAGACACTGTTTGCATCAATCAGCAAACGCTAGTATTTACCATTTGTTGCTAATAGGGCCTAAGAACTGGTGTGTATTTTTAATACATCTGATGATCCAAAGTATTCTGTCTCTTGTCCATATGGAATGAGGTTAATTGGTTTTAAAACGTTTCCTTATACGACTAATTGGTTTATTCTGGTTATCTCAGTCATTCCGGAGAATACAATTTAACGATAATTTCCACAATATCTTGCTTATAGCTATAAAAATAAAATCGCAAGCATTTCTGTGTACCAACTACCTGTACAGCGATGCTAATGCCTGTTATCTCTGCCGGAATGTGCGTCTCTTAGTCTTTTCTAGCAACAACAAACAACAGCTAGCATCATCTTGAAAGGTTTTCAAATTTCTTTAAATAAAACTTCTTATTACTATGTAATTTTAATGAAAATCACTCAATACTTAATTCTCTGAAAACGTCTAACAATGAGCAGATTTCTGTCTTAACCCTCTGACCGGCCAGGGTTTTCATTAAGAAAGCACAAATTTCCCAAAACTACTACCAGAAAAATTTATTTTCTTGATTTAATGCAAGAAGTTTCCTGGCATTTTATACCTGGATTTATGTACTTTTTATATATTGCCTAAATTTCTTTGACATATTTTAATATGCACGTAATATACGTATATATCACAAAAAATATTATTGGCCGTATATATACGGCCTTGCCGGTTAGAGAGTTAAAATCTACGTTTATTCATTTGCTCTAGGTTTATAGTTCGTAACATGCAATAAATGATTTTCCTAAAAGAAACTTGTGTAACGTGTAATTTTAACATTTGTAAATAACTATTTTTTGCATATTATACAACCATACATTTCTGTGTAACAGGCATTCCAATTTTTTATTTATATCAGACATTTTTTGCACATAAGGTTGCACATGATCTAGCTTTTAAACTACAACAAGCTTTAAAACAAATTTAGTGCTAAGACAACCAATTTAGATGTAAATATAGAAAATTTAATTCTGCTAAGTATAATAAAGTACTAAAATTTCATTAATCATCTTAATTTGCGTATTCTTTGCATCTGAAAAGAAAACCCGAATGCGAATTAGGAAATAGTGACGTTAGAAAGAAATTCCTAGCCATTATTCTTGCAGTTTCTTAGACGAAATTCATTAAATTGTTATCGATCTTATATGTAGCAAGACTGGCTTTGAACAAAATGATACAAATTATTATGGAAGAGAGAATAAATTTTCGTTTTCATTACTAGTTGTGCTTTTCCATAATTTTGGAAAAGAGCTTTCTTGTTGCATTTTCCCCCCTCAAACTGAAATGTTTTAAGTGTAATGCAAAAAACGTCGTTTTATCTGATAAATTCCTTTTCTTATTAAGGAGTTTCTCTCTCCAAGGTAGAGATAAGCGCAGACTGCTGCTCCGCAATACGAAGCCACGGTTAACATTCCCAAAATTTGCAGCTTCTTTATTTGATTATTTAGATTAATTTAGCGTTGAGTGCTAATGCATTTAAATTAAATTAAATGTAATATTTTTCTGGTGTAAGATCTTCTGCATATAACTGGCTCACGTTTTATTTTATAAATTTTCACTTCTGAAATTTCTCAGATCGTTTCTAAATATGCGCATAGGTTTAAAAACAAATGCATATTATATTTGTATCATATGGTCACCTATCTGCTGCTCGTTTAAATTCTTTAATATTATTTTTATTTCAATTTATTTAAATCTATGTGTAAATAAATTTTTGCATTTTATTTAAATCCATGTTTTCAATCGCATATGCAGTAACAAAGCTTGTAATTATTTCCTCCCTTTTAGTTAAAATAATACGTTTACAAATAGCAATTGTAAGTATTAACGATCTTCAGATATACACAGCGAGAGACAAAGAGAATGACAAAGATAAATAGCGAACGCGGAGAGGTAGGTAAATAATTGTTTAGTAATCTTTAGCTAAAGAAAGATGAAAAGCAATATATAACAGCACGGGAGTTCGTAAGCAAGGAAATCCCTAACGATTAACAATGCTTTCTTAAATAAAAGAGGGCGATTTGCGATGGAATAAGCTTCAGTCGTCACTTCGTTTAAACAGCCTCTATAATTACATCAGGTATTCGTAGATTTTCCGACTTATTCAAACTTGCAAAATCCAAGTAACCTTATATTGCAGTTATATGTGATGCCTTTCATTCACAATGTGATTGTGTGTAATTGGATGCAGACTGCTGAATAACTTGCTGGCATTATTTCGCGATTGTTTCTCAACAGAACAATGGACAGACGCACTCTTTCTTATTATAAAGGATCACGACACTGAAATGGATGAAAAATTCCTGCGAAATCTCTCAGATCTGCATCCCTTTTCCTATGGCAATATGCCGAGGGCACTCTTTAGCATATTCAGTTTACGACAAAGAACATTACTTGCAAAGAGCCCTATTTTCTTCCAAACTAACTTAAATCAAAACCCATCCTTTAGACGGTCAATTTTGAATGTCGATGATTCCATAATAAACAAATTCAAATAGGCAAATTTTAAAAATTATTCCCAGTATTTCGGTTGCAAAAAGAAATAGAGTGTATCTATAGTTCCTGAAATAATGGAATTTATTGCAGTTTCGCACTAGATAAGGTATTGTACCCTTTCTCTCTTATTGCTTAGTTAATATTATCTAGATGGTAAAGAATTAAATAGTGATTGTAAATTAAAATAGGTATTTAGAGTAGCTGTTTAAATTCCCTATTTTAACAGCAGTTTAAAGCACAACAGAAGTAACTATAGAAATTTGAAATTCAAACAGTTATTAAACGTTCAAAGACTGAATGTATCATTGTACTCGGTGGTACTCGATCTAGAATCGAATTCGACAACTGAACAAGCTGACTGCACGGTGTTTTCGGGGTTTTCCCAGACTGTAAAATAAATGAGCCATTTTCTCCATAAACATCTTTCAAGGAGGCACATCTTCTAAAGCAAACAGACCTCTAGCGTTTTTCTGCAATAAATAACTTAATTAAACAGAGTTTAAGAAATGAATGTGCATTGGTTGCAGTTTGGAAACAATACAGAATTTTGCTGCGAAGAAAGAAACTATTCTGTCACTAAATGAGTTGTGATTTATTTATCCTCTTTTACTTACATAAATTATATTTCCTAAAAGAAATGAGCATGAGAAAATTCGGAAAATAAAAAAATACATAAAGATTTTAACTTGAGATTTATCTGTTAACAAAATAAAATAAATTTTATCTGCCGAAAGCTGTAACTATCAACATTATAGAAATGTATCTACATCTTACTAATCTTCATATTTAAAGATAAGAGTATCGCCTATTTTTATCTTCGAGTGTAGAGTCATTAGGTTTTTAGAAGCAGAAGAGATGAAAAATTACCAACGCTTTCGCCGGGAATCGAGCCACGGACCTCTCGGTTATGCATCGAGCGTGCTGGCCACTACACCACGAAGGCATGCGAAGAAAACGGGAGAAATATTTTATACCAGTATGCAGATTGTAAGAAGGTATAAGAATCTTTTTTACTGCAAACGCTTGCTTGCGTGTTTAGCAAATACACATACATACAAAAAAGGGCTTTGCAGTTTAGTCTAATCTTTAAAAATAAATGAAGCACAATAAATCATTTAAATTAAGATAAAATCGTTAAATATACTACTATTTCGTTTTTTTTTCAGTTCTTCAAACTGATCAGTATCTACGAATGTGAATACGAAACTTGAGTAGTTATTAAAGGTATGAACGAATATAGATTATATACAAATATATGTCTACAAAATTTAAAAACAAATATTGTGTTTAAAATAGATTTTAAGCGCAATATTCGCTACACAATTTTTCACATATTACCTTGAACAGTACTTTAAAAAAACAGTTTTCTTTATTATTATTATTTTAATTTATGGAAGTTATGTGATGCTCTGCTAAAGATCACAATCGAAATTCGGAACTGAAGCAGTTTAACAGGAAGTATTTTATCAAAAAATTTTTTGGTAATGAGGTTTTTATTTCTACGTAATGTAAAACAGGATTTGCAATCTTTTCGTTTCTGCCATGAATAAGCTAGTATTAACCTGCCTCGGAAATTAGTATTTATTCTTACTCAAAATTCCTTCAAAGTATACTAAATTTCAAATGTGATTTTATCGAGGAATAATGCTAAATATGTATACCAAATTGAAATTTTCTTTTGAATCAACCGATAGTGCAACAACCCATTATTGAAGAACCTAAATGCTATCGCATGTTTTAATATTTTATTGTTGTAATAAAACTTTTACAATGGAATGTTATTGCGACAGAAATCAAACTATGTTGCTTGAGCAAATTATCGGATCCACCCTTTCCTTATGGATCCCACTGATTCTTGCCCAATAGTATAGAATGCAAAGGAGTGTCTTCCCGGTTCGAATCGTCTTTGGTTCTAGAGCAGCTCTCATTATCGAACTTTGACCTTCTAGTCTCTACGAATGATTTAGTCGGGACGCAGTATTGTCCTTTTTTCAAAATGTGTTTTTAATGGCACCCATCATAAAAAAGCTTTGAAGCTTGCATGTTTTGTTCAGATCATCCAATTTTGAACTGCAAATCATAGTCCACAGATGAATAGCAAGCTATGCCGTAGTTATCAGTTCATTTCTTATAGAGCAGAGGAGAGAAATTTAATTTAGAGGCGTGTCTTCTAAAAGTGAGGCTAAGGCAATGAGTATCATTGTGATTTCCCCATTTTTTGAGTGACCCCGGGGACAATTGTTGACATATGGCATACAGTTTAATAGGCAATGTAATGAGATATGATATTAAGTTACCATCTGTTTAAAACAAGTTAAATTCTTAATCTTGGTATCTGCACATTAAGACCAGATGACAAACTAAAGGAAAACAAAGCTTAGGCGGTGCGGATAAAAATATTTAAATAATGCTTTCATCCATACATATATGTTTCTTCCAGTAATCGTATACCTGTCACAAAGCTATTAAAGCTGAAGAACCTTCGAGTGCATTTTTCAGCTCAGGTAGACACGTGGATGTTTCTGAAATTTTATACGTCAGTATTAATATAAGGATGTTAGTCTTAGAAGGTACTTTACTAATACATCTTCTTTCGGTAGAATGTTTCTCAATGCTTTTTCAGATTTATCTTATACAGCGTAATTTTCCCATAAGCAGCATTCTATCTTTTTTTGCTACGGTTATGGCTATCCTCATATATGTAAGTTTAAAAAGGCATTCCTTAAGGTATGGTTAGTAGCACCACTTCGGAAATTATTTTAGCCATCAGATAGCACACTGTATAACTCTCACAAATAAAAGATCTTTATAATGATATATTGAACATGTGTTATGAATTTACATATTCAAAAGAGGTTATTTTTTTAATGTCTTTAGAAAACAATTTCTCCAAACCTTCTCGCATTTGAAGTGTATTCAATTCTTCTTAGATATAATATAAAACATGTTCTTCATTTATCCTCAAACGGTAATATCGCACCCTATTATGGATCTTTTAAATTAAGAAAATGATACATGTATTAACGATAATTGATTGCAAGACCTCCTTCTGATTAGTTTAGTAGTTACCACAATCTATGATTATCAGATCGCTTGTTTTTAAATTGCTTAGATTTTCTATTTTCTTATTTAGGACAATAACCACTTTTTAATATTTTAACAAGTATTCAATATCAATACTAGGGTTCCACTTAGCTCTAAGATCCGGAAGTCAAAACAGCCTGGAAATATCTAGTAGATAACGTTGTGGAAAGCGTACTGCAAAGGCTAGTTTTGGGTGGAATTTATTTTGGGGCAAAGGCTATTTTTAAGGGGAATTATACAGTAGTTTATAATTTCGAGCACTGAAGCAGAATAACTTTATTTTACTTACTTCACCCTCTTAGAGATTAAAGATTTATGCTCTTGAGTTTATAGTATGCCTTCCCTAAATTTGCTGAAAATTACATTCTTGAGTTTGAGTTGAACCAACTGTTATTTTTTATGCCGCCAAAATTTAGTTTATCTATAGATTAAATTTTAAAGGGTTTAAAGGGATGTTTTTCTTTTCTCGAAAAATGTCAGTTCAGAGTATTTTACTCATACCTTTAAATAATGGATTTAATGTTAATATAAATATTTCAATTTCTAGTAACCTTTTCTTTCCAGATATTGAGCATTATTTATAATAAATAAGCTCCCAAACATTAATACTCAATTGATTATAACTTATAATTATTATCAAAATTAAATATTTTGAGCATTCTAACTGTAGGTAAAAGGTAGCTTAAGTTATTTCTAATTATTTTTTACTTTTGAAACAGTATAGCTTTAGTAATTTTCCGAGAAATATTTTAATTTTTATTAAAATATAAGAATTTTAACTTTCGTAATAATATTTATAAGTACAATCTGTAAGAAAATAATGCTATTTTGTAAGAAGGTAAGTTTAAGTTATTTTTACATATTTTTATTTTACTTTTGAAACGGTATCGGTTTAATAATTTTCCGAGACGTATTTTAAATTTTGGAAGAATATTCTGTAGGCATAGCTGTTAATGAATGGATATGATTACCAAATATATTTTCAATCGATTGTAAGCATCTTTAAAAACGAATTGTTCAAACTATCGGATAGATGTTTTCAGTTCTCTTTTAAATGAATTTGGATCAAATAAAAATTTTTATCGTAATTTTAGTCATATTTGAGCTGTGCAAGGAACATTAAAGGAACATTAACTGCATTACCAAACAATTTATCTAGCAAAAGCGAAAATTTCCCAATTTCCTGCTCAGGATGAGTTTCATTCTATGTATTTTTGGAAATGAGGTCAACTGTCCATTTTATTCTGATTTTAGATAAAAACTATTATTATCTTTTATTTTTATTTTTTTAACTTTCCCTTTTCATATTTTATTGGCCAAAAGCTTTAAATGTGGAGATTATATCAAAAGACTTTTCCCGAAAATTCAAAAGAAATTATTAATGACATTTTGTAACAAACAAATATCCTTACTTGGAAGTGTGGCCATTCTTAGGCAGGCAAAAATTACCCCTTTATCTACCTAGTAACTCAGAAATAGTCACACAGTATGAATACTTTGCTATTGTTGAATGTACTTTTAAGGTTCCTTCTTTGATATAATATTTACCACATTTTCAACCACAAATTACAATTCGCACTAAACACTGACCTTAGCTATGATACTGAAATATTAAAATAGCTTTAAAAAATCAGGTTTATGTGATCGCGGACATTTATAAAGTAATATAAAAAAAAGACAAGTGTGTTCTTTTTCTTTTCTTTTCCTTCCCTTTTTTTTTACTATATCAGCATCCAACAAAATCAACAAGAACAGTGAAATGCATTATATCTATAGCTGACATACATGATTATCAGCAGTTACTTAGATCTAGACATTCCCTCCCTCCCCAAAAAATTTGTAGGTTAGCGCATCATTAAGAAACCCATATTACTGCTGACACTACATTACAGTAACGGTATTAAACAAACTATGTCTTCTACAACTAGCTTTATAATGACCGACAGGTAGTGAAATAATAAAAGCGAGCAATAAATTTTGTAATGCCGATAGCAAATGAGAAACATGAGCAACCAAACATCTCAAATGATTTGTATTCCATATTTTAAAGGCTTTTATGTTTTTATTCCAAATCAATCTGATATGTTACTTCTCAGTCCTCCACTTTTGGGGGCCAAGCTGTTAAAGAAGCAAAATTTCGACCCGTGTTCAATCCAGGCGAACGGGCTGGGTACATGTTTGGTTTCAGTGGTTTCTCCCATGTGTAAGGTGAACATGCATCAATTTTCCTTAGAAATTCCTACACAAAGACAGCCTTCCTCCCCTTAGACAGGGTAGCCCTCGTATGCTTTGCCATAACCAAATAGCCTCAACTAGTTCAAACAAACCGGAGTCCCTAATCAGAGGAGATTAAACAGTAACCTATCGGAAATTAAAGTTTAATCAATTTAATTTTAATTACCCTTATTACTAATTTTTATTATCATTATGTTACTTTTACACTTCCTTGAAACCTTCTGTTAGACTCTGGTATTTTTAGTTTCAGAGATTAACCTTTATATTAAACTAATAAAAGGCTACAGACTGTAAACTTTATACAATATATGTACAAACTTTCAATTTAAATGCCAGCCTGTATAATGAATTTAGTGTAAAAATCATTGAAGGCATTTATTTGCTTAAGCAAAAGTTATAAAAAAATTAACAATTCAAATCAAAGCTGAGAGCTTTAGGGAATAAAAACTTTACACAGTTTGAAGACCTTTTTATTGGACAAATATCTTACACTCTAGTATGCTATATTTTAAATTTAATTTCATTTTAATTTCCTAATTTTATTTCAAATTATAAGTGAATATCTATCATTCGAGAACTCATTCTGATCTTTTATTATGGAAATGCTACTTTATAACAATGGAGAATTCAAAATAACAAAACATTCGACTAGCGTATTGCGACTTAAAAATATACTTTTTCATGTTAAGTATAAACTTAAAATGTGCAATAAAAAATACTACCGACGATAAACGCATTTCAGAAATGATCTGCTTCCTAAAGCTGCTGTGCTAGTCACCAAAATCATTAGTGGAAGACTTTCTTACATTCTGTCTTACTTAAATGCGACCCATGCTTGATCCCAGGAGAACATGCTGACTGCGTGGTTGGTTTTCGTGATTTTTCATATTTATAAAGTGAATAAGAGCCAATTTACTTCAAGGAGTCATCCAAGAAGACATCCCTCTTCTTAGACAAACAGCTTTCCTCTGCTTTGCCATATTAAATAACTTAATCTCTCTCTCACTTAAATGCAGACTGGCGGCAGAAACAACATCCATTCAGCCAAAATAAAGCTGTTACGAGTTATCTCCCCCCACGTGTTTAGTTTGAGAGCCATTATAGAGTCATTATGTTAGTTGTGAGCAAGAATCTTACAAAGTCAATTGCGCTATCACTAGAAAATGAAACCGAGACTTCCCAAATGTTAGGTGGATTTACTGATCACTTTATTATAAGGACATGTTGGGTAAATATCTTTATTCCTGATGATAATGCCTTTTTGTCTATTAAAATGTAATTGGCCAGGTTAACAAAAATTTATCTTAAATATTCTGAGTTAATATCATGACATGAAATAAGAAGAAGCCTATTTTGCATTCGAAAAGTAAAAATGCTGTAGTTTCATTCAAAAAGGTCGTGTAGATGTAGACCCCATGAAGTGATTGACAAAATCAGAATTCTCGAAACAATTTGCAGGTTCTAAACTTTGAAGTAATTCGCAAGCTCCTCCCATAAAATAAACCATGATTACAATGCAGAAGCCAGAACTTAACAGTTTTTGATTATATTGTAAGCCCACTTAATTGGTATGTTTTTCTATTATTTCCTCGCGTGCTTAATATTAACATATGCTGAAAATATTTACCTTTTGTTCATTTGATTTTCAATAGCAATCTATTTAAATATAAATTTTATAATAGCTCAAAATGTAGCTATATTATTCAGGAAAAGAAAGAGCTTTAGGCTACTAGTGATTATAATGCCTGTATACATACGAAAGCAAATTGGAAATATTTCTTTACGTAAAAAACTCAATTCAAAAAACAATTCTTGTTCATATTCGGAGAATCTCAGAGAAGAGGAATTTTTGAACTCATTATCACAATAAAATTCTTATTCTACTTTATTTCGTTACGTGTTTGAAACAAACAGAACTGAAACGAGAATAGTTGCGGAAGTAGAGCCAGTTTCCGTTCTAATAATATTTAGAGTGATAAGATATTTTATATTAGCTACTTTAGTCAGTGAATGGTTGACAGACATTAAGTCAACACGTCCGCATCTAAACCGCACCGAATATTTATCCCCTCCCCCCTTGCTTAACCCTACAAACTTGGAATGTGCACACTAAGTAACGGTGACAGTCATGAGATGGGTAATGATTGATGACTTTGGCCATAATTCCCATTAAATGCTTAAACAGCAAGTGTGATGTCAGTTTCGGAATTTAAAAATCACACCCTTGGTTGCAAGTAGTCCGCATTAAGGATTTTTAAGCATTTGTACGGACTACAGACATTGAACCCACATGAATTAAAATTAAAAAATAATATATTTTAATATTTCTCCCTCCCTCAGACTCCTTTAAAAGAGAAAATATTAATAAGGCCTGCATAAGGCTGATAAAACATTATCATTCCAAAAATTAAGAATGAAGAATTCCTTGATTAAGTCCATCAGTCAAAAACGAATTATTATATCTTTAAATATTATACCTAAATTCATGCAGAACACTTGCCGTCTTCACAATTTTTTGTGTGATTCATATCTATTACAATCAAAAAATAACAAACGTGGGAACTTTTTCAAATGTGTGGCTCAAAAAAAATTTTTTTTTAAACATTATATTTAATTTTTTACGTAATGTGTTTTCTACCCTATAAAGAATAGGATATTACTTTTCTGAAATTCTTGTAATTCGCATGTACTTTAGAAACTAAAAAGCGAATACTTCTTTAAGCTTTTACAGACGTGTCCGCTTTATGTTTAATTGAATACAGACATGCCCATGAAGGTTGTCTGCCTAAATGGAAAGATATTATGCGAAAAGGTTTCTAAGGGAAACTGGTAAGTATTCATGTTACGTATGACAAAAATCTTGAAATGTGGCATTGCAGCCATTCTTACCTTCCGCGATTCGAAGCCGGGTCGAACTAGCGGTGTCAGCGCTCTTGTCCACTCAGTCATTCGAAGGATCTTTAATTTATAATTCCCAACATCCATGAATTGAATTTTTCTTTTTAAATAAAAAAATAATTTTTTAAACTCAAATGAGAATTAAATTCATGAAATAAAACCTCATTAAAATGTCTCTCGATCTGCACATAGCAAAAAGGATAAACTACTATCATTGTACCAAAGCATTTCTTCCTAGATTAAAAATATTTGAGCGTTATTTTACATTACGTGTGCTTATTAGGTGCAATTCAGTTACAAAACTCAAAAAATAAACGAAACGTTTTTCGTTATGTATTGACTAAAGCTAGTGCATTTAGTTGCCCTTCAGGAATATGTTGTTTAAAAAAATGGGGCTTTAGCTTATTGTTAACTTCGTCTAAAATAAATGCTTGCAAACTGATTTCTCAGTTCCCTGCCAGTCGTGGATTTGAATAAAATATATTGTTGGTATTATGGTGCTTAAGTTTATTAAGCACATAATTCATTCATGTTATACCATTGTCAGTTTGCCGAATTTGAAGTATATATTTCTGAAAGCATTTGAATTACACTGGTGTGCAAAAATTAAGGACGAAGTCGAAAAATTAGCATATCAGCTGAACGAAGAGGCAGAGCGGACAGAAAGACCAATCAGGAGATTAAGTAGGGTGATGTACGGTAGCACATGCGCAGATATGCAGGTAGACGTAATGGGGGAGTGTCTGAGTAGTATAAAGCATGTTGTCGGTGTAAGATCAGTATTTCTGGCAAAGAGATTGCACGCCGCATAGCAGTTAAAATCACACCGAGTTGCTGCCTCAGCGAGAAATGGCGAATAATCAATCTGTTAGACGACATCTGGATGCTTTTACCCGAGGTCGAATCATTCAGAAGTTGGAGGAAGGCCGCAGTGTGACAAGTGGGGCTGCAGAGTTCGGAATTTCTCACAGCATCGCTTCACGACTTTGGAGACAATTTCAAACTACAGGAACAGCTATCCGGGGGTTTAGTAGTGGTCGTCCACGAGGAACCACACTCGCAGATGACCGGTATATTGCCTTACAGGCCAGAAGAAACAGGCGGCAGACAGCGGCAGAAATCGCTAGACACACGACACAGGCGACTGGACGACCGATATCGCGTTTTACCGCGGCCAGAAGACTGCACGGTGGTGGTCTGTTTGCACGACGCCCTGTACGGTGTGTACCTCTAACGCCTGCTCATCGGAGAAGGCGTTCTCTGTGGTGCCGGGAACACCGGAATTGGAGAGACAATGAATGGCGACGAGTACTCTTTACAGATGAGAGCAAATTTAGTCTGAGTTGAGCTTCTAGACACATACACATCTGGACAGAGCGGGGAACACGCAATAACCCCTTCAACATCATCAAAAGGGTCTGTTTTGGAGGTCGCGGAGTTCTCGTTCGAGCAGACATAATGCTTGGTAGCCAAGCCGACCTTCATACCTTCATATCTCCCAAGGAGGTTCGTCACCTGGGACTACTATAGTAACGAGGTTCTTCTTCCTTACATGCGTCTTTTCACAAGGGCTATAGGTCCTCAGTTCCTCTTCATGAACGACAACGCTCCACCTCATCGCACAGTTACTGTCGAAGAGCTGTTGGAGGGTGAAGAAATTGAACACATGGATTGGTCGGCAAGGTCTCTGGATCTAAATCCCGTCAAGCATGTACGGAACTTACTAGGGAGACCCGTGGCAGCACGTAACTTATCGCCAGTAACGATTCCGAAACTGCGATTTGTGCTACAAGAGGAACGAGCAGCAGTGTCTCAACAGCTCATTAACAACCACATATCCAGCATGCACAAATGATGTGAAACCTGCCTAGCAGTCAGGGGAGATTATATCCCCTATTAAAGACCGGATGCTTCTTGCTGGGCACCCATCACAGGGATGTTTCGGCCTTCAGTCGCATTGCGCTCCATGCTACTTTTTTAATAAAGCTTCTTTTTATCCCTCTGATTTCTCTTTTAGTAAGTGTTGCTTACATTACTCATGTCCTTGTGTATTGGGGATCTTACGGTATTAAATGTGTTGATTTGGAAAGCTTTTGTACAAAGTTATATTGAAAAAGCCGTCTCGTCCTTAATTTTGGCACACCAGTGTTTATTTGAGTTAGTCACATAAAAAAAATTCATAAAAACGCTTTTTTGAATTGATTTTTTCGTATCAACCATTCTATGCCAAACTCTGTTGAACGTTATGAGTGGGCCTCCTATTAGGGCCCGAGTTGTAAAGACCCCTGAATCCTGGTAAGTTGATTCGGGCTTGAACCCAAGTGAACGAGCTGGTTGTATGTAGATGGTTTTTGTGGTTTTCTCCGAGTGCAACGTGAATACGAGTCAGTTTCTCTTAAAATGTTCTCCACGAAGGCATGCATCCCCTTAGCCAGACTACTCTCCCCTGCTTTGCCATATTCCAATAGCCATCTTCAACCTAACCTACCTAATTCCAACCTAGCCGATATAAACTTTAAAAGATATGTAATTTTTTTAATTGTAGTTCATTGAGCAAGTTCATATTTCAGAGTCAATTAAGCGTTTCTATATATTTTAATTTTAAAAAATCTGAATAGATATTTTAGAAATTTAGACAGAACTGAAGTACAAAAATATTGCATACAAATCCTCTATATTAATTTTTAACGCCGTGCAATGAAAATTAAGTAAAAAAAATGCCTCTTTTATTTATCTAATTGCACTAAAATTTTAATTTCCTATCTTCATCTAATTGCCTAAAATTTTAATTTCCTATCTTCATAAAAGCATTTGAACTGTCTAAGGTGTATTCCTTTTTGGCATAGAGCGCTTTCTCTTTTCAACGCCTGAGTAACTCGACCGACCCAAATCCTTCACTTACATATGTTTTATCGCTTATACATTTACATATGAATAAAAAAATTTCAGGCGCAACAGAAGATAAGTTCCCAAACAAAATCACATAAAATTTTAACTACAAGAAAAAAAAAGCGTTACATATATGTGAATTCGTTTACATTAAACATGAAGTATGTGCTGAAATATCTTGACATTTTGAATTAGTCGAGAAAGTTCGTATTTTATCTGCTCACAATATGAACTGTTCAGTGCTGCGATCAATACATTGACCGCTTCATTCACGCGAATTGCAGAAAGTTTGACTTACAATCAAAAGGGATAAAAAAAAATAAGTAGAACGCTGTCCTTATGTGCGGAGCCCGTACGGGGTTTCGTCACTCCGTCTATACAGCCAATGTTACTTATACTACATTAGTGTCTGGGTTACACTAAGCTGAATTTGTTCTCACTTTGCTTTAAATTTATATTTTGCATACATACGAAACATACATTAATAGTTTTCATTTTTAACGCAGTGAATATTTCCTCTGCTGTAACAAAATTCATTCCAGAAATTTAGAAAATCATTAACTTAGACTTACCTAAGCTCTTGTTCACAAATGCAATTTTCTTGTGAAAGGAATCTACTTCTTCCTTCATAAATGTAAAGCGGAATAAATGTTTTGATGTAGTCTAATGTCTGCTCTTAGGAAAGCCGGAAAGGGTTTCTTATTTTACAGAGAACGATAAAATAGAAAGTAAAACTAAAGGCAAATGATACATAAAAGCTATTTGCCCTAGAATTCAGCCTTTGACTTATATGAAGCAAATAATGATTTCAAATTTGAAAAATTAAATTAAATATAAAGCTATCAAACTAAAGCTAAATTAAAACTAAATCATTCTGAACAGGGATTTGTATGACACTTCTTCTAATTGCCTGCATTTTTAATGCTTTGCTAGAGAGTCACCAAAAAAAAAAACTTCTTGTTTCCGATGTTACTTAGATTTCATGGTTTTTTATAAACTAAAAGAAGTGAATATTACAAATTTTGTCTTAGCAGGATTATCTGTACATTTCGAAAAATTCGGGCACAACTGAAAAAAATACAAATTTAGAAAAACTCTTATTTAAAACATCCTGTATACCGAAATTGAAATAACTTCTCACTTGTAGATGAATGTGCAATTAATTCTTGTTTCTCATATGATAACCTTCGATATGAAAAACAAAAATTTTGCTTTATTTTTAAAGCTAAAAAAATCAATATCCTCCAGAGTAACTAATATATATGTCGGAATTTCTGCGTGTGGGGAAAGTTAATCTATAGAAATAAAATTAGTTTTTTAGTTTTTAGTTTTCATTTATGAGTTCGAAAGCTCTAACGCTTAGTAAAATATAACTTTATAATTTCAGTGCAACATAATAACTAATTAAGTTTGAAAATGTTTTCAGACATTATATCATAAATTGATTTTTCAGTACCTAAATCCATCACCTATGATTTAGTAAATGCTTTAAAAATGCTAAGTCCATTCAAGATCCATTAACAACGATTCTAAGGACAATTATAGTGTTTAGAAGAAAGTGATTCAGTACGTTTAACCGCTTATGTGAAACGGTAATAATACACGTCAGATTTCTGTGTTTTGATTTATGGTTTAAGAAAGTCATCGAAGGAATTGAGCTGCTCTTCTAATTTCATAATAGGCTACTGACTTCAAATTCTACATCAAGTGCTTTAGTTAAGTTTCCTGAAATTTGATTTTGTTGTTTTGAGAAAACATTAACAGCAAACGTTCAAGGAATGAAAGCGTAATAATTCAGTCTTTTAAACAGGTTTAATTTTCTCTAATTTTAAATTTAGTGGCTTCACTTCATATTTTTGCTAATAACGTACGCTAAAATCTTTTTATAACTATAATGTAAGCAAATTATCCATTAATTTGAGCAGCCGAGAAGGTTTTATATAATCATCAATCAGATCTCTAATCATTGCTATTTTGAAGTTTAAATATTTAATGTTACTTTTATAAAAATAAATATCAAATTAAAATTTATGGTATTAGAAATTTAAGTTTCAGTATTTCAGTATTCCTTTGAATAAATTAAATAACGAATTTCAAGCTTCATTAAACGTTTTAATAAGGAAAGCTTACTGAAACTTATTACTCAAGCTAAAGTTTTATAGTGTTAGAAATTCAGTTTTCAATACTTATGTTAAATAAATTCAGCAGTGAATTAAATTTTTCAAATATTTTGTTTAGGGAAGTAACTGAAATTTAATGTATTAATAATTATGATTCTGAATTATTTTGAAAACAAAGTGAATTATTTCTAAGAATGAAGCGACACTATGTAAGATAAAAACATATAAATAAAAATGATAGCTTTAATTTGCACTAGTTCATTGGCTCTCCCTTTTCATTTGGTTATTTCCTCTTGGCCCAAAAAATAATAACTGTTTATAATAAATCACTATGACTGCGTCATTTCAAAATTAATCCCTATCGTGCTATTCTTGCATAACGCTCGCTACGAGGGCACTTATATGAAGCAAATAATGATTTCAAATTTGAAAAATGAAATTAAATATAAAGCTATCAAAATAAAGCTAAATTGAAACTAAATCATTTTGAACAGGGATTTCTATTACACTTCTTCTAGTTCCCGGCATTTGTCTACATATTTTATCATGTTTCTAGTAATATAATGAAACTTATCTTACTCTGAATAGCAGCCATGAAGTCTATTTTCAATAGGAATCTGTGTTTTTTATGAACATGGTTTGTTTTAAGCATCCTTACAAAAATTATAAAAGCATCAGATCTCAGTGGTCGTAGTCTTTAAATGTGACAGTTTCCTCTGTCTGCCTTTACATTTTTGCCAGATTTTCAGGCACAGATTTGCCAGATTTCGAAGATTATTTTTCAAGCTTTCTGTATGTTTGCATAACCTAAATATATGTGACGCGAATCAAAAAGAAGTTCAGTGTTTAAATTAAGCTCAACTGTTAGCAAAACTTAAAAGGATTGTAACAGCATAACGGGATGTATTGTCTAACAAAAGTTGTCGCTTTTTTTAATTATGAGATTGTGTCACATGTCACTAAATATCATATGAGACGTTGCAATAAACTAAATAGTACAAAAATGTGGCATAATTCTCATATTAAATAATGCAAAAATTTGACATAATTCCCATAGCGAAATTTGTTGTTTATTTACAAGTTACAGTGTTAGGTTGGGTTAATTTAATGTAGCAAAACATACAAGGATTACCTGCTTTCGTGAACCATTTCTGAAGTAATTGGCTCACATTGGCACGTTACACATGTGAAAAGCCACGAAAACCAACCCTTAAGCAGCCCGTCTGCGTAGGATCGAACTCGGGTTAATCTTTCAATATTCAGTAGTTTTAACCACTCGGCCACTGCTGGTGCGAGTTGTAATTCTATAACAAATATTACTGACTAATAAATACTTTAGCGCTGTTGGGGAAGAAACTATATAATAGAATTGGTAATAACATGTCGGTGCAATTCAGTATTCTTTAGCAAAGTTCAGACACAGTGGTGGTAATTGCTGTTTATTATTTTCTCTCAATATTCTACATGTCAGGCCGCAACACTTTCTATTTATTTTTTCCAAGAGTTCATACTCCTGCTCCGCCTTACGTGTGTGTATGTGCGTGTGTGTAAAACTGTTATAGAAATATTGATAGCGTAGATGTTGATCCATAATGAAGAGAAAATTTGGCAGCCGAGGCAGATTCAATATCCATTTTTATTTCAATAAACATTTTGCGGTCACAAACAAATTAGCACACAAATCGTGTCTTTTCTAGAGCATTTATATTTTTTATACTGTTGTGATAGGAAGAGAGCAGCGAGGCAACGTCTTGGGGAGAAAAGAGGTAGAAGCAAAGTGTGTAGTTATTCAGTATGGAAGCTCCTTAAGAGAAAGGTTCCGGTTCTCGAAGTTTTGAGTTCAAGTTCCGAATTAGCTACGTCATCATCATTATATAAAAGTCATAGGATGTGCATTAGTCTAGAAATTATTATTACTATTTTTAAAACAGAGACTGGGAATACCCAAATAAAAATGACTAATTATAGAACTATTGATAATTTAAATTATAATTTTGATTTACATATTTTAAGCTTCCATATCCCCCTTCAAAGGGAAAAAGACTTAGCAACAGAGAAGCGTTTTTAGAGATAAAGCATTAAAGCATTAGCAAATGAATAAAAACACAATTTTAAAAATAAAAAATCGTAAAATTTTGACCAAAATAATTATTTCAATAATGGCAAAATATAAACTTTGAGAATACTTTAGATTCCTGTTAAATTTTCAGCTCAAACGTCTTTGAATTTTACAGTCCACGTTATTTGTTCAGGGAAGGCGTTTTAATGTTTTTCACATAATATCACAAATATAAAAATTTTAAATACCATTACTTATTTTAAATAATCACAACAAATTTCAAAATTTATAGCTTAACTAATTTCCATATTTAAAAAATAATTTTTATCTTTGTAAAAAAGAGTAACACAGCTGAAATTGTGGTTTCACTGTTAATGTCTTGCATTTGCAATTCCTTATTTTACCATACTGGAAGGCCCCGCAATATCTCAATATAAACATTTTCATCAATTAGGTATATCCCGCTGGCTGACTGGTGTATTCTTCACCACTGGCAAGTGATACTCGGCAGTTACTTTTAAATGCTTCCGTTCCTTGCATAAAGTAACTAGCGTTTCTGAACTGCACTAATACATTCCATTAAAAATATGCTGTAATAATAATATATAAGGTCTTTCAGCAATTCCGCTTCAAACTTTCAGGAAAGATAGAGTGCATCTGGGCGATGGACAACAATGCATGGTCAGAAACACATTCCTGGCGCGGTAGTGACGACACAAAACGCAGGAAATGAAGGACACGAACAGAGTGAGAAAATATGTTTATTATCCTTATTACAGCAGAAACCAAGAAATGAAAGCAAAAACAGACAACAGTTGTCATCAAAGAAAGCATTAAATTTTGCGACGTCGAAATTACGACCCCGGACCGTGATGCAGGCCTCACGTCGCTGGCGCATGGAAGATCTGATGTTCTGGAAAATGCCTGGTGTGTCCCAGACTTACCCGTAGCTGGCACGATGCGTGCAACAAGTTCCTAAGCACTGTTAATGGAGGTTTTGTCCACCAATATCTTAACGTACCCTCAGAGAAAGCACTCAATGCAAGTGAGGTGATCTTGGTGGCCAATGCACTGGACCACCCCTGCCCATCCAATGTTAAAGATACGTCGCATTCAGGTGGAAACGAACATCAAGGCTGTTAGTGTATACAAAAATTTAACATTCCCAACATTTTAGCTGCACTGAGCACAATAAACATATTTTCTCATTCTGTTTGTGTCCATCCTTTCTTGTGTTTTGTGTGGTCACTACGCACTAGGAAAGCGTTCCCGACCATGCATTGCTATATGATTTTCCATCGTCTAGGTGTACTCTATCTTTCCTATAAGTTTGTAATCGAATTGGTGAAACACCCTGTATAAAAAACTGCATTCAGTCATACAATGACAGGAAAAAGTTGTACAGAGGTAATAATAAGCCTTTGTTTCTAAAACAGTGCTCCCTCAACATACTGTATACTTAACACACAATTATGCATAACTTTTAACATTATTTACCATAATTGCAAATTATTTTTTATAAATTTTACTTTTAATCACATAACTCATAATCAATTGTATTATAATTATTCAATTTCTAAAACAATTAATATTTTGAAATCATTCATATTCATTACAATACTATTCCATATCAAAACATTTCCTACATTATACTCAAAACGCAGTTTTATATCACGGTCTACACACGTATTATTCCAATGAGTTCCTGTATTTTTCATATTCACTTCATTTTCGAAATAATTAGGAAATTCTTAAAATTCAAATTTTACAGCAACAATCTTGCTCATAAAATAATTCCAAAATTCTTAATATTAATTCAAAAATTTTAACAGTAATTCAAAAATATAGTAATCTTGTTAAGAGTTAATAACCTTCCCTAAATAAAATAATTACAGGTCTTTAAACTTGTTAGTTAATTAAACATAATTCTTAATCTTGTGATACCATAAAATTTTAATCACTTTCATAAAACAGTGCTAATTTTTTTAACTCCAATATAACAAGAAAATATTACGTATTTAAATTTTCGAATACCATTAATTGTTAGCACTTTCTATGTAATGATACTGAAACCTATCTAGCTGTACTATTTACTAATTTACTTGATTCATAAAAGCACTTATGTGAAATTTTAAAACTCTTTGCACTATCTGAGTTTTATTTCACTGAAGTGATTGTAATTTAACACATTATGACTGAATGAAAATAATTATGCAGTTCTGTTACGGATAACATCTGTTGGAGATCAGAATTTTCAGTGTCTCGGTTGACGAAGATAACATTAATGACGAAGAGAGAAGGTGAAAATAAAGGTGAAATAAACGTGAAGCACATTCTTCAAACAAAGATTAATGAACTTCAAAAGCGCTGAAAATGCTTAGTTGAAATTATTTGGAACGTTCCTTGAAAACATTTGTTAAATCACATTTAATATAAACACTATGCTGGATTAATTTTCGAAGAGCTGATTTTTTTATGATTTTCCACGACGATTTTCAGCGCTAATTAGGTTTTTTTTTTTTTAGAAAAGGTACATCTTTAGGTTCTGACATTTTATTAATTGAATCTGTTTTAGTCCATCATTTTAAATCATCAATCATCTTCTCTTGACTTACGACCTATACTAATTCACAAGATTATCTTTTGTCTTACACTTATTTTTACAGAATTTCAGATTATTTTCTCGTGCTCCCTCCAGAACTCTTTTAACCTAAGGTTATCTTTTAAATATGTATCTGCCAAAGAAGTATTGAATGGCTCCAAATTACTACTTTCTTCTTGAAGCTGGATTTCCCAAAAAACAATTTTAGCATCTAAAACAGAAAACATTTCTACCGTTGGCATTCTAATGAAACTTTGCCTTCTGTTAGCATAGGCTAATACTCTCCTTTCATTGCTTTATTAAAATTTCTAAAATCTAAACGTATCGTTTTAGATTTGATAACAGTGACCATTGAATTTAACCCATTCAGATTGTTTGCTTTTACTTTCTCAGTGACATTTAAATTCAATTTCTTTATAGCTCTTCACTTCATCTCGTATAGCTACGAGTATTTTTCTTGGATGATGAGTTACTGGTACTGTCTCTTGTTTTAAGTGTATTTTATATTCTCCTTTAAAACAATCTAATCTTTCAAATACACCTTTGTAGTAGTTCTCCAGTGAGCCATTTGTATAAACGGATATTATTTTTGTATCAAACTTAGCTGAAAACATGACTTTTATTCTAATATAGAAGGTGTTTCTTTATCTACAACTTGGAATTCTACAACATGGTTAATTTTGCGTAATTGCAGTTGAGTACAACTTTTCTTTTAGCATCCATTTTATTAACAGAGAATGTAACTGATCTTTTAACTTCAGACTTGGGTATTGGAAAGTTTAGCATTTTCATTTTGGTTTTAGGAACACCACTGCACATTGATCGGGTATCTAACTGTAAATTAAGTTTATTTCAATTTACATTAACATCAACAGTTAATTCATCTTTGTTATCCGAACTACGGCTTAATGTTCCTACACTAAGTTCTAACTTTTCCTCGGAGTCATGATTTAGTAATTTAATTTGCGTCTGTTTTTTGTTTACCCTGATAGTTTCATTTTTTATTTTATAGCTTTTCAGTGATTCGCAAAATGATTTGCCTTTTTACACTGATGCCAAATTTTTCCATACGCAGGACACTTTTTGACGTTCATGAGACGTTCCGCATTTTGAAGAAACTTTGGCTCTTCATTTCTCAATATGTACCTTTTTGGACATATTCTTATTATGTTTACTTTTTTGTGCTATATTTACAGCAGTATTTTCATCATTCATTACTTTCATTTGATGTACATTTATTTCTGCAGATCTTTATATATCTAGAGCTTTTATTAATGTTAATTCCCTTTCATGCAATAATCTTTCTCTGGACAGATCATCTCTAACTCCACAAACAATTTTATCCCTTATTAAACTATCCGTTAATTGGATAAATATATATTTTAGCTTTATTTAGAAGGCTAGTTACCTACTCATCGATGGTTTTGAGCGTGGTTTGATTTCTAGTAAAGAATAAGTGTCAATGATGGATAAAATTTTCTTAGGTATATGATATTCCGTAAATTTTGTGTTAATTTCGTCTTCTTTACAGTGTTCTACATTAAATGTATTACTTATTTCAATACAGCGAATTTCTGTTACGAGAAGAGGAATATTAACTCTCACCTTAGCTTCTTAACTGCGTAATCCACAGGCTATTTCAGAAATTTCGAAGGATCGCAGCCACTTTGACAGCTGGGCAAGATTTTCATCGAATTTCATTGGCTCTGGTGAATTTAAACTTTTCATTTTGAAAACAAAATATTCATGACAACAATATAACATAAAGTTGTCTGAACTATTCATTTATACGCATAGAATTTTAAGCATGATACAGAACGACAATATTGCCATAGTTCTGTTTTTACATACAAACTGTTGCCATTCACAGGTTACTGAATACTTAATGTTAAATTCTGTCGTTCGAAATTTGCTAAGTTATAAATGTGACATGTGCTATATTAGTGCACCGGTGAGAAAACTGGTGTTTGTTGGTCTCTTTCTTGATTTTTTCTGCTAACATTTATCTTAGATAGTGCCAAATAAGTCCACGAGTCGCTGAATGGTTGACACAGCTGAATATACGATCCGTGTTCGAACCCAAGCGAACGGGCTGGCTACATATGAGTTTTCGTAGTTTTCCCTACGTGTGACTTAAGCACGAACCTTTCACGTTCCCCGTCTTTTTAAGTTCCCTTAAAAAGTTCCCCGTCGAGGTATCCCTTCCGTTAGACAGGCAGCCTTCTGTGCTTTGCCGTTTCAAATAACCTCTGACTTGGTGGCAAATAATCTGCAAGCCTACAGCGGCTTCGTCTTTTTCTTACCTGCAAACAACTCAGCCAGGCCTTTTATCTGCGTATGACGTCAAATGAAAAATTGGATTGGATTATTTAGATTATAACGACGCATACGAGAGGCATTTGCCTGAGGGAAAGGTTGCCATAGTCGAGAGCATTTTAAGGACAACTGGCTCATATTCATATGGGGAAAACCACAAAAATTCTCATGCAGCCAGCACGTTCACAGGGATTTTGATTCCAGGCCGAACTACAAGTGTTCAGCGGTTTTACCGCTTGGTCGTTTCCGGGCTTGAAATGAAAGAACATCTACAAATTGCTCTGAAGTGAAATTATCGCTCACTACTCATGTAGCTATTATCTCAGTCTAGAATTTTTAAAAAGGAAATTTTCTATCTACTACAATCTTCAATTATGTTACCCTACAATTGTGATGCAGATTATTTCACCTTACTTTAAAAAATAGAGCTTTCACGCTTAGATGCCTGCATTTATCAGTTCATTTCAACCGAGTCTCATTGTAGTATGGAATGTAACTGTATTCAAGCAACTCTTCAAATATTTCAGCATCTTTCATCTTAACACATTGAAAACATTATCTGTCTTTTATTACTTTTAGGTATTAACACCAGACCAATCGGAAAGTGCGCGTTTGCTACTAGTGGAGGCTGTAAATCCATTCTGCAATTTTTGGTAACATCTTAAAGATAAAAGAATGTATCCAGTAATTTTCTTTTTGAATATTAGCAATTACCAATAAATTTAAAAACATTACCCTGCTCTATTTATATTTAATAATTCATGTGAACAATCATCGTTCTCTGTCTTAGATTGCCTTAATATCATTTTTCTAAATCTTCTACGTCCTAAAAAGAAGGTAGTTCCGAAATGGAACTGCAAAGGACGTGTGCAATAATAAATGTATTGGTTTGTTTATGGTATCTTCGATTATACTCATTCACAATTAATAATAGAAGGGTAAAGATGCATATGGTCTTTTTGACAAGTCATACTATCGCATTTGTTGAACAATAAATATGTTGCATATGAGAAATTGTCCATGTGACAAATTTTTTAACGGAATATTCTGTAACGCCTTTTATTTGAAATGCTACAGCTGTGTACACAGTCGCAGTTTAATGCGACGTGAACTAGCTTATTATGACTTTTAATGGACCAATATTCCTTCATGGCCAGACCACTCGATCTTAAGAATGACACATTTGTGGTCATTTTAATGGAAAGTAGTCCGTAGTCACTTATACTGGGAGGAAACAGCGAAAACCTGGTGAAATTTTTTCATTCTTTTAATGAGAACTGACCTTTGAACGGAATATCAATTTTCGATTGGCCGCACCTTTTTCATCCAATAGTAGTCCTCAAAACGCCTTTGAAAACGTGCAACAGGAAATGCATTTCGAAAGTGATAACTGTCATATGTGTTTTCATGCTTTAAACAAGTTATTAGAATCCTTTGATGTAAGTGTAATCGTAGAAAGAGAGATCCATTTCAATAGAAACAAACAGAAAGTAAGGCTTAATTTTAACAACTGTTTGAAAGGTTGAAAGGTTTTAACCACATAATGGAATTACTTTAATCCATCTTATCCATATCCCAAATAAGAAATCATAAAGTAGGAAGTGGATTGCGAACGAAAATTTATTCTTTAAAAATATGTAAATGATGAAGTTTTCTAGTTTTTTTCGCAATTTTTATGTTTATTTCCTAATTAAAATACTAAAGGAATTTTTATAAAATAGAAGTATTCTAAAGGAAAAGGAAAGAATTCCTCTTCTTGGCAAAAAGATCGCATACTTTTACAAAGAAAAATCTCTAAGAAATAAATTTACGACTAAAGACAAGGAAATAGTATCTAAAAAACTGAAAGCCTTTTTCACTAAGTACGTTCGGAATGTCGCAAATAATGAAACGGAATTATTAAAAATAATTTATATGATACACAGAAAAATTTCAAAAATCGTATTATGCTAGGACTTTTTTAAATTATTAAAATACAAGTAAGTGTTCTGATGAAAACTGATTAGAGTATAAGAAAGTGTCTTTCATCAGAATGACAACGAGCATTGACCAAACAGATTAACAGAAAAGATCTGTGGTGACTTCTTTAAACCGTAATTCAATAACTTTCAGATCCAAAATCATTCGATCCGGAGTGGTTTTCGTCTTAATGAAGCTGCACATTTTTACTTTAAGCGGAAATGATTTTCAACACCAATCTCTAAGTCATATCCGCATTGCATCTGGCTGCAGGAAGAAGGGGCTGGGTAATGGAACCTCGAATAAATAATGCATTTCAAAGGGCTTATCCTTAAAACCCAGGAACGCAAGAACTGTAAATTACTCTTAATTAAAAGCTCATGCCTTTAGAATCTCGCAGTACAACAATTCTCAAGTTCTCAGTATTCGAGAAATATGACTTTCATTGGAAGTTTTCCAAAAACGAGTAACAAAATGTATAATAAGAATTAAAAATTGTTTACAACAGAAAAATTAGAGACAACGTAATGTAAAAGCAATATATCATGGTTCCAAATTTTGCATGATGTTTTCTCATTTAAAAATGAAATTGACACTACAGTTTTCTTTAGTGTGGTAAAACTAATATAATGGAACAATTAATTTAATCACAATTACATTAATTTTTTTTTAAATAAAGTAACGAGTTTGTTTTTTAAACCTGTATAATATAATTTATTAAGAAGACTGCTATGTATAGATTCTGAGGCTATCATTTCACTCCGTATTTGAAACAGCTATCTTTTTATTTTTTTTTTTTTTTTTTTTTTTGTAAATTTGTAAATAGCAACATATTCTTTACCGCTAATGCTATAAATACCAACGGACTTAACAAAATAATAAGCTTCCCATCGTTTTCTATTATCTGATATAGCTGAATCCAGTTTCTAGACAGAATGAATCAGTCTTTATCGTCGCTTTTAATAGCTGAATGCTATTTTCCGGTTTGGCTTGAAATATCTAGAGCAATGCACCGCTTCACAATAATAATGTATCATTTTAGTCTGAAGCTTTAGTGCACTTTCTGTCTATTTCCATGCTTTTCTATAGTTTTTACTTCAAATCTATTACAATAAGAAATTTTAGTGCTGTAAGCTAGAACGCATCAGAAAAAATACTAATGTAAGTTAGAATTTTCCAACATACTGTTGGCACGGCACAGTCGAAGCGAAAGAAGTTTTTAAAGCTACAAAATTACTTTTTTTTTTGGAACTAAAAGAATTCTAAGATTGATAAATTAAAACAAAACTTCCAAAAAGGTAAAATCTTTAGCAATAAGGAAAAACCGCGAACTTCACTAATTGATTAAATACGAATTACCGTGAGAACAATTTTTTTTTTTTTTTTACATTCTCGAGTACATTATATCGACAGATTATATAATTTTTAATTTATTATGCTTATTGAGAAAAATAAGTTACATTCGTATGCAAATTTGTAATGTCTAATTTTACGTTCCATTTAAATATTTTAAAATTTTAATTTAATTTTTGATTTTCATAATTTTTCTGTGAAAAATGCATTAAACTTTGACCTTTAAGTTCCGTAGAAACTTTTTCTGTAGCATTTAAGAGACATTTTCGGCAATCTGAGTCTAAATTAATAATAAATTAGGCTCTCGTGGCCCCCAGATGATATAGTGGTTAGGGAATCCTTCTGCGGTGCCGAAGGGCCCGAGTTTGAATCCCGGAGAAGGCATGGATGTTTGTAAATGTATAGAGGTTTTGCGGCACTCTAAACATATGTCGAGCCGAAAGTCCTCTCAAAAGGTTGGCTGTAGAGGAAGAGGGGTGGGAGACTCTCGGACACACACACACCCCGGGTTGCTTGCCGTCAAAACTAAGGGCGGAACTGAGCGAAGTCGTATTGTCATTTGTGTGCTGCTCAAGCCTCTTGCCAACGTCAGGCGCAATGCCCTTGCCACGATGAATTTCGTGGGCTTGCTCTGATATTACTCTCAGACAAGTGAGATAAGTCACAAAATAACGTAACAAGTTCCCGCAAAATTATCGATTCATGGAAACTAAAGGCATGTAATGAACACCTGGCATACGGTAGAAGAATGCAGCCAGTGTAAACCTGGCTAGTTAGAACGAAGGGGATCTGTCTTCCTTGGTAATAAATGCTTTGCTTTAAATGCAAACACTTAAAAGATACTTTACTACTTACTTACCTTCTATAAACACCTATTCTTCTTCTTCTTTTGCGGTGAGATAAGGAAACCCCCGTAGCTTACTTCTCCGGCTTGCCTTGCTCAAAACTAGGATGGTGTTATGCAGCTATCTCTGGTGCGCTTGATTAAATAAGGCAAACCACTTGAAAAACAAAAGCTCGCTTGTAGAGGTTACTTTCAGTTTCTAACAGTTATTATAAGTTCAAACATGCTTTACTGTCTATTCTCGTTTTCCATATACTATTCGACCAGATACTAGTTTTTAGTATCGCGTTTTATGCAAATGAGTTAGAGGGGGCATTTAAGGAAGGTTCAGCTTACTTAGAGAGAGAGCTTAGGAGTCCTTAGTGGCGCGTTTGCCGTCTGGCTACTTATCATCTACTACTGCCATCTGGCGTTCTTAAATCTGCTACACTCGGCCGTATTGTACGTGCTTACTGATAATCGTCGGTTAGATTAAATTAAGGGCCTATTACGTTAGGTATTTGCGCCTAGCTTCGGCTAAGTCTGCTTAGTTTAGTAGTAGATTAATTTCTCATTTTCTTATATTGAGTTAAAAGCGCGAGCAGAGGCTTTCTTGTACGCCCGAGAAAGGGCCATCTGTTATTATTTCTTTGAGTGAATAAAAGGATATTTTAACTCTTCTCTGGGCTTGGTTATTATACACGTGACCTCAGCGATAAATCACTCGACCGTTCATTAGGTTCCTTTACGTTCGACATAGACCAAGTACCGAGGAACATTATACTCTACTTTCGAATAACATTTTTAAAACAATTAGCAGACATAGGTTCTCCAGGTGAAGTGGATGATTTTGTTCATAAATATTAAATCAAATTTCATTGGATCGTATTCAAAATTATTTATGTTTTTCAGAAGAAACGAATTTTAAAATCTCTAATTGTATTTCCCTATCATTATACCATATTTCCCTTTTGATGCAGAAATTAGGCTACTTCAGAAAGTATTAGAACCAAAATTGTCTTCTAGAAATTAAAAACAAAACGCTGTTTGATTTTTTCTTACATAGCGACGGATCTGCAATTTTGTTTCTCTCCTTAATGGATGCATTATAATAAGCAGTGGCGTGCGGTCCATATGTGCAGGGTGTGCACTGCACACCCTGGCAAAATTATGAGAGACAATAATTTTCTGCACCTATGTCTACCTATCTTTATATGGTATATAATAAATATTATTTATAATACATTCAAATATTATGTTGATTTGCTTCCTTGTATTCCCGCAATGCGTGCGGTACTAGGTGCTACACCACGCAGCGCGTTGAAAAGCAAACGAACATAGGAAGTTTTGATGTGTATGCACTGCGCACTAATAGAAAATCACGCTTTATATGTTTGGGCTACTGGAGAAGCATAGCATACTATACCACTGAGGCAAGTGCAGCTATTTTTCCCGCACTTGGCATTCAGAATCATCCGAAGGTACGGTTTATTAAGCGTTGTATTAGAGCGGAGATTTAGGTGCTGAAGCGCTTTTGGATTTTTAACTGATTAACTGGCCATACGATTTTGCAGACGGTTAAAATTTAAATTTATATATTGTAAGATTTTGTTTTAATGAAAATATAAAATAAGTATTTCATCAATATAAAGGGAAATGTTTTAGTGTGGTATAGTAATTTTGGTGATGTATTATATTTATAGAAATAATTCGCTGAAAAACAAGTTTGTTTTGTTAGACGAAAAAGAAACGAATTTTAACAGAACAGTCCAAATTTTACCATTCATTGTGTCTTACAGACAGTATATAAGTTATAACTGTAACACCATATCCCTGGTTTTGTTTTAAAAAATTGTCAAGATGTTTTTCGCAGAATATATGATTTCCAAATGTTAAAAACAATTAATAAATATAATTTAATCCACTGACCGAACAAGAAACAGTTCGTCCTATTGTGCCAGCGTGCAGTGAAATCCTCCGCACGTGGTTCGGTTTGTCGGCACCAATGAGCATCCTGATGACTCATCCGGATGTCATCAGGCTAACAATGAGGCACTGCAACGGCGGGCGCCGTGTGGTGCCGCCGATATGACACCATACAACACAAGACATGATTTTTGCTTCAGTGCTAGTAGAATTCTTATAAGTTTAGCTGTTTTTATAGTTATACCTCGACTACTCGTAGGTAAATATTTTATTTACTGTATTCTTTAAATTTATATTCATAATAAATAACCCATTTCAGAATGGAGAACTCAGATGTCTCAATAATTAAAGATTTATTGGAAAATCCATTTTCGAGACGAGACGTTACTACAAAAAACGAAATATTTAAATTAAGTAGACCGATGCCGGATATTATGCTATCGCAAAACGTTAAGATTAAATTACAACAGTGTGTACGACATTTTAAAAAATCTATGTATAAAACATTTAAATGGTTAACCGGTTGCAATGAAATGAATAAGTTGTATTGTTGGCCATGTTTACTTTTTGTTGTAATTGAAAAGGATAAGAATATTTGGACAAAACAAGGTTACAGTGATTTAAATCATGTCCACGAAGCTGCAAAGAAACGTGAAAAAACACAATCTCATATAAATGCCTTAATACTATTAAAAACATTTTGTACCGCCAGGATAGATTTAATGTTAGATCAACAAAAGGCTTCAATTTGTACCGCCAGGATAGATTTAATGTTAGATCAACAAAAGGCTTCATTGATTGTTCAACACAATGAAAAAGTAACAAGAAATAGAAATATTCTCAAGAGATTAATAGATGTAGTTTGTTACTTAGCAAAACAAGAAGATGCATTTCGTGGACACAATGAGAATATAAATTCCCATAACCGAGGAAATTATATAGAATTAAAAACTTTAATTAGTAAATATGATGACCTTTTAGCAACCCACCTAAGAACTGCAACTGTATTTTCTGGAACCTCTAATAGAATACAAAATGATATTATTGCATCGATAAAAAATATTGTAATTTCAGAAATTAGAAATGAGGTAAAAGAAACGCCATTCTTTGCTATTATGCTGGATGAAACATCTGACATATCTCACAAATCGCAATTATCGGTTGTGCTACAATATGTTAATAATTGTAGTGCACCAGTGGAAAGATTTTTGTTTTTTAAAGATGTTAGTGGTGATCGTTCAGCGAAAGCTTTGTGTAATGTTGTGCAAGAAACGATTTTTAGTTGGGGGTGTGAGAATAAACTGATTGCTTAAACGTACGGTGGGGCGGCAGTCATGGCAGGAGCGTTGAATGGGACGCAAGAAAAAAGTGAAAGAAATTTTCCCAGAAGCTATGTTTGTGCATTATTGCGCACATGTACTTAATTTAGTTCTGTCGCAATCTGTATTGTTTATAAAAGATTGTAAATTATTTTTTGCAACAATTTCTGGAATAGCCTCATTTTTTTCGGTGGCTACAAAAAGAAATCATGTTTTAAATGAAATTATTAAAAGAAAATTTCCAAAATTAGCTACAACACGTTGGAATTATTCATCTCGTTTGGTAAATACCATAAAAAGCGAAAGGCAAGGCCTATCTGATTTATTTGAAAATATTATTGAGAATCCAAAAGGCTGGGATAACGATACAATTAATATTGCAAAGAGTTATCACAAGTTTTTTGAAGAATTTAACGGTAATTTTCTCCTAAATATTTTTTCCAAAGTGTTGAGTTATACTGATGTTCTATTTGACATTTTACAAAAAACTAACTTAGATATAGCATATTCTAGTCAAAACGTAGAGGAAGTAAAAGATACAATTCAAAATATACGAACTTCTGTTGCATTTAATGAAGTTTATGAAGACACTATTTCTGTAGTGGGTCCCCCAAATTTAAAAAAAAAGTCGTGTAAATTTACAAAACTCAAGTGTAGACCAAGATCAACATTTTAAAAATTTATATTATGAAATAATGGACACTATTTATTGTCAGTTAGATGTCCGTTTTAAAAAATTAAATTCGCTCAAATTTTTTGAACTATTGAATTTCAGTTTTTTTAAGAAATACCAAAGTAAATTTCCGGATGAACGCCTTAATTCGTTAAAGAACGCTTATGCAAATCATTTCGATTTTATAAAGCTAACCAATGAATTATGCGTTCTTTATCGTAGTGAGTCATACCACGAAATGAATTTATCGAAACTTATTCAGCATATAATGCTGAATGATTTGACAGATGCCCTAAGCGAAGTAAATAAATTGGCACATTTAATTTGTAATAATCCATTTTCAACTGCTTTGGTGGAGAGATCATTTTCAGCATTGAAAAGAGTAAAAAATTATGCACGCAATACAATGAGCCAGGATAGATTAAGCAATTTATCTCTAATAACAATAGAAAAAGAAATGTTACACTTATTACAGTCAAAACCAGAGTTTTATGATCATGTAATTGATGATTTTGTTAGTAATGCGGATAGACGTATGGATTTTGTGTACAAATGAATAATAAAAAGTTCAAGAAGTGTTTAATGTACGTTTTTATGGTTTTATTATTATTATTGTTGTTGTTCTCTACGCACCCTGCATGAAAACCTACCGCACGCCACTGATAATAAGTAATCATACATTCCACCCTATAACACAAATTTTCTCAATGAATCATAATTATATGTAATATGAAGATATACGAACAGAGAGATGAAATAATGAGGTTGTAGGGTTCCTTACCCCTTTTGTGTAAGATGAACGTCGAGGAACCTAGTGAACTGTGTAGCGACTTATCGCTGAGTTCAGAACGACGTAGACTCGAGAAGGGTTAAATACCCTTCATTTTACTCAAATAAGAATAACAGTTGGCCTTTTCTCGGGCTTACAGGAAGCCTCTACTTGCGGTTTAACTCAGAATAAGAAATAAGAAACTAAACTATAACTAACTAAACGAGACTTAGCCGAAGCTAAACACAAGTATCTAACGTAGTTGGCCCTTAATGTAAACTAGCCGGCGAATATCAAGACACATAATAATATGGCCAGCTTAGCAGCTTCAAGAGCGACTTAGCTCGAAGGCAAACGCGCATTACTAAGGATTCCCAGCACTCCGTAGCGAAGTAAGTTTAACCTTCCTTAAATACATCTTCTAACTCATTTGCATTCAATGCGACTCTAAGAACTCATTCTGCAAGGGAGTTGTAAGCGGAAACAAGAATTGATAAGAAAGGTTTTCCAAATTATAATAATTGTTAAGAAATTAAAATATACCTTGCACGGTGATTCGGAATTCTGTAGGAATAATTGCGAAAGACAACTCAACTATTATTTTCATATCGAAACAGTTAAACTTCAGCTATGGTACGGGTATCAGATACAGAAGCTTTACAGCTTCCCAAATGACTTCTTTTGCTTACCTGTGAAATACCATGCTTGCCTCACTGTTTTATCATTTTTAATTGAGATGCAGGGGTATTTTGTCCTAAACTGAATTTTATCGATAATTTTTATAAGCAACTGATTACCCTAAGGGGATTACAGGAAAATATTTAAAGTTATTGATCTATCTATGGCACTTAGGCAGCTGAAGAAAATGGTTCTGTATCTAAGCCATCGAAACCAGTCCTGCAAAATTTATAGACATTACACTGATTCTTCTTGTTTGACTTTCCCAATATCTATAGAATTTTATGCATAATACCTTATCTTTGACTTATCACATTATTGAAAAGAAAGGGAAAAATTACTTAAACAAATAAAAAAATAAAATAAAAGATAAAGCCAATATTCAAAGTTAAAATAATTTCCTGCAATAAAATTCTCTCTCTCTCCATGTTTTTCTTCAAACTTGCAAATATTAATATCTTGTCTAAATTTATGGCAAGTGCACTTCATTTTTCCATAAGCTTGCACAAGATTTTATGGACTGGATAGTTTACAACTAGCTACTAAGTTCATGAGAATTACCTGCTTGCAAGAGGGGCCCTTTAAAGAAGACTTCCTAAAGGAAACTACACTCATATCCATAAATTAAGGATAATTCGGAGTCACGCGGAAATCGAACTCTAAAATAAATATATCACCTGTAAAATCACTGCACACATCTTCAAGAATCATATGCAAATTTCAGGAAGTAACCAGATGACAGCGATGGTACGTCTCAATGACGAGAGTGTAAGAGAGTGATATATAAGGAATACAGGCAAAGAAGTCAAAAAGGCGTTTTATAAGCATTTCAGTGTAATAACCGAATAGTTATGACACAAAGAACGCATTTGGATGATTTTTTCCGGGGTAGAATTATCGGCCGTCTGGAATATGGGCGTACCCAACGAGAAGTATCAGACGAACTTGGAATTGCCCAGAGTGTCATCTCCAGGCTTTGGCAACTATTCCAAGATGATGATAATGTGAATAGACGTTACAGCACAGGTCGCCCCAGAGTTACAACGCCGAATGAGGACCGGTATTTGGCAGTTACTGCCAAAAGAAACAGGCGGAGCACAGCCTCAGACCTGTCTCATCAGCTCTCTTCAGCCACTGGTACGACAATTTCAAGGCAGACCGTGTACAGAAGCTTAGGGCAGATTGGTCTATATGCTCGTAGACCCTGTCAGATGCGATCCACTTACTGCAACTCACTGTCGCCTGCGGTTAGCATGGAGTAGAGAGCATGCATTGTGAACACCGCAACAGTGCTCTTGTGTGATGTTTTCCGACGAGTCCAGGTTTAGCTTGCAGTCTGATTCTTGTCGGACTTTCACATGGAGAGCTCCAGGTACCCGTTACCACCAAGAAAACATCATTGAACGACACCGTTACGGTGGTGCAGGAGTGCTCGTTTGGGGTGGAATTATTCTGGGTTCCAGAACTGACCTGTATGTTCAAATTGGAACCACGACAAGCCAAATCTATCGGGACGTCATTTTGGAACAACATGTACGTTTGTTTCGGGGCGTCATGGGAGCACAATTTGTGTTTATGGATGACAACGCCCGTCCTCACCGTGCAAACATCGTAAGCGAATGCCTTCAGTCGGAGAATATCACCCCTATGGACTGGCCAGCATTCTCATCGGACTTGAATCCAGTAGAGCACGTGTGGGACATGCTTGGCCGACGAGTTGCAGCCCGTCAACCTCCTCCTACATGTCTACCGAAACTTCGGAGAGCATTGCTTTTTGAGTGGTGTAATATCCCCCAAGATCAGATCGATAATTTGATACTCAGCATGCCTAGGCGTTGTACGGACTGTATTGCATCGTCTGGGAGATATACAATGTATTAACAATCATACCAACCATGTAATATTGGTTTTTTGTAAATAGGTTTTTTTTGTAATTTGCTCCGGGGAGAAAAAATCGCTAATTTTTTTAATAATATCAAACATATAGCATCTTTTTTTGCTCTTTACCTTTTGTTTAATAAATAAGCTTTGCAAATAAGTCAAATTCGTTTTGCTTCTAAGTCTTCCTTTGCCTGATTTTGCATTATCCTTAATTTATGGACATGAGTGTAGCTTGTATTCACATTACACATGGGAGAAAAACTAAAATGTCCTATACATCAGTCCGTTCGGCAGATTTTGAATCCAGATTGAATTATCAGAGTTTAGTGGTCTTACCTCTTAGTCCCTGGAATTTATGGATTTAGCGCCAAGAATTTGTGGTTTTATTTGCCGTAAATTAAGATAAGATTTTGCCATAAATTCTGACCCGATATTATGGCAAATGTGCTTTCCTTTCTCTGCTTTCTTTTCTGGAAAAAACGCTTAAAAAAACTGCAAAACAAATACAAAAACGCCTAAAAAAATACAAAAACAAATCTTTGATAATAAATATAAATTTAAAATAAGACGTTTACTTCATTCTTAAAATCAGAGGATATCCTTTTCTGTCGAAGTTCAGAATGTTGAATTTGAGACTACTGAACAAAGTTAGAAACTTAGACTAAAATACAACACTAGTTTTTTATAAATAATTTTGCATCACGGTAACTTATTTGACTGATACAATTTATTTATGTGTATTGCTATAGTATAGGAAGAATATATGCTAAATTGGGAGTGATCTTTACACAGAAGAGGGGCGGCAATTTGTAAAGATCTGATGGTACTTCAAGATATGTCATTTACTTTTTCCGTGATTCTTCAGAATATTTGACGATGTTCCATATTTCCACAATCAAGTACATCGAATAAACAAGATTAGAAAATTCGAAGTGAGTTGTACTTACATAATGCTATATGTGTGAATCTGAAAACAGATCACACGTGAACTAAAGATTTTTATTTTGCATGTATATACCATGAGGCTAGAGACATCAGAATCCGAATCACTTTTTAACGCATTTTTGAAAAGAAAAAAATTGAGCGTGAGATAGATACCCTTTTGTATTCTCAGTTCTTTCAGTTGGCTCCAGACGATAATATATTTAAGCATTTTGGTGAAAGAAAAAGTTCACGAAAACCAAAAATTTTACTTTTTTGTGTCTGACCTTTTTTTCCTGAATACCAAGTACATGTATGAAGGTCTGTACAAGTGTATGTGAATATTTACTCACATCC
>KK113241.1:266145-315079 GCA_000611955.2 Stegodyphus mimosarum
GCGCAACTGACTTCTCACTTCTTGCGTTTATCTCTTGGAGCAGCGGTTTTCAACCTTTTGACTAACGCGTACCATCTAAACAAAAATTGAAAACCTTTAGTTCCACCACTACAAAGTACTACTACCACCACCACTCTTGAATAAAGCTCAGATCGCATAAATTTGAGAAAAGACTCGATCAGGATGTTAGGGTTTTGATTTTTGAATTTAATAGTTAAAAATACTTTGCTTCTTTGCGTACCACCGGTTGCGAACCCCTGTCTTGGATGGACTGAGTTATTTCGTTTTCTGACCGTCCATTTGATGAACTGAGTTGTCACTTCCATTTCTTGCATCTATGGTACTGCGAAGCTGAAACTTTGCGAAAGTTGTACCTTGAACCATGCAAAACCTTAAATTAACATGGTAACGTGGACGGAGAAAATTCCTGAGTTTTTATATTCTCTTAAGAAATGCTACTTCTTCAGAGAGTTTTCATGAAAATTAAGAGCCCCACCAATGACCGAGGGGATAAAAACTGCTAAATGCTAATAGTTTATTTTGGATTCGAACCCAGGCAAACGGGTTGGCTGCATGGATGATTTGCGTGGTTATCCTCTTGTGTAAAATGAACATGAACCAGTTTTCTTAGGAAGTCCTCCTTGAGAATATCGCTCCTCTAAGACAGATAGCCCTCGTGTGTTATATTCAACTAACCACACGAAAATTTAGCGACTTTAATGGGTGAAACTACACAACTGGCGAGAGACTTTGGCCTGTTGGTTTAAATAATACGTTAGAGGTTCAAAGATTACCGCCTTGAAGGAAAAAGGTTAACTTACAAGAAAAGAAAAATTAAAACCAAAAATTTTAATATATATCCGCAAAAAGTGTTATTATTGATCAGTTGAGGGCTATTAATACACTGGTGTGCAAAAATTAAGGACGAGACGGTTTTTTCAATATAACTTTGTACAAAAGCTTTCTAAATCAACACATTTGATACCGTAAGATCCCCAATACGTAAGGACATGAGTAATGTAAGCAATACTTACTAAAAGAGAAATCAGAGGGATAAAAAGAAGCTTTATTGAAAAAGTAGCATGGAGCGCGATGCGACTGAAGGCCGAAACATCCCTGTGATGGGTGTCCAGCAAGAAACATCCGGTCTTTAATAGGGAATATGATTTCCCCTGACTGTTAGGCAGGTTTCACATCATTTGTGCATGCTGGATATGTGGTTGTTAATAAGCTGTTGAGACACTTGCAGCACCAATCGCAGTTTCCGAATCGTTACTAGCGATAAGTTACGTGCTGCCACGGGTCTCCCTAGTAAGTTCCGTACATGCTTGACGGGATTTAGATCCAGAGACCTTGCCGACCAATCCATGTGTTCAATATCTTCACTCTCCAAGAGCTCTTCGACAGTAACTGTGCGATGAGGTGGAGCGTTGTCGTCCATGAAGAGGAACTGAGGACCCATAGCCCTTGTGAAAAGACGCATGTAAGGAAGAAGAACCTCGTTACAATAGCAGTCCCAGGTGACGAACCTCTTTGGGAGATATGAAGGTCGGTCCGGCTGCCAAGCATTATGTCTGCTCGAACGAGAACTCCGCGACCTCCAAAACAGTCCCTTTTGATGATGTTGAAGGGGTTATTGCGTGTTCCCCGCTCTGTCCAGATGCGTATGTGTCTAGAATCGCAACTCAGACTAAATCTGCTCTCATCTGTAAAGAGTACTCCTCCCCATTCATTGTCTCTCCAATTCCGGTGTTCCGGGCACCACAGAGAACGCCTTCTCCGATGAGCAGGCGTTAGAGGTACACACCGTACAGGGCGTCGTGCAAACAGACCACCACCGTGCAGTCTTCTGGCCGCGGTAAAACGCGATATCGGTCGTCCAGTCGCCTGTGTCGTGTGTCTAGCGATTTCTGCCGCCTGTTTCTTCTGGCCTGTAAGGCAATATACGGAGATCAGGAGTTCAAATCCTGGCAAAGGCACTGCACACTTGTTATGTTTCCTAGTTCAGCAAACTTAATGCCTCTACAAACCTAAGTTAAACCACCAGTTAAGCAGAAAATTGCATCTTTATCTATGTCATCTATGTCAAACGTTAGTTGTTTTAAAAATGTATTGCAAACAAAGCATACAATTTAAATTTAAAAAGAAATAAATAAATGAGCAGGGAAACTACAGTTATGATTTGATTGTACAGTTAAATCTAATCGCAGTATTTGATTTAGAAAGCAAATTGTAAGTAAGAAAGTCACCACTGAAAATTGTAAATAATAACGTCATCAGAGGCACATTACAAGAAAATCTGTAACAAGGTGAGTTGTGGGCTAAAAACATTAGAATTTCAATTAATAGACGTAAATACACGTAAAAGAAGAATATGAAATATAAATTAGCTCGAGATAAGTTAAACAAAAGCTCATTACAAGCATCCATAGGAGCTTGGGATATATATATTTTTATTCAACTGGTGAATGATTATTTCGGAATAACTTCAAAGCTAGTTTTTGAAATTGTTGATACAAAAGGTTTATTTCTGTCTTTAGTTTCAAGAAAGTTTAGAAAATTATGTAAAATTTCATCATTTATTTAAAGAATTATTATTTTCACAAGCGTCTATAAAATTTCAAGTATGGAAAAGACTTTCGTATTAATCCTTTAGTAATGAAAATATTTAATTTCATATTAGTACAAGAATTGAGGTTTGCTTAGTTTCACAAAGTAAATCGGAAAATTCAAGAAAATTTCTTTAAAAATTGAAAAACTTTCTTCCGACTTTTTCATGATGAACTTCTGAAATTTTTCTCATTCAAGAAACAAAAACTAAGTGTCTCAGGGTTTAGGAAATGCAAGTCATTTCCTCATATAGCCATCAGGAGTATTTTTTTTTCTTTTTTTTATCATTTTACTTGATATCACAACACACGATATCTATCTAACAGAGCCGTGCCTACAACATTGTATGTACTATATTCACATAAAAGAAAACTATGTCTGCGCAATTTTGTACACATTAAAAGTAACTATTTCAAATTATAATACAATAATTCTTGCATCGCTAATTTAATTATGCGTTACATATTCTGAAAATGAAACCTAATGATTTACAATTTTGAAAAGAGAAGCGCTAAACATATCCTTTTCGTTAAATAGAAAATGGTATAATAATCCATGACAATTTATAAACAGAAAATAACATAATAACCCATTATTACAATTTATGCGCATACGCCTAGGTAGATTGTAACATTAACACAAACTGAGTCTAATTTTCGTGTTGAAACCTTTTGGATTTTCTAAAATTATCCAAACGCATTTCCATCGCTGGTTGGAATTTTTTTTAAAACAATGATATCTTTCCAATTGGAAATCTGGTTGGAATTCTTTTAAAAGCAATCGTTTCTTTAAAAACAGTGCTATATCTACAGCATGCACAACTCTAAGATAAGTATATATGTATAATTTTACAGTACAGTATGTATTTATTACCGTGTGTAAAATTTTAAAAATGTAAGTATAATTTTAAAATTAACGAATTAACGCCGTAACATAAGAAATATTTTAAAATTTACGAGATTTAATGATGCTCCATATTTTAGCTTTACTTTGTAAGGTATTTTCTCCCTGCCTTCTCCATGCTTTTGTGGTGTAACGGTAGCAGTTCGGCGAGGGCATTGCATATTTTTCACTTCTCCTCCAAAAAATAAACCCTAATGACTTTAGAGCGGCGCCCGAATTAAAAGATGGTGAGAAACAATTCGTCACCACCAGGATTTGGTGATAGTGTTACTAATCCCCAGTCGCCCTTTAGAAAGGGGATATATAAGGTATTTTCTTTCTTCCAGCATGTCTTCCTGGTGTAACGGTAGCGTATTTCGAGAAGTCCAGGTTCGAGTCCCGACGAGGGCTTTGCTCATTTTTCACTTCTCCTACTTCAAAAAAAACCCTAATTTCTACAACTTTTACTCCGCGTTTTCAGTGAACTCAGTAGGCTTCAATGTATTGCATTTCGAGAATATGATAAAAGTTTTCCGCTAATTTTTATTCGCAGCAATGAACACGTTTACCATATCTAGTCTTACTGAATTCGGAATTTTATTTTTTAAAATCTTAAATCAACAGTGCATCGCACTGATTTGTATCTCTTTCTTCGGATATCATTCTTTCCGAAACTGTATTCTTTAGTAAATTTTGAAGCAGTTTCTTCTTTTTATATCGATAACCTTAACAAAATTAGATTTTTTTTAATATGTTCTTTTGTGTCTAAATCAATTATATTAGAATTAACCAGAACAGTTTGCTTTAAATCTTCACAAAATATTCAAAGATTTAAATCTCCTTTCTTATTTCTTTGAAAGTAAAAAATTGCACACACACACACACACACAAGCACCAAAAAAAAGGTATATTTTACCTTACTATATTAAATTCCAGTCGACAAAGAATGAGATAAACTAATACACCGATTCGTTTAAGCCGTCTAGCAAGCTTAAAAAATAACCGTATATAAAATCATATGTATAATTTCCGCGTAAATTAAAGATGAATAGAAGACAAACCTCAAATCATGCGCCTGTTTCATTGGCAGATTTGACACAAAAAATAGATCAAAGATTAATAACACAGTACATTCGATTTTCAAACACCCTCATTCAGTCTCCTAAAACTATTTAATGGGCATTAAGTCATGCTGAAAAAACTGTCAGCATTTGCGTCGTCGTCTATGCGTAGTAGTTAGCCGAATTTGAAAACTTGTTATGGCGAGTAGGAGCGGTATTTATTAATTGCAGACAGAGTAAAGAATTGGTTATGTCGGGAGTATGATATTTTCTATGCAAGTTAGCCAGCAGCTCGCTACAGCAAGTATAAATTAATTTTAGTATGCTACTTCCAATAATAAATTTTAAAGTTAGAAAATAATACATGCACTACTCTGGAACCTTATCTTTTCTGGGGATGAATTAATCCTATTAATTCTTCTTTTAATAGAGTTTGGATGTTTATAACAAAAACCCTTTTTCATATTCATTGGCGTACTCCAGAATTAAATTTAAAATTATAATTTATTTTTTACAATGAATTTGTAAATTTTCGTACAGAATTCTAGCGCCACTTTTATTTGTTCAGCTGAGGCAACGCACTTGTCTCAGCCTTGGCCCGACTCTAATATGCAGTAAAGTACGAGTAAAAAAAAATTCTTAATCACTATGGTCAAAATATCATAACATCTCACTTTAACTGTAGTGTTGTTTTAAACACTACTGAGATAATTTATATATGAATTAAATTTTCACTAAATACAAACAATATTAATATGATAATTTGTGCTTTACTTAGGCATGCTGCAACCATATTTTTCCATACTTAGCTTCTATTTTATAGATGAAACTAACTTGGAAGAAAATCTTAAATAGATTATGACCATGTAAAAGTTGGTTTTCGAGGAGCTTAGGTTTATAGTTATGTCATCAAAATATTTCCCTGTTGGTAAATAAAATAATGTAAATTATATCTTAATTCATATGCATAAATACGCTGAATGTACTTTTTGCTCTTTTAAATAACGTTAAGTGAAAGGGAAATGAAAATAAGTATGCTCACATTTCGCGTTATGCTTATTTATTCATTTCCTACAGTTTAGACCACACTCCACCCAAAGGAAAACAATACAGAAAAGTAGATTTCATGAATGTATGCTGCGGATGTTACACAGTATCAGTTAAACCCGATAACACCTGGGTGTGTCTTTGCTCTGCTTCATTTGGGGTCACTTCTTTGTGTTAATCAGACTAAAGACATTTCTTTGAGAAAATGAAGCTTCAAAGTTTAAAACTGATATGAAAAGAAGTATTTTAAAAATGATTATTGAGGATTTCGTGAAAGGCGCCATCACTTTCTTTTAAAGCTCTTCATATTCCTCATATTCCGCAAATTTTATTTCGAGAAAGGCTGAAAAACAAATGAATCACGTAGAAAACTAAATGAATTTCTTTTCGAAATATATCTTATTGATAAAACCTACTTATAAGCAGTAAATCCCCATTATATAATACATTAAAATCCACTCAAACGAAAAGGTAAATAACGTCAATGAGTTCTGAAACTAATACTTTTCATTTTTTAAATAAGTTTTAATAATATTACTATTATTATCATTATTATTGTTTTGAAGTAAAAGTTTATTTTATAACAGAAAATTCTTTCTCCAATTAAAATTATGGATGGTTATATTGCATTTATAAATCAATAAACTCTGAAATAACAATTCAAGAAATTTAGTACTCAAATATATTACTCGTCAAACAGTGGCGCAGCTTAGTTTCTCGTAAGGAAAAACACAAATAAACATCAGTTAGAATTTTAAACGTAATTTTGAGACCTAAAAATTTATCATGTTACGTATTTTAATATAATAATGTTAACATGCATTTATTTCTCCTATTAACCATTAACATTATTTCCCACATGTTAACTGAAAAACCTGTTATCCGAAATGGCTGTGTATATTTGAGTTCAAACAATCGCAGTTCTGTTATATAGATTCTTGTACACAACAGCAAAAGGCGATACATTTTTGGAGGAATATGAGAACCATCTAGTTTCTCTTGTATATGACATTACAAAATAAAAAGGAGAGTTCTAAAATGTTAGCTCCCCCTCCAAGATGGAAGAACAGAATTCATCCATAAAATTTTATACCTTGCGTTTTAGATAGTAGAAGTAAATGTTCATAATTCTTCAGATCAATATTTGACGCTAAAAACCTCCAAAAAACTTGTAGGATTTTTTTAAATCTTAATTAACCTAATTGTTATGATTTAGATCTTTATTGTCTTTTACCGTTTTCCCACCAGAATGCGAATTAGTTAGAGTGCATTTAAGATGAAGTCTTTAGATTGTAAGACAGAGCATGTTCTGCCTCTCGAAGCCACGTTACTAAGTTGCTGTTAGCTCAGATAAAATTTGCAGTCTTTGGCCTTGCATTATAATTACCGACACTGAATCTCCACCGGTTAGATTTGTAAGCCAAAGTCGCGTTAAATTTATTTTTCTAGCCTTCGGCAACTAGTTTACTTGAATTTAAATTTTTACGTTTGATTGTTAATTTAAGTTATCTTCCATAAGTACTGGTTGAGCTTGTAAACACCAGGTGTGCCTTCTCTTCTGTTCTGAGTTTTAAATAAAGGGTCTTTTACACCCATCTCAAAGTTCGGCTGTTATTTTAGACTTAGAGATAATTCGCTTAACGTTTACCAACCGTTTGGACAGTAACTGATGTTTGCGAAACATATCAAACTTTATAAACTTGATATCGACGCTGTGTAGTCTGTTTTTTGAAGCTTAACAGAGCAGTCAATATAGTACTACAAAAAATAAACTATACGGCCAAACTTTCTATAAGCCTTATTTGAACGGAATAAGAGTAAAAATGGAGTAATAGAAAATTCGGCTTGAAAAGGAAACTTAACATTAATTTCTAGTTTTACATACGGACATTTGGTTAAACTTATGTAGAAGATTTCCACTTATTGAATTTCTATTTTTACGTCCCTTACTACGTTTTAAAAGATGGTCGATTTGAAGAAGAAAGACTATCCACTCCTACGCTAGAAGTTATAAACAAATCATACTCCTGGCCATTAAAATTGCTACACCGTGAAGCAAAGCGGTGGTAGAATTATATGTTATAATAAATGTTATAATAAAATGTTTAAATGATTAAGATTTCAGGTAATTTTGAGACAAGAAAGCCCCGAAAATACGGTTTCGGAAGTCCGCCTGTGACAGTAATGGCAGTTAGTGTACGACTAAGCAAGGATTCGAACAGACTTTAGACGGCAGTATGTGTTTTGGTATGAGAGGCTGGAGTTGGCTCGGTTGGTATGATTTCCTTCTTACACAAGGCACATAACACGATCACCAACACAAAAAATAAGAAATAAACAGGATTTCCAAATAAAAAATCTGCGTTTCAGTTTGTTTTTTCCATACTGCTTCAAAGTATGATTACTCCTGCCTATAATGCTCGGACCGCGGAGTGAGCCGACTGCTATCAATACACTATAGGTACTCATGTGAATTTTGGGTCATGAAAAAAAGTTTAAAACCTTCAATTTCAAATTATTTATTATTTGCTGAAAAAGCTCAAAAAAACACAATTTTATTGCAAAAATAACAATATTTCGTAATTTTTGCTACAAACATCTTTTTCTACTTCATCGTTTTAAATGGTGACTACAATTATCAAATAATATGTTATTATATTGTGTAATTGTAAATGCTGCGGACATCATAAACGGTATGTAACTATGATAACTGAATCAGACAATTCTCACTTCATCGACAAAAACAAAATAAGAAGAGGTAAAACTTGTAATAATAGAAATGATTTGCAGAATAAATCTATTAAGAAAACAGTACGTAGTCGGTACTTTGATGGAAGAAAAAATGACACAATGGTAATTAAAAAATAATTCAAAGCGTTTCCGAAGAACTGAAAAAGAGAATTAATATTCCTTCATACAAGAACCGGAATCAGAATATATCGCGCATGTTTGTTCCGGTACAGGACTTGCTAAGTAGTATCTGCTATTATTTCCCATTTGACTTGTTGAGATTTCCTTGAAAGGACTTGAACTGGTAGGGAGAGACGGAATTGTAATTAATACCGGTTTGAAAAAGGGTGTTATCTACTAGGTCGAATTTCACGTTGGGAGACTACTACAGTAGGCTTCTTGTCTCATACACTTCTATGAACTGCAGTTCCATCACCTATGCCATCACTTGGATGGTGTTACTTCAGGATCAAAATCCTTCAGTGTTCTGATCGGGGGAAAACTTGCTGACTGTGAGAAGCTTCCACTGGTTCACTTTGAATATGTTGAATTCTCCATTCCTCAAGTCGACAGAAATCAATTATACTTACTTCTAATTCCATCAAGTCAGGTACAATTTTAGAAGATTTAGCAGCTCATCATCCTGGTCCACTTTAATACCCAAGGTGACAGCAGACCGAGTTCTCAGACTTAACGTAAGCTTAGGAAAACATTCTGATGACATTAGGCAGTTGATACACTTTATTTTGAATTGTTACAAGCTTCTCTGTTTCAAAATCAAAACTAGCAAAAATTTCACAAGCTGTCCAAAGATAGTTTTTGAAACCATCATAACATCACGATATTTAATTCGAAATGTACTGAAGTCCTTAATCCAATAATTTGTAGAATTCTCTCTTTGCTCATCTCGAAAATTTGTAATGATTATGGATGAAAAAACATAAAAGAGAACTAGGGCTGCGCCGATTATTGAAAGCTCGATCAGTTTCCAAACGAAAGTCTATTAGAAACTTCACCAAGCCAAAACTCAATTTTGAAGCAACAGACTACGTCAACATGATTTGTTGGAATAGTTGCAACATCTCGCCTCCTCCACTATTAAGGAACATTACGGATGAGGACGTCAAAAATCTAGCTTTGACCGGCAAGCCAGTATATAAATCTTTGTCAGAAATATTCCAGGACAAAAGTCTTAAAAAATAGAAAATGGCATTTACCAAGTAATGATCCTAGCTGCTATTAAAGCAGTCCCCTTGGCTACCTATACCACAACTGCCAACGTTTCTGGAGGTCTTGAAAGGAAGCAGGGAAATCTTCAACTGCGATACTTGCAAACTCATTTGTCACAGCCCGTTGTATGTCTGCAATAAACTTCATGAAGCTTTCCTTTTACTCACGGAAACAAGATAAAATCACAATAATCTTTGACACAAATATGGGATCACGTCTGGCTCTATATCCAATCGTTTAGCAGAAATTCTTCGTCTTTCCTCTTTCCGTTCATCTGCTAGTGAGTGAGAGACGATTCTTGCATTAAGTTTCCGTTTCCCTAAATCTTCGCATAAAATCCTATGACACATATCACGATTCAAATTCAGTTCTTCTGATAGCATACGCACAGTTACACGATGGTCTTCTTGCAATAACTGCTTTGCATGCTTCACGTTTGCATCGGTATATGCTGTAGACGGACGACCAGCTCTGGGATCGTCTTGCACTGAATCTCTGCCTTCACGAAACCTTTTGTGCCACTTGAAAACACGTTTTCTTGAAAGTGCCTCACCTGCATATGCATATCATGATCCATGTTTCACTAAGGGTTTTCCCGAGCTTAGCGCAGAATTTAATGTTCACTTTTTGCTCACAGTCAGCATCCATTGCGTCACCTTAACGAATAAGACAACAATCCGAACAATGTGTTGTTAAGCACAACCCTACCACCTGGGAAGTTTACGTGAAAATATGGCCAATGTCATGTGAAGTAAGAATACATACCAAATAACAAAAAAACAACATTTGTTGCTTTTTAGTACTGCAAACTCAGAAACAAAAATAAAATTATCCTGCAACTTTTCTGACAATGAATACAACCTAGAATATTTTTGTGACATCTTAAAGAAAGTATATAAACTTGCATCTTGAAATATATCTAAGAAATTAAGGAAATATATTAAAAGTACATGAATCCACATATAAAAACCAGGGCATTTTGGCATTAAAATTAAGAAAATACCTCTTTCTCATGGCAGTTTTGGAAAATTTGGGCTTTCTTAGCGGGTCCTCATGAAAGTCAGTGGGTTAGGTTAGGTTAGGTTATTTAATTATGGCAAAGCACACGAGGGCTATCTGCCTAAGGGGAGGGATGCCTTCGTGGAGGACTTTCTAAGGGAAACTGGCTCGTATACACGTTACACATGGGGAAAACCACGAAAACACCCATGCAGCCAGTCCGTTCGCGGGATTCGAACCTCGGACCGAACTACCAGTGTTCAGCGTCTTTACCGCTCGGCCGCTGGTGGGCTGAAAGTCAGTGGGAAACTGGTACATAGCTGCAACCGGATTTCAGAAGCTTCCTTTAACACACCCAGGCTGCAAAATGGTGTGTCAAACTTGTGGCCGAAGCATCTTAAATAGATATGTGGTGCTAACTCCAAAGACGGCTTGATTAGGGTGACGCTCTTATCAAGATGTATTATGCCAGAATTTTCAAAAAAAAAAATCTTACTTTAAGTGGAAATTTGTTTTATAACAAAATTAAAAATGATAAATATATTCACCGCTTGTTTACTAAAAATTAAAAAATTTAAATTATGAAAAATTCCGAAATATTCCTATTTTTACCCCCAAAAAATGTGTTTTTTTTTTAGCTTATTACGCAAACAATAAACAATTTAGAATTACACCCTATAAACGTTTTTCAACTTCCTCATGCCCAAAATTCATATTAAAAGCGATTGAATTTCGATTGTGGTGAGTTTAGTAATTATAAAAAATTGACAAAAAAAAACAGCAAAAGTTCGCTATTTTCAAGACTTACGATGCGCAAACGGAAGATAGAATTTTAAACGAAAACTCTTTTTTTTAATTTATTTATTTTGCATAGATAAGCGATAGGCAACCTTTCCGGGGTATAACGAGAGAAAGAAAAAAAGGGTGGATGGCCCACCTAGCATGCTTGCCGTAAAATGCTAATCATTTGCAAATCCCAGCATATTCTACCTTCCATGTAAATAAGCTTGTTGTGCCTTCCTTCACACTGTTGCAATTTTAATAGGCAGCAGTGTGTTTACGCTAGGAGACAATACTTCTCTATTCTATATATTTTAGTATTCTACATATCAGAGCATTATAGAGCATTATAGCTTATCACGATTCTAAAGTTTACCGTAGAGAAAATCATGCGTTTTGATAAACGGGTTTCTATGATCTGAGTAGATTATAATAGAAATAATCATATCAATAACACTATATATTTTTATTTTTATTTTGTATTTGCGTAATTGGCAACTCTTTAATTAACACTGCCATCCTTAGACCAGGCTGCTTATTAAGGAAATTTAGTTTGATTTGTTTAAATGCTGTGAGAGGAGAAAACTTTCATATCTAAATTTCAAATCATGCGATTACATATTTTTTCTTGTTTTCGAATACGTATATAGGTTGAAATTAATTGCCACTAGCTTAATTCAGAAAAGCGGTCAAGTTTGTTATTTGCGTAACTCTAAACAAGTAATTCAGAAGAATCATATTGCAACAGATTGCGAAATTGAGCTTGTCTTCTGCAGTTTAGCAGCACGTTTCTCAGAGATATCAAATTAAAAATTGAAGCTCATTAAATTAAACAAAACACAGTCATTTTATTGTTTTGTTTGTTGGGTATAAATGTTTTAATTCTTATTCTCATTTTGTTCGGATTATATCTTTATACATTTTCCCCTTTAATATATTTATATTAACACGTAATATTTTTCTTACTTTGATGTTACCCTTCCTGACATCAAATTAAGACTTCTTTAGAATAACCCTTACGGAACTAAAGTTAAGAGATTAGTTAAAGGACAAATTATGGCTATAGCACAGGCAAAGTTTATTACTTTTTTAAACAAAAGATTAATGCTTTTCAATTAAATTTTTTGAGATCTTTAAAATTTATTTAGTTAACCGACCTTGCAGAGAATGTCATAAATTTTCCAAGAATTAAAATTTTACCCAGAACCTTTAAGGCGCATACGATGAATTTTACTTACAGAAGAGAAATAAGTTTGGAAGTCGAATGTAACAGAATACACATAACGTTAAAGCTAACAGAAAGGGAAAAGGCGAAAAAGTCTGCCTATAGTAATAGCTTCCAAATGATTAAATTCCTCTGTAAGATAAAAGAAGTAAAGAGTGCATGTTAAGAGCACGAAAAATAAAAGAACAGGAAATAAACTATCTTTTTAGAAAGCTGATAAAATTTTGAGGTGAAGGGAGGAAATAAGAAAAAAATTTCCTGTAATTCTTATCACTAAAGTTAAATTTACTGGGTGCAGTTAGAATGTCAAAGAACGCAAGGGAATAAACAGATTTAATATTAAAATTCTGTTGAATAGCAGGGTCAATGTAATTTATAGCTCATAAGATAATCATTGAATTAACCCTTACAGATAAATCCGCTCACTATTTTATTTACATGACTAGTATTTACGTGTACTAGGATACTTCTCATAGTATATCCCTCAATTTAGAACAAATAGTAATAGTTTTTTCTGTGGATTTCTTTATAAAAGATACGAATACCTGGAATTTGTTTTCAAGATATAATAGTTCTACATCTACTGGGACGTTGGTAAATAGTGATCTAACATCAAAAGAGACTACATGTGAAATCTAGAGAATAATATTATACAGTTTAGGAGAAAATTAAACTAAATTGAAATTTTTAGTTAAGAAAAAGCACGCGAAGACAGTTTCCAAAGCAAAGGAATGTCTTTTTGGAAAACTTCCTAAGAAAAATTTCTTACGTTTGAAAGAAGACACCAAAAGCGCATCCAGCAGCTCGCTTAGTGCCCCTAAACAGAACTTAGGAAGAGCTGCTAGTGTTTCTCATTTTTAACCAGTCGGCCAGAGTTCGAAGCCAAACTGAAATGAGATTTTGTCTATTCGTAATATCATACATTCGTAATTGGTTGAAAGTAGTAGAGAAATTCTGGTAACATGCTATTTGATCAACATATACAGTATCGTCCAAACGTGACAAAAAAGTAAAAATTCAAACAAACAAGCATTTCGAAAATTATAGACAGTATCACGCTGAGGCTTCTAGAAAGACAGAGAAAGAAATTGGATTTTTTTTTATAGTGGAAATTTTTATCGCCAGAATAGTCACACTTTTTACAGACAGGTGGTACTTCAAATATACGTTCAAAGTGCGTTCAATGGCCCAGCCCATTTCGAATTCAACTAGGATTATAAATGCTCAGTGTGACGGCTATCATTTATTAAAATGGCCGTCAGACGTGGCATAAAACTACACAGTATCGAAGAGTTTCAGCTACCAGTCCTGTCATGTTATGGCAAATAACCTTTTCTTCAACATGGCCAATGTAGGTCAACCTCTATATCTGTGACTTCAAGCGAAAATGTACTCATTCCAGCAGTAAAAGTTTCATTATAAGAAATACCATGTTTTCTGTTCATTTCTGTAGAAACCGCAGCGTGCTACTAACCGTGCTTTCCGAATTATTGATTTTTTTTATTTGTTACTTTAGGATCGTCTGGTATAAATGAAGCAGATTTAATAGAAGCTGGTGGACTGCCAAATCTATGTAAAGTTAGATTTAACAATATGAAGCATTTTTTAAAAACTGTGTGGAAAACTACGGGATGATTTAATATCGATTTAAACTTTACAGAGATTAGGAATTGAAATGTCTTTAAGAAAAGAGAAGCGTGGGCCTTCATTTAAGATTCTCGAGATTTCGACAGAATTAGGATAATTTTACGCATAGAAGTAATTCGACCCCCTTCATCAGCTCTGGAGACAACAGCATGTGGATCGGATGAAATCTCATCCAGAATTGATTTATCGTTTTGTGTAAAATTAAATCCGAATATTTTATATTGACAGTAACATAATATTGAATTAGAGGATGAAATTATTATTTCTTTATTCTGAAAGTTTACTACATTGAAATCTTTTTTCGAATGATTTCGAAAATTGAAAAAAACAGCAATTAAGTCTATGAAGATAAATATAGTCTTATGATTGTCTTTTCTCATTGATCAACAGTTTATAGTTTAGAAGCAAAACTTTTTTTGTCTTTGACAAGCAGTTCTGATTCCAGACCAAAGTTTATTTTTGGTGGCAGTAAACCTAATGTAGCGATAGCAAAGATTTATTTCTCCTTCGGTTTTAAGAGAAATTTCGAGACTGTCCAAAAATTTCTTACATTTAACACAAAATTTGCAAAAATGTTTTCTCCCAGCGACATTATAAATAAAACTAATTCATGTAGAATCAAAATAAAAATTAATAAAAATTTTCTAATTTAAAAAAAATAAACTTACCAAAAAAACTATAAAGCAAAATATCATATGGAATTTTAAATAATTGCATCCCCCTTACTGCTATAGATTCAAACTAAAGAATGAAAACATAAAGTGCTTACATGCTATAGATTCAAACTAAAGAATGCTATCTTCTGAAGTGATCATCAATGAAATGAAATCTTGCCTAGAATCTTTTAGTTAACGTGTATTCTCTTACTGAAGGTGTTAAACTTTCTACAAGTCATTAAATATCATAAGCTCATGAAAAGTGTTTTTTAATGTGCTCACATTTTTTAATGCTTTCAAGAAGTTTCAAGAGTTTAAATAGAAGCGATAAAAATGACTACCGCTTTTAGCGTCGCAGGGGTCGCTGGTATCCTCGGGTGAAGGAGTCCTTGATTCGAGTCCCATTTGAAGAGAATTACTCGTAGAATTGCTTCTGGCCTACTCATATACCAATATAAAGAGAAGATAGTAGTTCATTTAAATGAAAGTCTAGTAAAACCTGTGTTCAAGTTCAAATCCCAAGTAGGAGTGATCTGGTGATGAAATTCGTCATCAGTTGCACAGCGCTAGAGCTGCCGCATAATTCGAAAGAAAAACGAAATCAAGACGTTTTATTAAGCATTCACATAAAGTTTATACAATGCTGCGTAGCTATTTAATTAACATTCATTATAGATAAAACGCATTTTTCGTCTTGCAAATCCACTAGACTGTTTAGAAAATTATAGATCATACACTTCGTATCAAGTAGAAGAGAACTTATTGACCAAATAGTTCTGTTCCTTAAGTATCGGCTAGAAAGTAGACTATTACTTGCAAGGGTTATTTTACCTAGGAAGTCTACTTGCAACGTTTATTTTAGCTAGCTCGTTATTTGAGTGTTAATTCTTTTCTGTAACATCTATTTCTTTAGTCAATCTTCACCAGAGTGCAAATTAGGTTCAGTATAAACATCGAGTGATTTAACAGTTTAAAGAAAGAGAGAGCGGTGTCTACCTCAGAAAGCAGTTTTTTCCATGGGTGCTCATCTAGTTTTTGTATTGTTACGAATTTTGTCCATAGATAGAGAACATTAGTGCAATAATATGTAAACTTGAATTTTTCTGTATTACACAATAAAGCTGAGAGAGGCGATGCTCTGCCGGAAAAATAAGAACACAGAGGCAAGTTTATTTAGCATTGAGTAAATGGCTATGTCGCTAATTTGGCAAGATATCACCAAGCTGACAACGGTTTTGATACTTAACTTTGCCGCCAAATATTTTTTAAAAATCTCCAAATGTCGCCAAAAATCATTTGGCGACATTTTGGCCCGATCTCTGTAAAACTGTAATGAGTGCTGTAACTGAATAACTGTAATTGATCCTCTATGTAGCTGTAACAATAATTCGGCCCTCATATGCCTTCCAATAATTTCGAGAAGCAAAAAGTACTAGAAATATTACGGCGGCCGGTTGAAAACTATATAACACCGAAGAGAGCATCTGCCCTCAGTTACTAGTTGTTAGTTCAGCGTGAGTTGGGAGTATTCAGATACCTCCGCGTTAGCTTCGCTCTTTAGATGCGCATTGCACTGCGTTTTCTTTAACGTTCTTAGTCGTTTGAAGTGTAACTACTGATTGCGCTCTGTGCTATTGTGAAGAGTTGTACGACTATTTTTGCGGAAAATTCCAGAACTGTGTGACTTTTGGTAAAATACATTTTATCAAACTATCATAAATTCTGCGTGCATTCAATTTATTATGAACCTGTGCGCCCGTAATAGTACTTTCTAGGTTAGGTTAGGTTATTCAATTATGGCAAAGCACACGAGGGCTATCTGCCTAAAGGGAGGGATGCCTTCGTGGAGGACTTTCTAAGGGAAACTGGCTCGTATACACGTTACACATGGGGAAAACCACGAAAACGCCCATGCAGCCAGCCCGTTCGCGGGATTCGAACCTCGGACCGAACTACCAGTGTTCAGCGTCTTTACCGCTCGGCCGCTGGTGGGCTAATAGTACTTTCTAGCTCGCAGGGTTAGAAGCTGCAATAGCTCGAGCCTGGTTAGTAAGGCATGCGCTAACTTCGGTATTTGAATTTTCGTTCTTCCACTAATAGCTATGGATTAGTTTAGTTTAACTGCAGATGCACCCCAAAATGTAGATTTTAACGAACCTCAGTTAAGTTTTACTTCTTGTCTGTGTTTCTAGAGTCTTAGATTCAGTACGAAGCTGAAAATTTGTCAAAAGCACAAGAAGGTTAAAGAAGAGTACCTTGATGTCTAATTAGGTTTAAGACCTTACATTTATATTTTAATCGCAAAACTAAATAGCAGTCATTTATGTTTTCTCCAAAAACAAGACTATTTTATAAAGAAATCCATTTTTTTTTAAATCTAAACATGTGAAGTACTTTAATGTCATTAACTAGTCAGTCTTTCCAGCTTTATTAACTTTTGCGCGTACATTTTGTTTATATTTCTAGGAAAATATTATCCTCTCATTCTAGGAAAAAAAATCGCAAAGGAGATGTATGTTAAGAAAGAATGTTAATGATCAGCAAGAAAGGACAGTGTAATTAGATTTATTAGATTCCTCTAGCAAACTACCACTGTTGTTCAATTTACGCGCAACCAACTGTAAGATTTTTGATTTCAGCAGTTATTTATTATTTTTCATAAATATGTGTTTGTAAAAAACTAATTTAGCATGAAATGGGTTAATATTTTCGGGTTAAGTTAATTTAATTATGAGATAACTTTTTCAGAAGCTAAGTAGTGTGAGAACCAAATGTGCTTTCCCGTTATAAGTTTAGTTATTCTATATACTGCTATTATTAATTTATTATTAAAAATCAGCCCTTCATAAAATAGCATATATATATTATACACACACACACACACATATATATATATATATAATATTAAGTTTCAAGGAACTCATAGTGAATCAATGGACTGCAAAATTAGCACATGAGTACAATTTGATATAAATTAACCGCATAAATATGTTTTAGTGCAAACAGTTGCTACTTCGCTATATTTTCATGCAGTAAAATGGAAAATATTTACAGAGAAATAGAACATTTCTTATTTTAATACCAAAAAGAAATCATTTTGGCTTCAAAAAATTTCATTTTATTTTAAAATTTATGTACGAAATTTAATGTTTTTTTTTAGAAAACCGGGAGATATTATTTGCTGTCTTCGGCTATGACTTTTTTTTTTTTGTTTGTTTGTTTATTGCACAGCTCCTCAATTAAAAAGAAAAGAAAAGAACTTAACTAAAACTTTGCTTGCAATGGCTATGTAAATAAAAGTAACTCAAATGGAAACTAAATAAGCAACAAAAACTTTTAAACTGCAAAAGAAAATTAAGAAATTAAACTAAAATGAAAAGGGAAAAATCAGAGACTCAAACTTGCAAAAATTCTTCTGACCTTAGCAATTGAGTCTATAGCTTAGAATTTCTTAGTTCCCGTTACTTTATGTTACGTTACGCTATCAGGGCATTTAAGACTCGCAGTCTGGCATGTCATTTCGATGACCTGTTGCTACTCGACGTTCAATAAACTCTTTATCTTTCATATTAAAACAATACATTGTTTAACTTAAAGAGTATGTAGAGACATTAGGATTTTTTTGAAGCAAGAAGAAATGTGCAATGCCTCTCCGGGACTCAAAACTATTGCCTTTCGAATATGCGCCGAGTGTGCTGACCATTACACCACGAAGGCATGCTAAGAAGGTGGGAGAAATACCTTATAAGTAATTTAGAAGCAATAATCGTATTCTCAATAATTTATAGCTTTAATTCATTTTAATAAGGTATGTTATTGATGTAATTTATTCACATGATTCATGATTTATTTGATTGATGAAACTTATTCACGTGATTCGTAATGCATTTAATTGATTGGTACGAGAGTATTTATCATTCAAGAGGCAAGTGTTACCTTTCCAAGAAATATAAGAATTTAAATTACACGCAATATAGCAAAGAGCTAGCTTTCAATGTGTTTCCACTAGTAGTAACTTAAAATCTTTATTTACCTCCCTGATTATAACTGTAACTGTTTAATAAATTGAGCAATTGACTATCAATAAACGTGTGTATTTCTCAACAATTTACAATTTAATTCCATTTTTAGTGCCATAGTTCACAGTATATTCAACGAATACCTTTTATATATAAAAATATGCACCATTATAATAATCATAAAAGATGTTTGTAATACCATATACGACGTACGTCACTTCAGATTAATTGTTCCCTTTTTTTTTTCTTTTATTTGCTCTTTTTTCTTTCTGTTTGTGTAAAACGTGAAAGGAGAAAGTGGGCTAGGAAATAGTTAAAAAATTCTCCTTTCCAAAATTTTTTTAAGACTTTTGCAAGTTAGATGAAAGTGCTCTTGTTGCCAGCCCTTGCTGAGCAATTCTGATGGCACATCAAATGTGCTTTACCACTCCCTATTCTTTTTCACTATCATGATAAGCTTCTAAATATGCAATGCAAGAATGTAAGCCAGAACTTCGTTCACATTTTATACAGTATCTCACAAATATGACTGAATTCTTTTACTTTCTCAAAACAACGTAAAACAAATTTTAATACATTAAAATGAGCAATAAAAAGGGTTTTCTTTGAAGAATACGTTTACCTACTCTTTCTTTTTACTAAGAAAGTTTAAAGAAATAAAATGATGAATTTTAAAATTGATATAATCTCTTTTAACCGAGAAGATCATATTGGGAAAGTCAACGAAGGCTACTGAGACTGTTAAACAATCATCTGCAGTAAGTATAACATGCAGGTTTATGACATTATTTTCATCGTAGCAATGAGCATTATCTAGAAAATGATCTTCACTTCTTCAGTACCATCCGTGTTGTTTTCATTTTCCCCTTCATGACTTTTCAAGAAAGCGCAGGAAGTTGCTAAATCGTAAATTAATTCTAAATTTGCGTATATAAAATCCTATTAGAAATGTTGTTTGAATAATAGCTAATGAATGATTAATCTGAAGAATTTAAGAATTTTTCGATGTAATAAAACATTACTCAAAATATTACAGAATTCTAAATGCAAGATTGGGGATACCATCAAAGGCGTTTTGTAAAACATAACGCAATATTGTTATAAATACTATAGCAATCGAAAATTAAGTCCTCTAAAACTTGCAGCAGAACATTTTATAATCATGCTGAATATCTGTTAACCCAGTGATTATTAAAGGAATAACTCGATCTGCTTGATATAAATGGCAGATGGGGTGGAAAATAATCTATGTTTTGTGAAAAGATAAGAAATTTCAACATTCGTTTTAAAACCTAAGTGGAGCAAGAACTCCGAAAAACTGTATGAAGTGACATTTTCTGATGGAAGTTAACGCAACATCTTTGGTTGGAATGGTTAATTTATAGCTCGTCGAACTTTCATAAACAGAACTTAGTAATTAACATGTAGGAGACGAGACGGCATGTTATACGTTGAAACATTAGTAGAACATGTAAGAGGCGGGAAGGCATGCCATCCGTTGAAACCATAATGTTAAGTATACTTATGATACAGCGGATCATTGAAAATATACTGATGTTTTAAAATCAAAGACATTTTGTAAGATCTGTCTCATCTATTCCTCATAAACTAAACTAGATCCTATAAAGAACCTGGCAAATTCTCGCACACGCGTGAAATGATACCAGCACAGAAGAAGGGTGAAAATAACCCTTTATTAAGTCTAACAGAACAGAAGGCACGTACTTCGTGCTTTCCAAAACCACCATCAACCTGAAGTGAAACATAAACGTAGAATATAAATCAGTTCAAAGTCTAATTAGAATAGTACTGGATTAGCAAGTTAAGTTACGGCTAACTTAGGTTGACTCACAAACCTAACAGGCGTCACGATTATTCGAAATGGCCATGGGGCGTAGCAGCGAAATAAGCAGAGAAACATACGCTGGCTAACGAAAACATGCTCTGAATAAACTCAGATTCACTCGGTTAAATACTCACTTCACTTAAACTTGGCTAGGAGTATCTTGGCTAGATGCACGAAGTTGAGGTGTTCAGGAAAGGTATCAAAGTTAAAATAATTTGTTATGTAAAACAAGGGAAACCCTACAATTTGACCAATAAAATAATTCTAAATTCTCAAAATTCCAAAATGCTGCTATGAATGGGCGAATCTACTTGCTGTTTGGTTATCCTAAGTAGAGATGGCTTATGAAGTGGTATAAGTCGCAACCGCAAGTGGGACCGCTCACCAAGAGACTCCCAAATTAAAGTTTATTACATTTCTTTAAATATTAAATGTATTTAATTTGATATTGAACATCAGAGATTTCTGAACGTTGAAATGAGGTAGGCCACCATACTTCACATACCTGCCCATGGTCCTAAAATACTCAAAGCACCGTCTCGTTATCCAGATTAAAAGTTGCCAAGCATAATTAGCAATAAAAAGAATGTAAAATTTCAAAACATAATTTTTAAAACAGCAGCTGAAGTTATTAACCGAAGATGAATGAAGCAAGTTTAGAAGATGACTAACAGATATCTAGCTAAATCCATGCCATAAAGGGTAAACTGTGTTTTAAAAGATAATAAAAATTAGAAATCCAATAAAATATTAGAAAAAAATTTTAAATGTGCCTCTATTTATACCCTATTATTTCTATGAAAGATATATAAAAGTCTGAAGTACACACGAAATTAAATATAAGGCGCAGCTTTTTTTAATTCTTTTACTCAGGTTACTTTTGTAAAGTCCTGGAGTCTAATCGTTTTTGTGTGCACCATACTCTTTTCAAAAAATAATTCTAAAACTTCTGTTTCTGTGTGATATTATCATATTTAAAGCTAGAAACTGGAGCTGTACTGAATATCAAAAACAGACCTCTAAACAGGAAGTGGAGGGGGTAGAGAAAGAACCTAGAGCAATTAAATTTAAATTTAGGTTTTAAGCATTGCCATCGTATTCTCTATATCTGCTATATGAACACTTTCATATCATATGTTCTTAAATGTATATGTAGATAAACATTTCTTAGTGATAAAAAAACTATGTATTAAATATACTGTCGTTGATTAAATGTTGTTTGTGATCTCTAATATAAGTATTTTCCTTTCTTCCAGCTACTGTGCCATGTATGAAATGAAACACTTTCTCCTTCTTTTGGTCTTAGAACTGCTAGTAGCTAATGTAAAGAATTTGGACACAACTCTAACAGCAGGTAGAAATGTGGAACCACTACAGACTTTGCCAACTTCTAGATGGTCTCAGTTTTTCATTATTGGAAATCCAAGTGTCTCAGAAGATCTGTCTAAAGGGTATTATTATAAAGTATTGGAAAACCAAGTGGTTGTAAGTAGATTACCTCCTCCTTCTCATGGCCAAGTAAATGCATTTCCAGCTGTCCAATCGCATGAACTAAGGAACTCTCAGCAAGGTCAAGCAGAATTACCTTCGATTCAAAATCAGGGTTTTACGCACCTTGTTACGAAAGAAAGAAGTAATATTCAAGACCCTGAACCTGTACTAACTAAAGTAGTTTCAAGTAGACCAGAGGAAGAATTTCTTCCCGAACAGGAAGCTGCTTTTTCTTATAGACCAGAAAAAGCAAAGCTATTTCCTTTAAGACAGAATTTCGGCAGGAATAATAAACAGATCAGAAATCAATTACTAAAACCTCGCGACCATTTAGAAAAAAATAACAAGAATGATTCACAGAAACGTGAACCATCCATATCGGCTAATTACTTCAATACAAGAAATTTAAGAAGGCTATCTTCCAACACTACCCTTCGAGGTAATAAGAAAATTGAAGAAAATGCAAATTCACAGAGGAGCGAAAAGCTGAACGAGAAAATTCCATTGCGCTCTATTAGATTGCCTATTCGTGGAATGAGGCATAAATTAGTGTCAAATGAAAGACATATTTTGGGGCAACCCGAAAAACCTCCATCGAATACTTTTTCGCACAGTGTAAACCTTACTGGGAGAACAAGCCGCGGACAAGCTGGTATTGAAACTTTGAGAAACGAAAATGACTCATTAGAAACTTATGCCGGTAGATTTTTAAACAATGAAGGACGAGCAATAAGTACTAGTCTATATTCAAAACCTACAGAAAAAATTCGTTTTGGGCAACGTCTTCGAACACTAAAGCCAATAAATGCAATTTTATCTAAAAATAAAAGTGAAGCAATTGAAACTGTTTTAACACCAGGATTAGAAAAACGCTACGCAGATAAAACAACTGTAGTTCAAAATCTCAAACCTCTTCTTAATTCTTCAAACGGAAATTCATATGATAAGGTGACTTCTGAAGAGCCTTTGCACTTATTTAGAGTCCCCAAACCCATTATTCCAATTTCTGGTTCAATCCCTGTTAATGACAACAGCTTTCACCGAAATCAAAACACAGATCCTGAAACGCAACGCATTCTGAACAAGAATTACTTACTCCGATATCGAGATGCTGGCGATGTTCCGATAAAAATAAAAGTTTCACCACAGTCCCAAAATATTGTTCAGAATCTAACAAAAAGTGTTACAGCAGGAGAAGGAGTAAATAAAATGGAATTGTATAAAACAGAATTTCTTCATAGTAATTTGGAATCAGAACGAAAACAAGAGCAAGCCTTAAAAGAAACTTTAAATCCTCCACCTAATTCTTCTGCTGCAAAAGCAAAGAATTCAGATAGAGAAATCAATCCGAAAGAAATACCAGAAATAAATGCTGAAATTCCTCTTGTTTATATTTCTCCATTAGTCGCATATCGCGAGCAGTTTGAAAATGGCCCATCACATATAAGTGAAAATAGAAACAAATTTCACCAATCTCTACCGATCCAGGCAATGCCAAATAACACAGAAACATTTGGAACTTCTTATTTGGAAAGACTGCCGCAAAATATGTACAACTTTGATCGACATACGAATTTAAATGAAAAGGTTTCGCCTTATCAAACTCATCCTCTCTATCCTCCTCTTCCTCACTATCATATTCCCCCATCTCAATATCAGTACATTCCGCAGCAATATTCTTTTCCAATTCCCCAGTACAATCACAGGCATCCATGGGCTTTTTCAACTTTACAAAATCATCAACAATACAGTCCGCTTATTTCCTCTCTTCCATTAGTTAATCATCCTATTTCAGCCCACCCGGATGCTCAACTTCTGCATCCCACACTGAACAGCCCTAGTAGGCATTCCCACACCAGATTTGATTCAAATGATCCTTCATTTTCACATACAAGAGTCGATAACGGAGATGGCCTTTTATACACTGCTGAAAAGATGAGGCATAAAGAAAGTGTCGATTTCAGTACTCCTAATACTCCCACTGGTTCACAAAATCAAATGTTTCACTTTGGAATGTCTGGAAGTTTTAAGCCCGTAATAAATATTATCACAGAGAGAGGATCGAAGTTAGCATTAAATCAGCCAGAATCACCTAAAATGGGAGAGAGTAGAATTGGTATGCTTGATTCTTTTGTAAATTCGCAAACAAATAGATTATTAAATCCGAAATCCATTTCTTTAACCCGCATGCATGATATGGAAAAAACGAATATGAGTAGCAACTTTGAAACTCCAAATTTAAGTTCTTCATTTATAAACGATAGTTCTAATAGTTTAAATTTGTCAAACAGAACCCAACCATCAGAGTTCCATTCTCAATTGTTCAAAATTCATGCATCCGAAAACAAAAAACTCACTCATCCCACGGACAGTAAAGAATCTCAATCTGAAAAGAAATCCGCATCAGAAGAAGAACTTCTTCAAAATGTTACATCTCCAACAATAAGGAAAAGGATATCATCCGTTAATTCGCAAAATGATAATAATGTAATGGGTGTTATGAACAGAAATAATACTGAATCAAATTTATCTGCAGATAAGATTTTTAATGTGTTTATGTCTCTCAGTAATCCAAACCAAACATTTGAAACTGTATCTGAAGTAACAAAATCTTTTAGCAATTCTAGTTCAGTCGATGAGATGGTATTTACTACAACTGCGCCAACAGCAATATTGCTACTAAATGATGATGAAAATAATCCTTCAGTCAGTGCTACTCTTGAAACTCATACAGGTTCATCAACAAGTAATATTACTATGGACCCTCAGAACGCAGATATTGTTTCCATAAGAGCAGAAGACAGTAATTATCAAGAAAAAGAAATGGAAATTCAGCATGAAAGTCACTTTACTACAATAAACGGAAAAAAGGAAAATAGCTCAGATGTTGATAATGAATTAACTACAGAAACTGTAATTCAAGTGAAAACAATATTAACCACTGCTGCACTTACTAAAATGAAAAATAATGAAGAAATTAAATCAACAACGCCAAATTCCTTTGCAAGTTTTACTAATAGTGGAGATAAAAGTTTCCCGCTCACTGAAAGTGACCTGCAAACTTTAAATAATACTGGAAGACCTGAAAAAGAAATCACAACAAAATTAGTGACAGACCCTAATAAAGTTATTGAGCTCTCCGAGACTGCAACAATTAGAGCCACCACAGAAGCACTAACAAATTCCTTTGAAACTGAATCTTTTACGAATACTGAAGTCGTAAGCTCACATACCAAAATTACAAAATTGCCTGAAACAGTAATAGACAGAGTCACTACTGAAGTCGCAAAAAATTTATTTAAAACTCAATCTTCCTCTGACGCTGAAGCGAAGAACTCGCCTATCAGAAATGAAGAATTTTTTTACACATCAACAGGCATAATCACTACAGAAGCAATGACAAAATCTTTTGAAGCTGAATTGCTTACTAATACTGAAGACACAAATTTCATGGCGAATTCAGATAATAAAGAAAGCGAGATAGCAACACTTTCTGAAATCAGTATAAGAAAAAACTTTAATAAAACCCAGGAAGATGCAGATATTTCTCTTAACAAAACTTCAGAACTTGAGGAGACAATAGAATCAGTTACAGACATCCCTTTAACTTCTCCCACAGAAAATGGATTCCGGGTGGAAAGTATAATGCCTGTGAGAAGAAAATTAGTAGGGAATTTTTCGATGGAAGACGATGATAACCCTGTTGTTAACAATAGTCTTAAAGAAGTCTTACCTTATATATCGAATATGTCTACTTTTAGTTCAAGCGCGAATTTGAATTTTTCGAATTTAAATGAAAACCAGAATCTTACAGAAAAAGCAAATGCTTTTAATGCAGCAAACTCTAGTTTAACCTTTCAACTGAATTTCACTAATAAAAGTAATAATACAACGAATTCTATGCTTAAAGTATCATCCTTTCCAGAAGAGGAAATAACCACATTAAATCCTAGGGCAGTTACTCCTGCAAGGACAGTAATTAAACCTGATAATTTAAAATTGCGAGAAGATTTGTCTGTTTATACTTTTAAAGAAATTCCTCTTAGAAGTAAAAGTTTTTGGGCCTCACGAGAAACTACTACTCAGCTTAGTGTAAATGTAGTTACAAAAATTGAAAGTTTGTCTGATTTAATTAACATCGAAGAGGAAATGAAAAGGAACAAAAGCAACAGTAACTTGAAAAATAGTAGTGATACTTCTCTTCATTCAATAGTTCGTAACAACGATTCGTTGTTGAACAAAACAGAAGACTTTAGCAACGAAATGGCATCAGAAGAGAGAAATTTGTTAAAAGTTTTAAATCTTGAAGAGAAAGAGACGGAGCACAATGAATATGAAGTTATTGAACTTCCCAAGGATGAGTACATATTTCCTGAAAATACTGTCGTGATGCCGAACCTCACTCTTATAAACGATATGACAAGCGGTACCTTTGCGAAATCCAATATAACTTTGAACAATGTTAAACCTGCTATAACGCCTGAAGTCTTATATTATGAGAGTCTGCTGGTTCATAATACTACAGGAAATAGTTCTGAAAAGGAACCAGACTTTTTTACTGCTCCAGCGCCTTCAGATATCAAACAAAAAAGTTCTTCAAATGAGAATTCCAACTTCTCGGATACCTTTTCTAACAGTGAAAGTGTCCTTGAATCATCTACAAACTCTTTGACTGATAACATGACTACAGAAAATTATCCCATGCCCTTCATAAATATCAAAGAAAACATACTAAACGAAAATAAAGAAATAAATGAATATTCAACAGTGCTTATCAGAACGACTGATGTCGAAAATATGACGGAAGAAAGCACGTTAAAAACATAGCAATTTATATCATACGAAATTACTCCTACAAACTATTGTAATTAATATTATTCATACTGGAAATGTTGAGCGCGTTTTTTGTATTTTAATAAGGTTTTAAGGAATTTTCGTAAAAAGGAGCTGGCAGTATCATCTTCTGCATAATATTTTGTACTTTGGGAGCATGAAACTTGACAGAAGCACAAAATAGTATTTTAATGTTAAAATATATATGGAAAATATATGAAAGAACTCGGATAAAATTGTTACCAATAATTTATTTGAAAATACCCTATTCTGTTACTCCTTTTCCTTCTTATTCTTAACTATAAATGAACAGAAATTAGGTGTAAGCTAATTTTGTAATGTATTATACTGCATGAATAAGCTATTACTCACACATAGTGTATCATGCGTGCACGGATAAGCTTGAAAATTGATGGATGAGCAAAACAGTAATTAAATGCTAAAATATGTGGAAAAATAAATTAAAGAACTTGATAAAATTATTAAAGATAGTTTATTTTAAAATATTTAATTCTGTGACTTCTTTCATGTTATTAGATCTTAACTGCGAATAATTAAAAATTATGCATAAATCATTTTTGCTAAGTCTAAAAAAGGAACAGCAGTAGTTGTTCATTATACAGTTTATTGTTTTCGCTTTCTTAACTGTTTAATGTGTAATATTTTTCTGAAATACTACTGAATGTTATTATCATTATATCAGTAGACAAATATGGTCTTTACTAAGTTTTTTTTTCTGATGAAACATGTCAAGTATACAATTATTTCCTACTTTGCCTTTTATAATTGGAGGTGCAGACGTACTGTGATAATCATTTTGTTAAAAGTATACTTAAAAACTTTTTTAGATATATGTTGCAGAAGTGTATGTCTTTACTTGTGTGTGTGCGTTTTTTTTTATTGTTAGACTGAAATAATATCTAAATAAAATTAAAATTTTTGTAACTTGTTTCTCTTTCTTTATTTAAATTAAGTAATAGTTAGCTGAGATGAAAACACTAATAGCTATGTCAAATCTTTATATTTCACAGACATACTCATGAGATCATGTGAATAAGCCAAGTCATTAATTGAAATCGCTGACTTTTCCGAAAGATATTTGCAAAACTGTATTCAAATGCTCTTAGGAATGATAAGTCTTTGATTTGGGATTTACATGCAGCTATAATCATCACTTAAATCCTTCGTTTTCTTCTTCATATTGTCGAGTACTGTATAATTGAACTAGCTTAACTCTCAAGTTCACTTTCTAGATGTTTTATAACTTATTCTTGAGCAAGATCCATGAAAATGGAAATGACAAATGGAAAAGATTTGTCCATTCTAACAATTTGAGACTATGAAAGACAGTACATACATATCTAGTTAGAACATCCTCTTTCATTTCTGTATGGACCATCAACTTTTCCCTGGAGTCTTCACGTATGGTAGATTTGAAGGCAAGATAAGCAAAAATATATTTTATTTTTATGCTGATTTCCAGATTTGCATGCAAGATTGAGGGCTGGATTGAATTGTTTGAGTAAAACACATGGTGACTATCTGCTTAAAAGGAAGGATGCCTTCGAGGAAGACATTCGAAAAGAAACTAACTCATACCCACGTAACATACGGAAAAAGCCACGAAACCTGTCATGCAGCTAGCTCTTTCGCCGGAATTTGAATCCAGTCGAACTACCGGTATTCAGTGATATTACCACTCAGACGCTGATGGGCCGCAAGACTGAGGAGAATATCATTTATTATGTTAGAACGGACGAAATGTTATAGCTAAGTAGGCACATCTAGCTAGCATTAAGTGCATGTGTAATGAACACCGATTAAGTTACTGAATAACATAAAGTTGACAAATATTTTGCAAGTATTTCTTAAGGAATCATAAATACTTTTACAATTAATATAATGAAATTACACATAAAGTATCAATATCTTTTCCATATTTCTGTGATTTTGCATAAAAAATTTTAAAATAAAAGATCATGTGCAGCATGTTAAATTTCCTCTTGTTCTTTTCTTTTTTCCAAACAATTCTAAACATTCCATTTGGTATGGAAATTAGATCTTACAATGTTAAGTTTTCTTGATATTCGTATGATTGAATATTGAAGTAGAATAATCCAGGAAAGGAGACTTTATAACAACAAACAGAACATTTATTAAACTTAACAATAAATTAATATAACATAAAATAAAAGGAACAAAAGGAGTAGGGATCCACAGCGTCCAAAAGTAAAGCCAATAGTGGGCTTTCTGGAACAGTAGCAAAACAGCTATAACAGCTTGGTTATTTGTAATAACAATGAGCAGTTTAACCAAGCAGTCTGTAATTAGGTTCAAAGAGAAATCCAAATACCTCTCTCAAGGCGGCACTCCACTATCAGGTACAACTTCTATACGGCGCTCCAACATTTCGAAAAATTTTATAAAAGAATAAGTATCAAATTAATTGTCACATTAATGTTAATCGAATAACACAAGACAAATATATTTCTTTGCAGTATTAGTGTATTCACTATTCTTACACCCATGATTCTGTAATTCGTTTTAATTTTTTCCTTAAACTTTCATTCCTAAAGCACATATTATAAATAATTTCCATTCCTAATTTTTAAAAAAATCTATACCGGTACTAATGTACGGCATTAAAAATATCTTTCAGTAATTACAGTAGCGCTGCGTGTATTTCATTTTACATGAGTTAGATATATTATTAAAAATGAAATGAAGATAAAAATTTTTAAGAAATGTGCTTACTGCTTTTAAATCTGTTCATTTATTAAGTAGTTACCGATTATTTACATTACCCTGAGAACTGGTTAAGGGCGACAATTACGTGTAAGTTAAAGACATTAGACATTATATTTAGCGCAGGGACAACACTTCCCAAAGCGAGAAGATAATTTAGTCATGAAAGTGCGTAGTGCTATTTAACGTACAGTAAAAGTCAAAAGATGTTGGGAAAATGCCACTAAGGACGTTTCTAATGTCAACAATAAGATTTAGTTACTTATTCATAAGTAACTTATTAAAAAAAAATTGCCTATTCTAAGAAGTCTCAAGCAAGTTTACAACTTGAAACTTTGCAAAACAGCATTTTATAAGAAACTAGGTGCTCAGAAACTAATAGGCTTCAAATTTTGTGAGTGCTCATAAGCACCAGAGTTAAATTATTTTTGCAAATGCGCATTTTCTTCAAATAATGCCCATTTAACTCTCGCAGAAACTTCGAAAAGCTTAAATATCAAATTTTAAACTTCATTTTACAATCTACGGTTGCAGCTCGAGGTTCGATTACTTATTATCTCACATATTAAATGTGGTCATAAGAAAAGGGTCATGAATCATCGATAACAGCACGTGTACTATCTAATAGCATCTACGGTATGCCATGCAGGGCACGTACCATAGGTGCCACTAGCAAAGAGCTCCATTTGGTGCAATAATGTCCCTAAAACTAAATCAAAAAGGAGATAAACGTAATTTTAAATATTTCAAAGGGGAGCAATTAAAGCTCTTGCCATGGAAGCCATTTTATGTAGCTACGTTTCTGTGCAATAAATATAGCAGAACAAGTAATACATATAATAAAAAAAATCTAAATTCTAAAGCAACTGATAATATGTCATAGAAATCGGCGTAATATGATTAAATTTGCAGGGCAATACTAAATGTTTTTAAATGGTGATCTCTCTCTAATTCTTTACGTGAGCAAAGAAGAGAAACTTCGTTCGTACATGTACGTTGCAGAAAATGGTAAAAGAATGTTTACAGTTTTTTTGCCAACAGATGGAAACTCCTTTTTTTTTACTTCCCCGTAACTGAGTTATTGAAATATCCCTAACTTTAACTTCAAAAGTACGATCAATTTTTATATGTAATAACAACCTCTTTTCTTAAACTGATAAGCAAAAGCCATGTGACTTAATGATGGCAAATGGATTTCGAGCCTAATCGAAATTTTTTGGCTTCGTTAATTCAAAGCCAATGATGAACCGAAACAAGGAAAGCACCTTCAGGAATTCCCCCCCCCTTAAGTATTCGAACGACAAAACCGACTAAACATTGCAAGTGAACATTTCTCACAGTACTTTTCCAAAACTGAACTTGGCTTTTGAATGCATTAAATTTGTCATTGTAACGTAATATATTCTCAGGCGATCTTACATTTTTTATTAAGTTCATTTGCATTTTCAAATATGTCAGCTAACTAAGTCATTTTTGCAACTAGTCTTCCAACTTAGCATAAAACTGAGAGTTACTCTCTAAAAATACTTTTAATTCTTCTTTCAACTCATGAACTCTGGACGGAACTCTTCTTGATAACCAACGAACTCCACTGTAAGCAACAGAGACTGATGCTCTGGTTTCATTTCTTTACATGCCATTGTTAAAAAACGCGATGAAGTGGTCTACTTTTGGACACATTCAGCACAAGTGTCATAATTATGTTTTATAATTAAATTTAAATTAAGTGTGGGCTTTAACTCTGGAATTGACATCACAGCTTCTCTATGAATAAAGCACTTATTACTTGAACATCAGTGTTCTAAGAAAAACTTCTGACTCCAATCTTGGGAATGCCATTGTACCCACTCAATGAGCACATAAACTTGCGAAATTTTTCCATGAAATTTAGTTTGTATCAAAATATTCATTGATCCCTTTAAAGAATTATTTCCCATACATTTTTTTTCTTTCCTTAAGTTCTTTGCGGAATAAATAAAGTTCCTTCAACCTTTTCTCATCAAGAATTCAAATACGTGTAATTAGTTAACAGCAGTAACAGCAGTAGATCCGTAGGTTAATCAATCTATAGAGAAAATTTCTTAACTTCACAAATTTTCGGGATTAATGCTCCTTCAACGCTAATGACACGCTTCCAATGTGCCTGAAAATTTTATCAGTTGAAACCGGTTCATTTTCGATTTCTTTTACTTCATCGATTCCAAGAACTGTTTTGACAATTTTCAAACAAGTTGATAAAATGAATGATTCAGCAACTCAACGCATTTGATCTTTCTCGCGGTTTCATAACTTGCTTCTAGAGCTCGATTAGGTATCGTTCTGGCTGAGTCACTTAACTCGGGCTGATCCTCTCCTGGAATCTTGCATGGTCCTCCCCCTCCACACTTTACAATTGTCCAAAATGGCGTTTTATCTATTGACAGCAGGTTGCTTATAAAGCCTTCTTGCCTTCCATTTTTTGTTACACCTGCTTAGTTTAGGCATAATCCTGTTTCGCCAGTCGCAAACAGTTACAAATGGATCAGATTTACATCCTAAGACAAATAGCTGGCTGCCCATACTCCGTCATAAATAACAAAATTCACGAGGAACTGTGTATTACCTAGCTATAAGCCTACTATCATTTTATGGCACACAATTTTCAATTAAGCCTCAAGAAAAATACCAATAGCATTATCCTTATATATAACTGTAACTACAGCACTCCAGAAAATGTCAAGAGACCTATGGCCATTCTTAAAAACCTGATGTAGCTATTTCATTTATGTCACTTACGTAACTGTTCGATGTTTATTATTCTATCTTAATGTATTTTTCAGTTGCCTGTTCTGATCCCATTTACCTTATATGCTCATTCTTTTTGAGTCATGTTATTCCTTCTCCGAGAGCTTCTCATGCCATGCTAGTGAACTATCATAGTAATGAACTAATTTTGAAATTTAGCATTTTATACTTAAACCTGCGAATAATTATGAATTTTGTAATCACCTTCAAAGGAGGTCGGACCCTATGTCGGTGATTACACCATTCAACCCTGCCTGAATACCATTGTGCCTGATCTCATAAAAGGTACTCTCAGGTTAAAAGTATCTCTTCAGAATCTCACTTTTCTTAGTTCATCTCCTCCTCTTGATGGCTATACAAATGTCAACAGGGAATTACAGCTATCAGTGGTCAAGCATTTGACTCTCCTCCCGCACTTACGCACATTTTCCATTTAATTTTATCCTATTTTGCTCTTAACAAGCTCCTTATTCTCATTAGGGAAGTTTTACTGTTGTTTCCGTTACCAGAATTTTCGTACTTCAGATGGTAAGAGTAGAGATATAGCCAGTGCATCTAAGTTTAAAAGAAACCGTCATATTTAGATTAAAATAACACGTCGAATAATCATTATTGGAGAAGTTAAATAACAAGAATCAATGTAATGTTTGTAAATTTTGCAGCACTAGTTTCGATGATTTAAATACAGAGCCAGTTTAAGCTTAGCGGTTATAAGCGGTTATAAGTTTGGCTGATTTAAAATTCAAACATAAATTTCGTTTTATTGTTTGACTCTGTTTTGACACTTTTATTTTTCTATTTTTATATCATTTGTTTATTATTTCTACATTTGCTTATTATTTTGATATTACATTTATTTATTGTTTTGGAGCTGTATTTTTATTGCTTTTGACATCTAAAAATCCTTGTCCTGATTTAATTACATGGAAATGGGATTTATCTATGTTGCAATTTTTAGATAATAACCTATTTTACGGTAGAGTAATAAAATATTGCTGACATTTACAGATATTTTAGTACAGTTGCTGCGTAATTAGAATTAATGATCTAGGCCTTGCAATGAGATACATTCCGGTGACGTCAGAGGTCACATGATGTAATAACTGCTAATGTAAACAAACAAGCTTGTGCTGTGGTAGATGTGGTGAAAATTCGGATATTCGGCAGCAGTATATTCCAACAAGCCACCAGAATATGAGATGGTATTGACAGATTAAGAATAATACTTGGCTATATAAAGACAACAACTTTAGATGGCCAAGTATTTCTAAAGAATCAGTTACAATACATGTTGAGAGGATTGGGATACTCATTTTTATGTACATCATAAAACCAAAACACACATTGAACATTTATAGTTTTATCAATAAAATTTTAAAGCTTTCTACTTGATTTCATATAGCATTAATTAACTTTATTTTTTAAGTTATTTCCAGTACTTTTTTGAAATTTCATGAACCATTTGCAATAATAATTCTGTACACTGCAAAACGAAATGCATAAAATAATGTTCATGTATGTTGTTGTTCTACACTGAAAAGAAAAATATAATTACTATTATAATTTTAAGTCACAATTTCATCAGCCTGACAAGCACAACATGGTTTTCAAAATGGTAGACTCAAATGTCTGGAACATTATAAATACAGTTGCCCTAAAACTATGTGACGATAGTGATATTAATATTATACACAGTTTAAAATTAATACATAATTTTGTACCCCTTGAAATTTAATTGTTCATAACTGACTCTTAATCTACAGATAGTATAAACTTCAGATTAACATGTATTCTTTATATTACAGTATAAATGTCAAAAAGAAAATTGTATGGATTTGCGCAACTGAGTTCGCTGTAATTCTAGCTGTGAAATTAATAATTTTTTGGTCATAGATATTTCTTTATTGTATAATAAAATGCGATAAAATATACTGCATTTATACGTATTGATTAAAACTTGATTATAATAGTCACATTATTAAAACACAACGTGATGAAATTAATAAAAATTTAGTGGTGTAGCATGTTCTATGGCACTGCAATTAATAAGATAAAATTGGCTTGGTGTTAATGTTTTTGCAAATAAGCAGATCTTACATGAATTCAACTATTTCAATAATTTTGAACAAGTATTCATGAACTATTAACAAATATTTACATTGTACAGTCTTGTTTATATAACTGCAAAGGTCTCGGGAATATTTTTCAACTATTGATATACACTTAACATTCCTAATAAAGTAAAAGATGAATATTGGTAAGTATTGTGCATAAAAGAAAATTTGTGAATCTTACCTCATTTTCTGCAGAAATTTCCACAGACGTTTTATAATTAATTGTTTTCTTCATTTTTGCCTTAACACAGCTTGCTGCAAGACCTTACTATCTGGCATTACTTTAAAAGAAATGTTATTAACTTGTTTTTCCTTGAACAAGAGAAGACCTTTTTTATTAACATCAAGAAGAGAGAAATAACTTCCAAGAGTACTTTTTAATTTTTCAAAATAGCTGTAAATTTCTAAATTAAAAAATATATTAGTTTTAGTGGTACATCGGCTATAGACTCCATCGTAGACTACGGACGTGCGGAGATTGTTCTTAAACCACGTGACCACTTTTCCCCTCTTCTTCTCTTGCGGAATGTATCCCAAAATAAACATAAGTTTATTTACAATTTTTAAGGATCTCACTTAATTCGAGCACCTGGATCTAGATCTGAACTTCAAACTAAAGAAAAATACGAACTTAACGGCCCTGGTTGAGGGCATTTTAATGGAATTAGTTCACGTGCTGCGGAAATATTTCGCTCTTGAAATTTCGAAGACGTTATTGACTACACTTACGAAAGTTCTTTATAAATGCTGGTACAGCCTCCATATAGAAATTTCTGTAGAGCTTTTTCAGACTCAATAAAATTTTTTCGTAAGTGGGTTGGTTGTTTATCTGTCTTATGGAATAATTGTATAGATAATAAATTTTATATATAAAAATGTGATTGTCTTTTTCTTTAGTGGAGCCGTTAAGATCAGCAGAATTTCTTGAGATCAAAGTTCCACTAGTGTAAGATCAAACTTCCACTAAAAGTAGATTCAGACATTGCGAATCGCGTTCTTTTATTAATGTCAATGAGTACATTAGTAAAAGAGTCAGTGAGTACATTAGTACAAGATTTCATTACATTATTTAGAATAGCCGCATTACTCTTTACTATGCTTTTTTTTTTTTTTTTTTGCATTGGTATTCTTTCTTCGTTAAATATTGGCGTGGTTTTTGGTTTTCAGAAAAGTGGCAGCCATAATAGAGAACGAGTGTACTGGAATGTTAAATCTGTATTTATCATTACTGCAATCAGCTTTTATAAATACTGAAATTAATTCTAAATCACTGTTTCATTGGGATTAAGGTTTTATTTTCGGATTTTCAGTCTTATTTTATTTAACATTACTGCTATGTAATGGCTGCGGAGGTGTCGGGATGAAGCAAAGTTTGATTGGTTGTTGAAAAACGGCATGCAAATACAACAGGAAGTTGAAGCAGAAGCCAACTTCCTCAAAAGTGTTTGGCGGCGAATAATCACATTGCGTCACAAATACGAATTATTTTAAGTGACGGGGAGTGTTTTTCGGGCATATGAAGCTTACTACCCTCATTGGAAGTTTTTTAGTAGCTGGATTAGTAAATTAGGTAAATAATTTGGAAATTAGAGAAAAATAATTGTGCGTTTCCTTTACAAATGTTTCACATTTTTAAGTGCATTAGAATACTTGAGATCTGTTACGTGAATTATTTCGATACGCGACAAGATGTCGCTAAACATACCATTAAGGGCGAATCTTTTGTTTTGACAGCTGCATTTTTATTTGTATATTGAAGACATTTTGTATGTTAATACGTTTAAAATACGTGGCTCAAAAATGTACCCATATGTGTCTGGAACATTGTTTAATGTATTTTCAGTTTTAAATTAAAATGCAAGGGAATTTTTAAGCAATATGAGGAACGATGTATGTGTAATATTTAAACTTGGTCATTGTCTTTCAGCTGAAATTTTATTGCAAGGTCTGTAAATAAACTCAATATTGAAGTTTTGCTGTGAATTTAAAAAAAGATTTTTTGATTCGCACTCACAAACTCGGTGTTTCATTTTGATGCAGTTATTTAGGCGATGCTTTTCTTTATTTGTGTAAGTGCAGAAAAATAATCTTATATTGAACCACACCTGGTGAAGGGTTAAACTGATATAAGTGTATATGTAAGCTAATATAATTTAAAATATTAAACTTAACGTTACTTGAATGAGGGTAATAAAGAAATAAATGATGCTGTTAATTGTCTAGAATGTTTTTGGGTGTTAAAGGTAAACAGTATTTCTGCATGATTTTGTGATGTGTGATAAAGTTTTACACGAGGCGTAATGAAAACTCCAGATTTTCAGATACACCTTTTTCTGAGTACACACTAATAATAAACTGCTTCATTGAACTTTGGTGTAATTTTTTAATATTACCATTTCCCCTGCATTTAAACAAACACATCATTAAGATGAAATATAAAATATTGTTTTCAAAATCAGTAGGCTGGTTAAAGCATTCAGGGTTTTCTGTTTTAAAATTGCTTTACAGCTTTTTTAGTTAAGTGTATATGGAAGTTTTTCAGGTTTTCAGGTACATATATTAAACAATAAAATGTCATATATGTTTGTTTTCCAAATTTCTTCGAGTGAGGTCTGTAACAAAAATTTCTTGCTGTTCATTCCGTTTGAAATATTTTGTCTTCCAGAATGCAATAGATCATTGATATCAGTTTATTGTTTGTTGACTGATTTTACTATCAGTTTGACATTGGAATTTTTTAAATTGCTTCTTGTAAAAAATTGCCAGATGCAACATTCTTTTTATAGATTTTACAGTTGATGCATTTGATCTGCAAAGCAGTCTTCAGTTGGTTAAAAAAAAATATGCATAAAAATGCAGTATTGTCAGATCACTTTATCAAGTTCCAGTCTTATCTATAATGCACGTTTGTTGCATTGTCACTTAAGATGTTAAGGTAAAGGTTTAAAGTTGTATGTTAATATCTTTTTAAAGTTTTAATATATGAATTCTCATAAGTGGGTTGCATAGATCTTCATTAAATTAATAAACAATAAAATAATAACACATTAAGTGAAGATTAGGTTTTAAACATATTATTTTATAACTTAATGAATGATATCATTACCTAGACTTTTATAAGGTATGCCTATCAACTTGAACTTCAAATAGCTGCTAAAACTCAAATTTTAGAAAGGGATTAAATAAAATTGCTTTTTTAATATTTATAAAAGTATAATGCAGTGTTTTTCTTTTAGGAACAAATTGTTTCAGATGTTATATAACAAATCTTTTGAAATGCACTCGGAACTTTTCATTTGAAATTAATATGTTAAGGTGAAAATTTCCCAGTCATTAAAATAGAACAGTTTTCTCCTTTTATCTATTGATTTAGTATCTATAGTTTCAATTACTAGTGAATTACTGCTTCTTCCATTTTTTTAACAAAAAAAGGAGAGTTTTGAAAATCTTAAAAATTGTATAAGACGAGGAAAGGATGCAAAATGATATAAAACAAGCTGTACAAATGCTTCTAGTTTTATGTTCTTAAAAAAGCCACCCAGATAGTACAATGGTTAGGGGAGCTGACTGCGATACCAAAGGGCCTGGGTTCGAATCCCAGAGAAGGCATGGTTGTAACTGTCAGTCCCTTCATAGAAGGCGGCCCACCCAATAGGTGCCTCCATAATAAAGTGACTACCACTTCTGCCTTTAGTAGTGGCCAAACCGAAGTGTGGTAAGAGCCTGCCATTGGTAAAAAGAAACGCATGTATATATTCTTAGAAAATTCTTATCATTAACATAGTAAACATGCATGATATAGAAGTCTTTTATTGTTTATACAATACTTTGATGGAAAACATAGCTTTTGCCCTGTCATCTCTTGCAACTGTTTATGATAGTATACAGCTTTTTTTTTTTTTTTTTTTTTGTAGTTTTTTCATTCCTATATCATCTCTTGAGGGTTAGGTTAAAGTGACAATCTTATACTCACAAAAAGTAAAGTATATTTTATTATTACTTTAATGTTGGCCGTATCATGCTTTGCATAATCTATCTGTTAAATATTATGCTGTTAATGTCTATTAACATGATATTAACTTTTGTTATATATGTATAACACTTGGTTATTTTCATCTGTTAATTATTGGCTTATTTCTGTAGTTTGCCATAAACATATTGTATATTCATGAGGGATACTACTGTATCGTTAATGTTCTGTCTCATAACAGTTAATTAGGGGCTGAATTTAGTACTTATTTAAAATCTGACTTGGTGAAAGTAATTCATAATGTGCTTGAATTGGTTTTTATTTAACCTTTTCATGACCTAAGCATGAGTCGACTTGTCGTGTAACAATCAAGAGAAATCTAGGTGCTGAAATCAACAAAGTCTATTTCTGTTTTCCATTTAAAATATACAAATCAGCAAGGGGTAATTGTTTGTAATTCCCCAAGAGCTGGGCTTCCGCTTATCTTTCCTATACCCAATACAATCTGTACATCGCAGGATTTTTCTGTGGTAGACTTCTTTGTGAAAAAGTAAGAATGATGTCATTTGATATGACTTTCTGGTTGGTTTATTGAAAAAGGCGAAGGAAACTGGTGCTTTCATGCAAACTTTTGGCTATTACATTAATTTAACTGCATAAAACAGAAAAGTTGGTTTTTATAGAGTTAGTCAATAGTCTTATAAATATTAGGTAAATAAATTAATAATCCTTTGTATATCTTGGTAATTCTGTTATAAGTTTCAGGTTTGTATTAGAGCTATTTGAAGAAGTAAATGGAATAATTTATTTTTTGTTGAGAAAATAGTATATGAATGTGATACTCTATTATCATTATTCACGTGTGCAAAAAAGAAAAATAGATGAATTACTGAAAAGATTTAGAATTAGGTAAAAATTTTATATTTTAACAACCTAATGTAAAATTTTACATTGGCGTATTTTTCTTACAGTTGGATATCGAAAAGATTTTCCGTAAGGTTTCTTCTTATTCTTCCAGCGTTGAAAATGGCCTTAAAGCAAAAGGCTTAAGAAGCTTATTTTTTGAGTCAATTTTGTCTTTAATTTCTAGAGTTACAAATTTATTAGATTTTCTAAAAATCTGCATACTTTAAAGAAAGTGAATTTGCATGAAAGTTATTCTCTTTAGTTCAAGACTTTCTTATTTAGAACTCCTATCAAATCAATATTCTGTTGCTGGTTGAATATTCTTTTATTAAATCTGTTATAGTAGCTATGCTATTTATTATTTATAAGTGTTATTAATTATCTCACTTTTTTTATTTGAAGCAATGGAGAAGAAAAAATCTCTAAAGCTGAAATACCAACACAAAGGTAATGAACAATCATGTCAAGAAAAGCTTGAAGTATTAGAGGAGAAGTATGTAACTATAAAAAACATTCTAAAGCAAGGTTAGTATATTAATTTTCAGTTATATTATTATTTTATTGAAACATGCATGTCCATTATCAGAGAAAAAGTGGTTTCGGTACTTCTGTGTTATAGCAACCTTGGCAAGAAATGGTAACTGGTGCATTTCTGCTTTGACAAAAAGCGAATGATAGCTTGTTTTCTCAGTTAGTGAATATTTTCTCAGTTTTTCATTGCTAATATTTAATCTGATTACTATTTTCAATCTTCCATATGATGAATATCAGTAAAATGGGGGAACAAAGTGTACAGGTCTATGGATTGCAATGGTCTGGTGTCCTACCTATATGAATTTATGCTGAGGCATTACAGCGTCTGTGATAATGTTTCTGATTAGCAGCAACTTCTGAGTTGTGGCCGCCAGAAAGTATTTATTTGAAATGAATTCTGGTTATGTTTCTGTATGTTTCTTCAAATAAAGTGCTTATAAAATTTTATTAATTAAAATAGTAAATACAGATTTATTGTCAGTTGCATCTCATATGTGTATGTTAAATTGTGTGTGATAGAAGCTGAATGAATTGCTTATAACCATCTGGGTACTGTTCTGTTATTGGGACCAAATTCGGAAATATATGACCGTTTATTTGTATGTATGTCTATATATTATGTGCACATGTATACACACACATACATTTGTACTTACATGTTTACATGCATACATACCTATACATCTGAACTCAGTCCTGATAACAGAACTGTCTGATACTTGTTAAGGCTGAAATATGCCAATTCCCATTTCTTCTGAAAGTAACAATAACAGCAGAAAGGATACTTGGAAATTAGCTAGCACCTATCAGTACATTCCGCTAATTCTGCTCATGACTGTTTACTGTGAGCATTGTGGCAACCTTTGAAGCTAGTCTGGATTCTTGTGTAGGTTTTTACTTTAAAATAGGAAATACAGGGTCATTTTCTACTGCCCGGCTTATCTCGTAACTATGGAAATGAAGGCTGCAGCAGGTGGTTCGATTTGCCTATTTTTTCCCCCAGTCCATTTCTGTTAAGCATGTTTGTTTCACTTCATGAAAAATACAAGCATGAAGGCTGACTTGAACTACAGTCTCATATTAAGTGAAAAAATTAAATGCCATGTGCTGGTGGTACACTGTAATTGCAACGCAGGAGAGGGTATAACAACAGCCTATTTCAGTATCAACTTTAGACCAGTTAAACCAAGTGTATATCTGCACTGTCTTTTTGAGGGGGGGGTAATTTTGTTCAGATGGAAAGCTTTAAAGATAATATTTGTTAGTCTTGTGTTAAATTTTACTGTAATAAATATCATGCATTTACTAGATTTGTTGAGAAATGAAGCAGAGTAATTCATTATTTCTCAGCATGTGGTATTTTGCCATAAAATTGAGAGCATACTGTTTGTCATAATATGAAACTACGCTGGAAGTTGTACGATAGAAATATAATGTTACCTGCTGATAGAATATTAGAATAAGAATTGGAATTAGAAGTCACTTGCCTTCTTACTGGAAACATTTCATGCTGAGATAGAGACAAGTTAATGAGAATAACAATTTCTTTCATGTGATTGTGAAAGGCTATTATGCTTGAATGTACTATTATCGAACAATGCCTGCCAGAAATCTGATAACCTGTTTAATAAATATATTGATGTTGGAAAACTTTTTTCACTGCCAAAAAGTGGCACCAACAGATTGTTCATATTGATATCAGCAGGTAACAATTAAGGCACATTTTGATTATCTGCATTCAGGATGCAAAATAGTATATCGCCAAAATAATTATGTGGCAATCCAGGATTACACATGTCTGTCTTGATTGGTGCACTGTGTGGAAGTTGTACAGAGCTGAGCTTGTGCCATTCTCTAATGTTTTTTGAGCAGAAACAGATTGCTGTATATGTGGGAAGAACAGCAGTGCAAAAAAGAAAGATTTCTTGAAAAAGGTAAGTGTTTTGTAACTAATGTTTCTTGCTTTTTAAAATTTTATTAATTGATTGTTCTTGTATGGGATTCTTAGCACAACTCCATTCTGAAAATGGCTTTTGCAGTTCCTCTATTAGCTAAGTTAAAAATTACTGGGGATCTGTATGTTATGTTCAGTAGACAAAATTGCAATGCCTGTCAGAGAAAATGCCACACTGTGAAAGAATAATTGGAAGTATGCTAAATTTCATATGTAGATGGATAATCAAGCACATAACAAAATGATTTAATTTTCAAAAGATTACATTGATAAGGCACATATTATACAAGGCATAGAACAGATTTAGGTGAAAATGCGCTTTAGCCCACTGCTTGGCGATGTTTTGAAAATCGCCAATTCGGCACGTTTCTGCGAAACGTCTTTGCAATTACATGCAACCTTCCCGACACGCTCTGCGCGAAAACCTATTGTAAACAAAACATAGAATTCTAAAGCATAAATTAGTATGGAAACTGTTGCCACAAAAAGATAATAAAATAATATGCAAAACGAACATTACGTTCATTAAAATATTTGTCAGTTAGGTTTAAATTAATTATTTACATTTTATGTTGTAATACTTACACATTTTATGCCGTTACATAACCTTCACGACACGCTCCGCGAAAACGTAACCAAAATGGCATCCAAGAAAGAAGGAATTTTTTTAAAAGGGCATTAAAATTACAAACGATACCATGTACACACAGTTCCGTTTTAACTTAAAAAAAACTTCAGCGAATTGCACAATGTACGCAACGTGCACAAATGAACAAAATAAGCTAAAATAACGAAAATAAATTACAAGAAAATGCCATGTGCACAGCGTTCCGTTTTAACTTAAAAAAAAATCAGCGAATTGCACAATGTAGGCAATGTGCACAAATCAACAAAATAACCAGCTTTCATACACCAATCAATCACGTTTCCCTTGCACTTCCAATAAAGTAATAAATGTACATGTACATTTACTCACCTCTCTCAGCATCACAGCTAAATCCATAGCGACTTGGTATTTAGCGAAATATACGTACGAAAATAGCAAACACTCAATAGAAAAACACCGCATTCAAAGAATAAAACGAGAACTGAAATAACTACTCAAATTAACACGTAAGCATTTCGAATAAACCGCTACGTCATGTCACATTACCAATAAAACCGTTCTTTATAAAATAGGAAATACGCATGCGCGAAAACTACATGTTTCCGTAGCTTCAAAATACCCAGTCAGCCATGTTCGCGGATATACGGAGTTACCCATGTTGGCGCGTTTATTGCTCATTCAAAAACAATCGCCGCCAAGCAGTGGGCTAAAGCGCATTCGGGCCCAGATTTAGAGGTTCTGTTTTTGGCAATATGTTCTTGGAACATTTTGTTGTACTGAAACAGTGAGTGTTTGAATCATGTCAAGTGGTATGATATGTTAATGCAACTTTTTAGTTTTTCATTGTTTCATAGTTGAGGGAATGTATTCAGCTGCTACCTAATCATGCTTCTCAAATCCTTGATGTTTGTGGCTGGTTTTTATCCTGTTGAAAAATAACATTTATGATGTCCTAAAAATACAGAAGATTAGACTGCAGCATGTCATCAACATAATGGCATCCTCTTAATGTATCTGTAGTTCACACTTAATATGAATAGCTGTTAGCACTTATTACAGCCTAAACCATTAATCTACATTTCTGGGGCACATTTTACTGGAAAATGGTAGGTGCATTTTTCAATTACCACATTGCTTCCATACCCTTATACATAGACTATTATTTATAAGTCAGAAGCAAGATTTTTTAGGATTATGCTTTCTTGTTCAGTCCACACAACTGTGTAACACTAGTGTAGTCATTCATGGCACTAGCTCACTGAGAAGCCTTTGTAAAGGAACTATTCAAGAGCAAATCTGCATCAGCCATTCATTGATAAACTGCCCTTATCAATGTTTGAATAATGGAGCCATCCTATGCACTTCATAAAATGCCTTGGTTGTAAACCTATCAGATACTATCAACTTTTTGTTAGGTACAGCATGTTGCCATGTGCAGAAATTTCTGCATTCTGATATCAGTCTTTTTACTCCAGAACCCTGTGCCATTGCACATTTCCTTCCTGGCTCCATTATCATCGACCCAACCAATAGATGTTGTACCAGTCTGCATTTCTTCTATGATAGTACTCAAAGATCAACCAGCAGCATGAAGACCTAATACATATGAGATTGAATGTTATAAGTGTAATGTCTTAAAGGCATTTACCTTTTTTTTTTCTTCATTCATGAGACTCAAAAACAGTCCAACAATTTGTTTAATATAGCCATGACAATGTTGAAACTAATGGCTTTGTGCATTGTTTCAGTGCGTATGTCCCATACATTTTCCTTTGATTGTCTTCCAAATGCAGTTTCCATAATTTATATACAGGCACCGAAATTTTCATGGCAATGCATTTTCTTCTTTATGGTGTGGCAATTTCTCTGCTATACTATGTATTTCACATCATTTACTGGTTTTGGTTTGGGAAAATATAGAAAATGCCACCAATAGTCACATGGTTAAATCTGCTGAATATTACGAGTTCAGTCTCATGTAAATATGCTTGCTTCATTGTCGATTTTAGTGGTTTATGTAATATGAATATGAACTGCTTTCCCTTTGAAGTCCCTTCATGAAATCATCCCTTCCCTTAAGATGATAGCTCTTATGTGCTTTGCCATATTTATATAACCTTTTTGTCTAAGTAATATGTAATTGGAGTATTTTTCTGTATATGTGAAATTTAATTTTGTTTAATTTCCAATAGTGCTGAAAGAGTTAAAGGCTGAGAAAGAGAGTCATGAGTTATTAATAAAACAGGTAACTGATAATTGTTAATTTTTTATGATATTGTATGAATAATCTGGAATTAGATTTTAACCTTTTGTGCTTAAAAAGACTATAGAAATGTAAATAAAAATCTCTGACTTATCTGCCTTTTCAAAAAACAGTAGTATGCAAAGAATGTTATACCTCTGGCATTCATGTTTACTGAAAGAGTCATTTATTTAAATTCGGATCAAAATACAACATCTTAAATAAAAACTGGAAAGAAATTGAAAGTACTTAATGGGAAAGAAAATCTAACACTAAAGAATCTGTTATGCCGAAATGTTTTATGTATTATTGAAATAAAGAACAAATCACCATATAACTTTGTTTATGTTTTTTCAAAATTTGGGAAGCAGCATTGTATAACTTTGTTTTTGGAATTTAGTAACTCATGATGAAAGGGTTCTATATAATCTTTTCTACTACTTTTCAAGTAGAACTTCTTTACAAATATTTTAAATTTGTAGTTTTTTTCTGATATGCTCATGTAATTTTAGTCATAGAGTTTTGTGATTCATCTAGTTTCTTAGCACTTGTTTTGTTGTAAAAGTCATCACATTGCTATTTCTTCCAATTGAGGCTGAAATTTAGTTTTCTTCATAAAGTTCTTTGTAAAATTAGTGGTATTCTTGACTTTAAATACAACCCGATGATTTTTGGATACTTTCTTACATGAATTTTTCCCCCTTTTATTAAATGTGAAAATTGCTTTCCTATCACACATCCCTTTTAAAATTTTTCCCTCTCAAATTTTTGGGGCCATTCATTAAAGAGTCCTTTTCAGTATATGCTCGACAGCAGCTGAGTGGTAAAATCGCTGAACGATCATACTTCCAATCTAGGTTGATTTCAGGTGAACAGGCTGGCTGCATAGGTGTTTACATGGTTTTCCTCACGTGTAATGTGTATCCAAGCCTGTTTCCCATAAAAAAATCCTCCACGAAGACATTCTTCCCTTAGGCAGATAGCTCTAATGTGCTTTACTGTAATAAACTAAACCTTTTCTGTTTATTTGGTACTTAGATATTAGTGCAACTTGTTTGACACAGTTTGCAATTTTTTAAAGAAATAATAGTGACAATAATAGTGAATTTTCAGTTTGCAACTTACAATGGATATGGTTACCTAAAGAGCCGTTATGCGCATGGTTGCCAGAGTTCGGTGAATTCAATTGAAGTGGTCATGATAATACCTAAGTACTTATTTTTTCCCGCATGTAGTAGGCCTGACACCATTTGTGCACATATTTCTAAGTGTTCTTATTCAGTATCTGTTTGGCAAAAAAAACTTGTGTGGTTTGGTTTGTTAAAGTAATAGTGTGGGAAAAAAATTTTCATGAAACAGAATTTCTAAAAATAATTTTTTTTTATACACTGCAGGCCACCGTAAATGAAGCATGCAAATAACATGAAATTTACAACATGATGAGATATGCAAATGATTAGAATTTCAGCGCACGCCTGTGGCGCCACTGCAAAGCGCTATTTAACGCTTGGAGTTTTCGACAATTTCAAGTTCGGCAATTGTGTTTTTCTTGTGGTTTTTTTCAAAAAAAGATCATTTATGCTTCATAGTAAACAGTGATCATCATTTGAACAAGTATCCGAGTTCGACAGAGGGAGGATAGTGTCCTACTGAGAGTGTGGATTATCTTTCAGGGAAATCGGTAGTCGTGTTGCATGAAACCAAACAACTGTAATGCGGATATGTGACCGTTGGATGCAGGAGGGTACGACGGATGGACGTGTTCCATCGCATCCACCTCAGTGCACCACTTCACGTTATGACACGACCATTGTGCGCATAGCACAGCACATTAATTCTGTAACGTATTATCCAGTGTCTGCGTGTACCATTCGACGCCATTTGTAGCAGAGTGGTCTGTCCGCAAGATGTCCATTGCTTTGTCTACCCTTGATGCAGAACCACAGATGTCTCCGCTGCCAATGGTGCGATGAAAGAGGGATGTGGATGGCAGAATGGAATGAAATTGTCTTTACTGACGAGTCACGCTTCTGTCTGCAACACAGCGATGGTCTGATTTGAGTCTGGAGACACCGTGAAGAGAGGATGCTGAACAGCTGCGTTATGCACCACCACACTGGTCCTGCACCGGGTATTATGGTAGGGGGTGGTATTGGATATTATTGTCGCACTTCTCTAGTACCCATTGCCGGTACTTTAAACAGCCAGCACTGCATCTCCGAGGTGTTGGAGCCAGCTGTCCTTCCTTACCTTTAGGACTTGCCCACAGCCATATTTCAACAAGATAATACGCGACCACACGTGGCACCCGTTGTCCAAGGGTTCTTCGTCAATCGCCAAATTGAACTGCTTCCCTGGCCGGCTCGCTCTCCGGATCTTTCGCCGATAGAAAACATGTGGTCCATGGCTGCTGAACGATTGACCCAGATTACATCCCAAGCTGCCACACCAGATCAACTTTGGCAACGTGTGGAAGCTGCTTGGTCTGCTGTACCCCAAGAATACATCCAAAGTCTCTTTGAATAAATGCCAAGGCGTGTGGCAGCGGTGATCTCCAACAATGGCAGCTACTTTGGTTACTGGTTGTGGAAGGAATCGCACTTCACAGAAATCTATAAATTTAATCATTTGATACTTGGTCAACATGTTATCTACTAAATAAATTTTGTTGTGATATCTCTTGTCTTTCTTGGTGCTGCAATTTGGATGGCCAGCAGTGTATTTTAAAATTGATAAGAATTCATTAATTGTTGCACAAATTTAATTTCAGTTTGTTTTCATTGGGTATCTCATTTTAAAAATTAACTATAGTATCTGATGATTTTTCAGTCGATGATTCTTAACCTTTATTGGTCCATTCCTTCTCTTTGCCGGTCAGGATGTTAATCTCCCGAAGGTTTTTCAAAAATTTTATTTAAATAATATTTCTTAACCAGGTAAAATTTAAAACCAAATTTTTATTTTAGTTTGCTTTAAATATAAAATTTATTTTATTTTTAAAGATGTATTGTGTTTATTGATACATAAGTTATTTTATTTAATAAATATTATCATGGAAACATTTCTGCTTATTTTGCTTTGCTTACTTTTTTTCAGCCCTGTTGGGTCATGAAATTTCAATCACGCTTAGCTGTTCTTTGCCATGAGCTTTTTATTAAATCTTGAGTTTTCCAACTGAGTTATTCAGTTGGAAAAGAGTTAAAAAAATTCTCAGAGTTATTATCTGAGACCAACTGGTTGAAAAACCTATGGTTTTAGAAAATTAAGAAATACACTTTTGAAATTGTTCTACAGTTAGTTGTGCATCTAGAAAGTATGTGAAATGTAATAGAGCTATTTTTAGCAGTAATTGTGGGAAGTATAAAATAGGTCAATCATGTATTTAATTTTGTAAGCGGAGTAAAACGAACATGTATGCTCTAAAAGCTTAAAAAATCCGTAGTTCAGAAAGGCTTTTTGGTTTGTTATATTTTCAGTCTGAAAATATTCTAAACTGAACTTTGCGGAAATAAAGGTATTTTGTATTTGGATAACGCCATGAATAAACTAAACCATTTTTTAAGTTGCAGTAGTATAAAACTCCAGTCATCTGGGTTACTTTTTTTAAGCGAAGTAAAATTAACCATTTAGTTAATTTAGTTTTTAACTTTTGCACTGATAGTAATTTTGCATTGATAATGTAGAAATTGAAGTAAAGTACATATATTTAATAAACATATGTTGCATTTTTTCTCCTTTAAAATTATAAATTTATTGTAAACTGTAAGTGCAAATATTGCTGTACTGTCTTATTTTGCATTATTGAAAAATGGCTTGTTTTAATTTTCTTTGATTATAAATTTGTTATATATTTTGATTTAATGCAAATATTTCCTTTTAGGCTTACATAGAAAAAAGTAACGTAATATTGTTTAATTTGAAATAGAAATGGGTTGCATTTTTTAGCTGAAAATAGTGTTACTGAAAGTTTAATTTATATAATAATAAGGTTTCATTGCTTATTAAAAAATGTTTCTTCATTT
>KK113241.1:315094-402409 GCA_000611955.2 Stegodyphus mimosarum
GCATAAAGTTTGCTTGAATCTTGGGTCATATTTTTTATTTTTGACGTTTCTAATAGAAGGAATGATACATACAGTAAGTTTTCTCTGTGGACGATTTTTCCTAGATTTGCTTAGAAATCATTTGTACACATTAGATCAAAGTATAAAATTATGTATGAATTATAATCAGTTTAATTTTAATATCCTGAAATTTTACTTTATAGCTATGCAGTTTCATTTTTCTGTTTATTAAACAAAATTAAGCCATTATCATTTGTACATTTTTAATATTATTGGCTTTTTTTCTCAGTGTGAAAAATTGAATAAAGAATTGAAAGAGAAAGATGAGTTCCTGGAACGTTTGCAATCAGGTATTGTAATTACAGACTGCAATTTTTATAATTTTTAAGTTTTAAAAATAGCTATTAATTTTTAAAGATTTTTACAATTTTTTAAAATATTTTTGAAGGTTTTAAATATTCAGCTGTTCTAAGGTTTGAAAATATGTTCTTTCTCCTGTTTAGAAAATTATCTTTACAATCAGGAAAGCATGCTTGTTTAATACATCTTAAGTAAAATATTGTTTATTTAAGCCTTTATTTGGCACTGCTGGTCAGAAGCAGCATGTTTAACTATTTGCTAGTTAAAGAGTAAACCATGTGAAAGCTTATCTTTCAGAAAATTCAACAAGTAGTTTAAGTTCATTGAATTTAATTGACCGAATAATCATGAATGTTTGTTTAAAAACCATGCAAATAATATTTTCTTATGATTTTACTGTGAAAGTTTTAATTTTTTTAGTATCAGAAGCTGTTGTGGATGAATACAATACTCTGAAAGTGAAATATGAGTTGGAAATAGAAGCTGCTACTGATGCTTCAAAAAGGGCAACTAAAGTTTGTTTCTTTATCTCTTCTGTTCTTCTCTAAGCCATTACTCCTGTAATCTTTGTTCCCACATTTTATAAATTGATGTTTGTATAATGATAAAGTGTTCTTAAAAGTAATCATTTCATCTTAGGTTATGTAACACATTATGTCTATTTTAAATCCATTTATTATTATTGACTAATAAATTTTGAGTAAAGACAGTTTTGTACAATCATAATGATAGTAAGCTTAAGGATTTGATATTAGGAATGAAAGCATCATTATATGTAGTTAATTTTAAAAACCTAGGTTAGAAAACTGAACAAGACTGAAAAAAACAGTCTATAAATTTTAATTTCAGAAGCACTGAATGTTGAATCATATGGCTGAATACTAGATATAGCCATACTGGGGCATAAAAGCTTTGTTATTTTGCAGAAATTTTTATTGTTAATGAAATTCTGGAAATCAAAAGTACGGAGTAAGAGGATTTTCTTTTAAGAATCCACTGGGATTCTGTTTTGTGAAAAATGTAATTCACTATTAAGCCCTTTTCCCCCAAAACTGTATGTAGTAAAATTTTATTTAAATCATTAAATTGATTTAGAAAACTCCTCGGCTGACTGTGATATTCGTTTCCCACAAAATGGAGTAAAATAATACAGGAATATAAACTGATGGATTCATGGACAAAATATTATTACAGACTGAGATTTCTCTGTGTATCTTGGATCTGAAATTTTAATGATTTAAAGTTTGTTAATTGAAAATTGGCAAAGTGTATGATGGTTAGTCGTTTAAGAGGAAAGATGCTTTTATAGAGCACATCTAATCTATGAATATCTTCTGAAATTATGTATAAATAAATATATATATATACAGGGTGTTAAAAAAATTATCAATTTAAGAAATTAATTCAATTAGTTAAGCTTTGAGGTTATGGTTAAAATATATGAAATTAAAATTTTTATATGTGCCTTTGATTAAGAAACTGTTAGTAAGTTGTTCGGAATTTTATTAAATACAAAAATTTGAATTTTAGCATTTGTTTGGGTATAAGATCCTTTTTATAATCTGCATTTGAAACTTTCACATGCACATAACATATAGCAACCTTTGCTGGCGGGCCATCAACGTTTTAATAACTGATATGAAGTTTTGGTGCAAATTTCAAGTCTATTTGATGCTTCGTCTGATGCAGTTTTAAAGTACATTGATGGCATTCAAAACAGAGTAGTGCTGCATTTTGGATAGTTGGCAATTTACTTTAAAATTGAATTAGAGAAATTATTGATTTTTTAGAAATTAGAAAGAACTGTTTAAGCTCATTGCATGAACTAACATTTCAGTGACATTATATATATACTATATAATCAAACATTTAATTTAATTATTCAGTAGAAGTATATTAAACTATCTCAGGAATATATGTATTGTTACGAAATGTCTAGGCCCGGTAAGATAGGTTCCCTGCAAAGCAGGTTTACGGTTGCCATAAGATGGCAAGGGAAGCAGGGTAGCCACATTTGGCGAGAAATCGCCCATTTGGCGACAAAATGGGCAATATGCCATAGACGGATGGAGAAACTTCTGGAACGAATTCTTACTATTTTAGCCCAGAATGTTCTCGAACACAAGCCAAAAGCTATATAAACCCTGCTGGTACGCGGAGAGAAGTCAGTGCGAAGTCAATCCGGAGTACATCTAGTTGATAGGCAGTCAGAGAGTAAGTGTCTCGTAGTCTAGTCAAAGAATATGTATTGTTAAGAAGGAAAACGTCGCAGCAGCAGAAGTGGCACCCTTCGAATGAAAAGGAAAACAGCTGCGCATGCGTGAAATATCTCTCGCCAAAACTCGAAGCTGATATGGAAGTTCGAACAAGTTTGACGGTCACTTTTATCAAGAGTTTAAAGCTGTGTATTCCATTTTTCCCCCTCCATATTGGCGGATATAAAAGTAGACATCAAACTGCGATATGTATAATGCAAGTTCAACAGCCCGTGAAAGTGAAACTTCACCTAATATTTCATCACTTCCCAGGTCAAAGAACGTTCCTCAATTTCCTATACACGTGGTGGAGGAGGAAAATCTCGGCCAAGTCCGGTGCATCACAGAAGGGAAATTCTCGCCAACAAGTTCCGTCGCCAAATTCCTTGGCGAATGTTCCCTTTTCTTTCTAACGGCGTAGAAGACAACTGGCTTACATTGCCTCTATGTTCCTTTCCTTCTGTACATAGAAGTTGTGTGGTGCTGGTGTAGCGCTGATTTGGTCGTCGAGTAGATCGAGAGAGTCTCTTAGTGTATCGCGAGTTAGTGCATTGTCGAGTTTCGTCTGAGAGTGTGTTGAGCTCTGAGAACGACCGAACCTAGTCGGAAGCTGTACTCTAGTGATCAACGAGTGCATCGCGAGTTGTAGCGTGGAGAGTCCCGAGAGTACGTGGAGTTCCGAGAACGACCGAGCAGAGTCGGGAACATTACTCTGGTGCTTTCCTGTGAAGCCGTCTTCACCATTATAGCCTGATAACCTGAAGGCTCTGTCACTGATTCTTTCTGGATATGAAGAGATGACAGCTGAGATGAAATCGAGGCCGGATGAGAAGAGATAAAAGTCGGCCGAGAAAAGGTGCGAGAGCAATTTCAGCAGATGAAAGTGGAGCTGCAGAAGAAACTGGAGCCATAAAAGAAGATGCGGAAATCACAGAAGTGGCATCTGAAGAATCAGAGGATAAAGAAGTGAAAGAAGTAGCTAGTGAAGTGTCTGAGAAAGATCCAGAAATGATGGATGAAACATCTAACGGGATTAAAGAAAACGAAAACATGAAGGAATAAAAGACGGGAAAGAAGATTTTAACTCTCAGGTCCGTGAAGTAGAGATAGAACAAAGTGAAAATGTGACTGTCAAGATCGTAGAAACTGATAGTGAAGTTACGAAATCGCAGTTAGCAAGTATTGAACCATCTGAAAATTATGCATTAATTTTCTTACCCAATTTCGGTGTTCAGTTTGTGTATATAACTTGAGCATGGTGTAAATATTTGCTTCTTTAGTTATGTTATTTGTTTTAGTACCTTTTGTTTGTATCGAATTATGCTTCTGACCAAGGATTGTACTGCCCGGGACGTGCAGTCCTTGGGAGGGGGCAGTGTTACGAAATGTCCAGTCGCGGTTAGACAGCTTCCCCTCAAAGCAAGTTTAGGGTTACCATAAGATGGCAAGGGAAGTCAGGGTTGCCACATTTGGCGACAAAATTGGCGATATGCCATAGACGGATGGAGAACCTTCTGGAACGAATTCTTACTGGTTTAGCCCAGAATGTTTTCGAACACAAGCCAAAAGCTATATAAACTCTGCTGGTACGCGGAGAGGAGTCAATACGGAGTCCATCGAGTTGATAGGCAGTCAGAGAGCGAGTGTCTCGTATTCTAGTGCTGAGTTGGTCGTCAAGTGGATTGAGAGAGTCTTAGAGTAGCGCGAGTTAGTGCATCGTCGAGTTTCATCTTAGAGCGTGTTGTGAGCTCCGAGAACGACTGAACTCAGTCAGGATCTGTACTCTAGTGTATCGACGAGTGCATTGCGAGTTGTAGCATGGAGAGTCTCGAGTGTACGTGGAGTTCTGAGAACGACTGAGCAGAGTTGGGAACTGTACTCTGATGCTTTGCTGTGAAGCCGTCTTCACCGTTATAGCCTGAAGGCTGTGTTGCTGATTTTTCAGCGTGTTTATAGTAGTTCTTCGACGACTATAAGCGTGATTTTGGACTGTCTTGAAAAATACTGGCCAATAAAGAGTGTCTTGATACTTCATCAAGTGTCGTCGTTTATCACTCCAAATCCACGAGCCCTTTAACGTACGTAAAAAGAAGGAAGAAAAAGTAAAACATAACAATATTATATACACACATACGCAGGGAATCTCAAAGGGTTCTTGCCAAACTTAACATGCTGGTCTGTCATACCATGACAAATAAGATTTACATAGGAATTTGTGTCCAAAAATGCGAACAGTGACTGCTAAAAGGCAGTGTTTGCAGGCGTATGAGAGAGTGGGAAGTGTGATCATTTCAAGCGAGGACGTTACAGGAGAAAGATGAATCGGTTTACTAACTCAGTTCTTTATGGATATTTTATGTGACATTTTGTGGAAAGAGATTGATCTGGTGGTTGACATTCCAGCAGCTAGATGCAGAAACATCTGGTGTTCACTTGCCTGGTTAAATCGTCTGGACAAGCAGTCAGTTGATCCACTGACTCTTGGACTTAAGCAGATCTGATTGGGTGGCAGTCTCTATGAGTTGCCTCATATTTCATGGCATACACCAGAGTGCTTTTTGAATCCTTGGCATCCGTCATTTGTAGAGCTTTCTGTATTTCAAGATACCGGATGCCATCTATGAAGTACTGCAGGGACAGGATTTCACTTGTTTCTGTTGGATACTCTGAAAAAGCTAGATAAGACAGCCTTTCAACATCCATGGCAAGTTCCTGGAGTGTTTCCGTGGGCTTCTGTTGATGGAATTTTAATTGAAGCCTCCTGTAGTGTTTTACACATTTGTATCCAAAGCGCAGCCCCAAGGCACCGGATAGTTTCGAGGTCTGGTCTCTCCTTTTCAGCGAGAGTTTGAAGTAATCAGAGAAGCGGCACGATTACAGGCCTTAGTCTTTGGGAATCCCATTCTTTTGAGTCCTCCACTATAGAAAATTGTGTCTTATACACTTGCCAGGTCTTCCCATCATATGTGGATAGCTTCAGGGAGGACGAGCAGGATTGGGTAAATATTTAAAACCATTGGAATTGCCCCCAGCCATCGCTGCAAATTTCTTTAAGGTATCAACTTCTTTGGTAACTGCAGAAACCCTGATATCAATTTGTTGATGGATGCCAAATACCCTATGATCAATTTGTTGTTGGATGGCAAAAACCCTTTCTTCGATTTGTTGCTGCATGGCAGACACTCTTACCTAAATTTCTCCTGTTTTGTCTTCTGCTGTGCCTATTCTGCCTTCCATAACTGTGAATTAGTCTTCTATTATGCAGGTAATGTCTCTTTTCATTTCTGCTTGACTTGCTTCAATCTTTTCTCAAACAGCCTTCGTCTCTTCTTTAACGGGTTCGTTAACAGATTCTTGGCCAGTTTCATCTCTTCTTTAATGGATTCTTGTCCCACTTTCATCTCTTCTTTGACGGAGTTGACGGCGCCTTCCGTCTTTCCTTGGAATGCAGCAAAAGCAGTCACCAACATTCTTACTTGCTTATCCATCACTCTTGTCACAGGCATTCAGTCCTACTTCTGATACAAAAAGTGTTGCTTGCTTATGGGTTTGCAGTAGATTGAATGCACACAGCTGCAAAGGCTAATAAAATTTGCTTAAGAGAAAGCTACCCAGAGATCTCATTACTCTTAACTCACGCTGAGCTAACAACTACAACTAAGAGCAGATGCTCTCTCTGGCATTATATAGTTTTCCTGCGGCCGCTGAGATACATCTAGTACTTTCTGCTTTTCGAAATTACTTGGAAGGCTACATAGTCGAATTACGGCTTCAGCTAATATAATGATCAATTACATTTATTCAATTACAATACCTATTATGGTGATCCTGGGACAGGACCCAAATGTTGCCAAATGGCCGCCAAGTTTGATGATGTTTGGTGATTTCTGACCAAATTTGATGACAAAAATAGCCGCTAAGAACCGTTGCCAGCTATCTCGCCGATTTACTGAGACCCATTTACTGAATGTTAAATGAACTTGCCCCTGTTTTCTTACTTTTCTGGCATAGCTTGTCTTTTTAGATTTCTCGCATTACATTACACAGCAAAATACAATTTTACATATAATTGCATTAAAATCATCTATCTATGTAAAACATTTGTAGCAGTATTCTATGAAGTCATCTCTTCTACTATCTTAATACTAGTATGTTTTGCCATAATCAAATAATCCAATTCATATTATTAATGGAGTTAAGTCGGATACTATGCTTTTATGATCAATTATAACTATTGTAGAGGTTTATGTTGTTTGGATACATTAAATTTGTCTTTCCTTTGAGAAAATTTATACCAAATTAAAAGTTTTACTTTCTAGTACTTTCAAGAAAATCAGTTATTGCGGAAAAAGGCATTGTCTGTTCAAGAGTCTTCAGACATAGACATAATAGATACTGATGGATTAACATCTGATGAAACTAATTCAGAACTTGAAGTCTGCCAGAAAGTTGCTTCTGGTAATGTATTAGTTTCTAGAATATGAATTTCAATTATTTTTGCTTTAAAAACAGCTCTTTCTAAATAACACAGCTGTTGCTGTGATATTTCTCCCTATTACTTAATTATTTTTAATGCTGTAAAGCTATCTTCTTTCTTAATGTTTCAAAAATCAGTTTGATGGTCTTTTTATTGTTAAATTTTATAATAAATTTTGATATAGATTGAGGTTTTAAGATTATGCAGGAACAATATGTTATGAACTTTTGTACTTTTAAAAAAATGTTGTGCTTATTAATAGTTATTAATAGTTCCCCCCTTTTTTCCATATTAGAAGTAACTTTTTAAATATTCAGATTTTGCTGTAATCACATGTAATTTTTCACGTCTGTTCTAAACTGATTTATTTTAGTTATGTAATTGTAGCTGTAGTTGTTTTTATAAATGCCATTTGCAGATCTCAGAAGTGAAGTGGCCAGTTTGCAGACCCAGCTGCAGAAAGAATATGAAAAGCAGAATTCTTTAAAAGAAGACTTTGAGATAGCTAAGAAACTGGCAAGTCTAAAGTCATACATTAGTGTTGTAATTTGGAAACAATTTTCTTTAGACATTTAATGTTTGTAATAGTAGCAGGTCCTTAGCTGAGTACTGTTAAATATTTTACTTATAAAGCAATTATTGTGCTGAAAAATATTGAGTAAGATATTTTTTCTTGTATGATTCTATTAAACTAATATAATTCATTGATTTGATTTTTAAAAAAAATTTTGTTTTCACACTTGTAAGATTGTTTTTAAATAGTTTTGCATATTTAATTGCATAACTTCTTAAATCAGAATCATGAAATTATTTTTAGATAGTCTGTGTACCATTCATTGTTTAAACCTAGTGAAAGTCTATTGAAATGCCTACAAATGCGAAATTTCAATTATCTACAAATGCCTGTAATCCTCTCTCATTTTTGGATATACAGTAAACCCTTGCGAAATGCAGGGGTGATGTCATTAACACATTATGCATAGGGCAAAATAGTGTTCCACAAATTTACCTTTCTATAGAAAAAATGGCTTAGGTATCTTTCAGATTAGGGAAGTATGTATAATTCATTCAAACCTAAATATTATTGTAACTGAAAGAAACAAATGTTAATTGAAACGGTTTCTAGTACTGCTTAATAAGTTGGTATATAATACAATTATTTTTTAAGCAGTTGGTAATTTTTGCTTGGGACAATGATTGCTGGAATTTGTTAAATGTTTCATGGTAAGGAGTGCAGTTTTTAAATACCTCTTATAAAGTGTCTTCCTTTTTTCGTTTGAGTCAATCTCCATTACAAAATCAGACAGTTCCTGTGCCTTTTTTAACAATTCATTGAACTTCTTGTGCATTAAAGGCTCTTGATCTTCATCAATATGGCTGATTTCACCATTGGCTGGTGTTATAAGAAAGATCATCCAGTTCTTCATTTGTCATTTCACGATCGTCATTTTTAGCCAATTCTTTAATTTTTCCTTCCATATCTGAAAATCCTTCACCACCTATTGCTTTTTCAGTTTGTATGATTTCCTTGGTTTCATTTTCAAATGATGGAAATCCTTCAAAATTATTGATAACTTCTGACCAGTGCTGAGCATGCAAGAATTCATAATGAATACATTTCTTTTTGAATGATGAATTCATTTGCTTCCATGAGAGTTTAATCATTCCTATGCAGTTTCCTATGTTCCATTGCTTTACAGATGCCATTAGTGTGCGTTGCTTTCCTTTACCTAGGGCTTTATTTGCAGAGATATAAACATGTTTCACATACTAGGCTTTGAATGTCTTATGATTTCTTGATCCATTTGTTAGATTAAGGAAGTTTTGTTCTGTGGAAGGAATAAAACCTCTACACTTGGATATGTGATTGAGTGCATACTAAGAAGTCAAGGGGAAAAGTATTCTCCTTTTTGGAACTAAGATCTGCAGATCCTTAAAGAAAATGGAGATGGGAGGATAAAGATAGGGCTGACTCTAGACCTGATGAAGAACTGTATAGAACTTCGTAGGTGACAAGCTTGCCTGCTGGGAGCTATTAGAGGCCAAGCGTTGTGCATTTTGTGGTTTCGTAGAGGGTTTTAACTTTCGTAAAGAAGCTCTGAGCGCACATCACTTCTTGTGTATGTTCAGTAATCAAAAAGAGAAATGAGCCCATTAGTTTTGCAGATAAGTTTCTAACAGATGAGAAAGAAATAGCTGGTGCTTTTAATGCTCACTATGCTAGAGTAATTATCCTTTTGCTAAAATCCCAAGGGATCTTAATTGCTCACAGACTTGCCTTGATCAAGAAATGGATGACATTTTTAATTGACCTTTTTCTGAATGGGAACTTAAATATGGAATTAGCAGTTGCCACAGAGAAAGAGTGCAGGAGCGGATATAATCATGCTGGAGTTTCTCGTTAATCTTGGTAAAAAGTGTTTAAAAGTCTTACTCAGACTTATTAACTTCACCTGGACTAGATGTATTCCCAATGTGTGGCATAAAGGAAAAACAATACCTATTCTAAAAACTGGTAAAGACTCATATTTTTGACTAGCTTTTATCCAGTATCACTTAACTAGTGCAATTTGTAACCAACTAAATGCCTCATTGTAAATAGACTCAGTAACTATCTTCAGAAATTCTATTGTATTTCTGATAGACAGGCCAGCTTTAGGATATATAAAAATACTAGTGAACTGATAGCAAGATTCACGCATGAGATAAAAGATGGCTTCCGTTTTAAAAAACAGTACTGTAGCAGTGTTGGTTGACTTGCAGACGGCTTTTGAAAAGGTATGGAGAAAAGAGCTGCTCAGGAAATTAATCGATATCGGTATTTCTGGAAATATGTATCTCTCAATTAAATCTTTTCTGGACTAGCGCTTTATCAGAACTTAATTTGGATCATCTGTCTCTGCCTATGCACAAACTAGACAAGGGCTTTCTCAGGGTTCAATCCTGAGTTATATTCTCTTCAATATCATAATGAATGATATTGTTCGCTGTCTTATGAATTCAAATCCTGAGGTGCAGACCCTTCTCGTCACTGACTACCTTATTTTGAGGTCTGCTGAATGGGACGTCCATATTATCCAAGATTCACTTTACATTTCCCTTGACACCCTTTTGACTTGGTCAAGAAACAATGAAATAATTGTAAATACAAGTAACACAACCTTTGAAGCTTTTACCCTCAGTACCAAACCTAAAGAGATAGAGCTATTTCATGGAGAATAATAGCTCCACAGTACTCAAGAGGCTACTTACCTGAGAATTGTTTTGGATTCCAGGCTAATTTGGAATAAACACGCCAACAGAATATTGGGTATAGGCAGCATGAGAAATAGACTGCTTAAAAAGCTTACCAGTGTAAAGTATGATACTACCCCAGATCTGCTTTGTACCACTTATAAATCTGATATGAGGCCTGTTGTTGAGTATAGTGGTTAACTTCCCATAACTACATCTGAGTCAATGCAGAACAGGGTTGAAACTATTCAAAATAAGCCTCTGACTCATCGAAGGAAAATGAATGCTTTTAAGTTGGTCGAGAGATTTCTGAGGTGTGGTAATTTTTGGAAGATGTACAATCCTGCACAGCATAGGTTAAAATTGCAACGTACTTTTTTACATGTGACAAATGAACTGTCTGATTCTTTTAACAGATGGTCACTACTTGAGATTGTTGTATTTCTAAGACATTTGAACTTAGTAAATTATAATTTAGACTTATGCCAGCCAGCAAAAAGTCCTATACTGAGCCAGAATTGAGGACGGATGCTTTGGCCACATTGGAGAAAGATTTCCAACAATGCTCTAGTTGCATGTGTACACCAATGGTTCTGGTGTAGGTGCTAACAGTAATGCTGGAGCAGGGGTTTACTCTTGGTACTTAAACTTTAGCGGGGCTGTTGGGGTTAATCATAACAACTTTGATGCTGAATTGGCTGCTGCTCAACTGGCCTTGACTGAAATCATAAGAGATAATCGGAACATTGTGATGTTTATTGTTTCACAGGCCACTATTAAAGCAATTTCATCAGTGATACTTACAAACAATGGGTCTGTTCCAAAATGTCAGCTTGTGATAAGTTCTCTAATAAATAGTTGTCACAGTGTTACTCTTCAGTGGATCCCAAGTCATTAGTGGAATCGCAGTTAAGTTTGCTGACACTCTTGCAAAAGCTGGATCTGTTCTTCCTCAATCCAATTCTCCTGTTTGCTGTCACAGTGCTAAGCAAATTATTGAAGCCAGATGTGGAGCTCATCTTCATGGAATGGGGACTCTGTGAAGGGGAATATTTGGGGTTCCGTAGTAGAGAATCCCATTTCTTGCGAACTACCTGGACCTGCCGGTGTCACTAACTTTAGATTAAAAACTGGACATGACAACCTCATGAAACACCTACACGGATTTGGTTTAGTACTCTCTCTGTCTTGCCCAATATGTGATATTGAAGACATGTCTAGTGACCATTTGGACACTTGTTCTGGACTTAATGATGTGACAACAGCTAATGCGGTCAAAAATTATTGTATTTTTCTTAATGTTTCTGCTCTCATAGCAGATTAATACCTGTAATGCCTATGTCTGGTGTAGGATTAAAAAAAAGGATGCTCTGTCATGAGGTCTTCAGTACCATATCCTGGAGCATTATCAAGAATCAAAACTTTAAAGCTCAGGTTTTGCTGTCCTAAGTAGTTTGACTTCTTTAATGAATGAATTTTCAAACCTGTCATTAAAGAGGACTATTGTAGTATGGTCGATGCCCTGTAGCATACCAGGATAACATATAATTGAAATTCGCATGTTGAGTAAGTAAAATGGAGACAAGTAATGTGTACGGCAAGGGTTTACAATAAACAAAATTTCGATTTTCAGAAAATCCAACTTCGTAGATTGAACAATATTTTTGTGTTGTGCAAATGTGCTAATAAGCTTTTTAACAAAGCTAGCTATTTTATTTTGATGGAAAAAGCGAGTTTATTTTATTTTTGAAGCTATTTTTATTTAATTGTTGAAGTTATTTAGCATTTCTTGTATATGTGTTAGTGCTCCTTTATACCAAATACAGATCAATAAATCTGCAAATTTTTTATTTCAAATGAATAATTATATTTGGATATATATTTCATTGTCTTTTAAAATGAATTTTTAGTTTGTAACTAGCACATGTGAAGAATATATTTATCCAAAGCTATGCAGATGTCGAGTTCACTAAGCATCTCGTCCCTCCCCCCGTTTTTTACATCGGCAGTGAATAGTGATACTGTATTTGTATATATTCCTCCTTAGTATTTTAGTAGAAGGCTCGGAAGATTTTTTTTAATATTCACTTGATTTGCCTTATCCTTATTTCATTTATAAAATTAGTTCCCATAAATTTTAAAATGGATTCTTCTACATAGTGCTTGTTGCAATCTTAGTAATTAATTTGCTTGTGGATTTTGAATGTATGGTCTCTGAATGAAGAAGCAATAATAATGGAGAACTTCAATCAGACCGATGACTTTCTAGCTGTAGCTGTTGACACAGACAGCAAATCTATCAGCATTAAATAATTTGAGGTCTAAGGAGTAGCAGTGGGTAAGAGTGGATGGAATTCAGGATACAGAGAAGTAGAAACGAAGATACCTTTTTAAATATTGTAATGGTTATATTACTAAGCATTCTTATTGGAATGTAGGTTTCTTTTAAATAAATAATATTGTGATAGTTACAGGGAGTTTATCCATAAATATTTAAAATTTTTTATGCATGTAGAGTGATTGTGCTCTTCAGAAATTAAACTATTTAATAATTTCCCAATTTTCCCCTTTTGATTTTTGCATGATGAAACTAGTGAAAAAAATGGGAAACAAAAATGTGAGTAAATATGGTATATTAGTAAGAACAGCCCTTATAGAAATTTTTCAGGCACTGAAAATAGAAGACTATGATAAAGAAATAAACAGAGAAGTTTTCTTTTAATAAACCTAAATAATGTTATTAATTCAATCGCACATGTGCAGAATGTAATGGTAGAATCAGCAGATTCAATTTAGGGAAAACCACACTGGTAAGATTTTTATAAACAGTGTATTTTTAATGCATTTTTCTCTCATTTAGAAGTGTAACATTTACTCTGAAACAGTTTTATTAACTGATGTATAATTTTTTATTTTACTTGATTTTTCCTGTTTGTTTCTCAGTCAAATAGCCTTTTGATGTTCACTGGATTGGTTTATTTAATTTTGGCAAAGCATACAAAGAACATGCCCTTAAGTACTAGTTTTGATCATGAGCAACCTAGGTAATGAAAGCTGAGGGTCTTATTTCTATTTCTTGACCATCAATAAAAAAACTTTACTGTTTGGGTTATTTTAAATGCTCTTCAGAAGCACTACATTTGTAGATGTTGATGCCTTGTCTGACATTCAAACCAAGGTATGATGCCATATGCTGTCAGCTGCCACTAACCGTCATACTTATTGGAATGACATCAGTAAATTTAAAGTAATGACAGTTTTCAAAACTTCTGTTTTTCCCCCTAAAAAATTGTGGGATTATCTTTTAAATTATCTATTGAATCTTTTTTGTTCCTCATTATCTTTCAGAATTTCTTACCTATATTTCCACAGTTACTTTTTTAGCAATGTTCATAATTTTCATTAAAACTAGTTGATCTTGATGAAATTACATTCCATTGATAATCTGTGACTCAGTACTCTGGTAGGTGATTCTTCAAATGCATTTTATGAAGGAAGTTTTTTAAAAAATAATTCTTTAAGAAGTAATTTGCAGATGAGTTCTAGGATATTTTTCCACCAACAGAGCATATGAATGACATCAGTTCTTGTAAATTAGTACTTTGCTTCATATGTAGTATAATGAGAAATATCTAAGTTAAATCTTGCCTTTCAGTGGCTGACCTACTAAGACTATTGAATACCGGTAGTATCAGCAGATTCAATTTAGGGAAAACCACACTGGTAAGAATAGCGTGGATTCAGATCCAGATGGGCATGCTGCATGAGCATTTTTTCAGAAGTAACATGAATATTAGTCAGTCTCCTTGAAGAAGTTTCTGTGCAAAGCATCCCCTTCTTGTAGGCAAATAGCCTTAGCATGCTTTGTCATATTGTGACAAATCAAAACAAAATTGAGGTTTTCTTGTACTGAATATTCAGACAAGTAATCCTTTAGAAGCTGAAACTTAGTTGTGCAGTTACAAAAATCAAAACAAACAAAAAAAAGGGGGTAGCACTTGAAAAGCTAAGACACATTGGCAAAAATTAATTTGGGAACCCATGCAGACAGATGTATAACTGATGCATGAATGTGTGCAGAGAGATGCATGAATAAGAATTATTTGACTGAGAAATTACTATATTTTGCTTCCGAGAATTTACTATGTTGTTGTATTTGGCAAAAAAATTTCATTATTTTCATATATTGTTAAATTTGTAAAATAAATTGCTAAATTTAAAAGATTTGATAAATTGTTAAAGTGTCTTGATATTTGTAAAATATTCATATCAATTTCTTTACCAAACTTTTTCTTTCAACTTTACAGTATGAACAAGAGATGATAGACCATAATGAAACAAAAAAGGAACTTGAATCATTGCGTGCAGTCTGCAAGGGTAAGAATAATTCAGTAATTGTGGAAGACCGAAAATATTAGTATTTGTATTTTGTGAAATCATTTTAATGCCATACGTAAGTGAATGAATATTCTCCATAGGCAGAAATATTAAGGTAGTATTCATTTTGTATAGTTTTCCATATAAAAATTGGAAAGACAAAAACTGGTAAATTTTAAGAGGCTCCGAAATTTTTCCATGTTTGTTTCCTAAAGAATATTGAAATTTACAAGAAAGCAGGTTTCCTACTTTTAGAAAATGTGTATCGTAATTTTTTTTAAAGCAGTAGATAGAAAATTTTGCTCTCATTTTTTATTCCTAATATATTTTTATACTTTGTTTAATAAGTGTACAGTTGTATTAAAATAGCTGTTGTTAAAAGTATTTTCCCTCTTTTCAGTAGTATTTATTGTAGGATTAATGAAAGTTTTTAATATACTAATTTTCAATGTGCATATTACCTTTCTAGCATCAGTTAAGGGATTAAAACAGCCGTATAAATGAAAATCTGTTTTAATCAACTGGATGGGTATTTTTTTAAGATTTCCCCCCCACTTTTTGATGGATTACATGGTATATAGTTGTTATTACTTATTTTGTTATGCACAAATTGTAAAGCTCTTAATTTGTTCTGAAGTGATAGAAAATTATATATAGCCAAATTTTAACAAAAGCATCTTTCTGAGCACAACACTGAGTAAGGGAATAAGAAACTGCAACTGTATAGCATTTTCCCATTGTCATATGTTTATTTGAATGTTTTATTCACTTTCTTTGTCTAACACTTATCAATATTTTATGAACAAAAATAGAGATGTTTTTTTCTACATTTTTTATGTAGTCTTGCGAATTTCTTCTTTAATATACTGTCAGCTAACATACAGTCAGAATATTTATGAGCCTGATTGTCTGTCTTCAGTTTCAATTTGGAGTTTTTTTTACTATGTCAGTTTGTTTTTTTGTGTATGAGCAAAAGTTCTAAAATGTGTTGTCATGTGATACTAGTATATTACGTTGTGAAAGTACCTACTACTCTTGATTTTATCTGCATATTTGTAGTGCAACGAAATGCTCTATTTCTCCATTGATTGTAGTTGTCTTCCAATAATACAATCTTCTAGGTATTTTTATTTTTCTGGCTATTTTCTGTGCACTTAAGAGTCCCCCCCTTTCAAATTATAAATTCGTTATTCCATGTTTATTTATTACTGATAAATGTGGAAAGCATCATAGATATACTGAAAAATTATGTCTGTTGGAGAATGCCGCTCAATTTATATTAAGTTATGCAGTCTTTTTAAAACACCCTGCACTTTTAGTCTAATGTTAAAAAGTAAAACTGAGTTTTCTTGAACTTACACAAAATTAAAGTATTAGATTCTAATAATAAAACTGTTTGAAATAAATGTCATTTTATGTATGTTAAACTTCAGCATGGCTGTATTTAGGTACTGTATTTATTTATTCACTGTTACTACTCCTGCCTGGCACAGAACACAAACTTTTATGCCATGTGGAAAGCTCTGGCCATTTAAGTTATGAGGCCATTTGGAATTTTTAGTTATGTTTGACTGGATGCCCCTGCTTATTCTGTGTCAGTGAATTTGCATTTGTAATTCTGTATGATATTGTGCAGGATTTCCCAAATTTTTCACTACTTCATTGGTCTATTTGCGAATCTGCATTTAGTTAAGAACATAATTTTCAAAAGTGACTTTATTTACAGTAATATTTATGAGATTGATTGAAAAATAAAAAATTCTAGGTTTGTAATTATTCATACTCTTTTCTAATATTTCATCAATCATCAGCAATTTTTATGTAACCCCTTCAATAAATCTAAACCAGTGAATTAATACTTTTTTTCTTTGGACATGTGCAATATACTGTATCATATGCAATATATCCATGTACATTTTTTGTTAGAAGCATTGATATTTTTATGCCTATATACAATAGGTTGATTTCAGCTGATGCTTATTATAGTCCTAAAACAAAAGGGCTTGGTTTGTTTTTCACATGATTATTCTTTTCTTTGAGTAGTAACCCATTCTGGCATACTATCTTTTAAAATTTGAATTTAAAAAAAGAGAGGTAGGCAGTCCAGTCAGGCCTAGAGGAGTACACAGGTAAAATTTTGTAAAGATAGCTTTCACCTTTTCAATTTTCTGGATGTGCCGGAGACAGGCACACTGAATGAATGGAGCTTCAAAAAGAGCACTGAAGCAAGCATTGCTAGGAAGCGCATAGTAGAGTAACAGATTTTGCATAGAATTAAAAAACAGTAGATTCTGATTACTGCAGCAGACTTACAATTACCCAGGGTGCACTTCAGGAAGACCTGCTACTTTACATCCCCCATCCCAAAAAAGTATATGCTCTGCTACTTCCAGAACACGAAATTTTTTATTTTCAGTTTTTAGCAGAATGATTTAATGCTAAGCAGTTAAAACGCAAATTATGTTTCTTATCTATTTCTTCTCTATCGTTTACAAATATCTTCTTGTAATTGGAACTCTGATACAAAGTATGATCTTGATTTCAAATAACACATTTTGAGCTTTAAAGATCTGTTAAAAATACTTTTGGTACTGTTTTCTCGTGATAGCCTTTACGATATGGACTAGAACTCTTTTTAAGAACTTTTCCACACAAAGTATAACAAAAATCTATATCTTTTGCTAATCTGGATGAGTGAAATCATTTCTCTGCTTTTCGAATACTAATGTATGACGCTAAGTCTTTTTCAAGAGTAGAAACTATTTTATCTGATACAATAAGATCATTTAGTTGAAGCGATTATTTTATGTTATTAAACGATTAGGAGTCATAATCGTTTAAATGGAGTGGAAACCTGACGGTCCTTCCACTGCATGTGGTATGGTTGTGATTGACCGGCGGCGAAATTTTACCTCAAGGTTCACACTGTGCATGCGGATCTGAATAATCCATGTGCCTGTGGGTTTCAAGAGGCTGCTCATCATCGTATTTTATGGATTAAACATGGTTTCAGTCTATCAATTGAAATTTTTTTCACAGTTCCATTAATTTCAATGTCAAAATACTTTGGTGCTTGGTGTTTTACCTGTAATAAACTTCTATCTCTTTAAATGAATAAAATTAGATGACACGATGACTTAAGAAAAAGAACACTACTCGTTTATTTTTCATCAAATCAAGTTGTTGCCATCTTACGAAAATTAAAACGTACAGAGATTAAAGATAAGATGAAGAAAAAACATAGAGGACACTACATACTCCCTTCCCAGTGAAAGCGATTAGGAGACATAATCCTTTAAATGGAGTGGAAACCTGTTGGTCCTTCCACTGCGTGTGGTATAGTTGTGATTGACCGGCGGCGAAATTTTACATCGAGGTTCACACTGTGTGTACGGATCTGGATAGTCCATGTGCCTGTGGGTTTCAAGAAGCTGCTCATCATTGTATTTTATGGTAAAACATGGTTTCAGTCTATCAATTGAAATTCTTTTCACAATTCCATTAATTTCAATGTCAAAATACTTTGGTGCTCGGTGTTTGACAACATAAGGTCCAAGATAAACTGGTTTGCAAAGATGAAGTGGCCGCGTTATTGTAGATGAAAACATGTGAGCAATTCAAAAGGAGTTATAAATCAGATATGGTTGTATTGCCATGGGTAGTCATTGCAGAAGGTTTCATGGTACTAATAATACTTTGTAGCCTTTGCACCAACTCAATGTGTGACATTAGGGATCCTGGTGACAAATTCTCCAGGTAAACAGAGGGGACTTCCATAAAGAAGCTCAGCTGAAGAGTATCCTATATCTTTCAGTGCATAGCGTAATCCGAGAAGAACCAATGGTAAAGCGCCTATCCAAGATTTGCTTTGTTGTAAATGACATCTCAAGCTCGCTTTTGTAATCCTGTGTTGTCGCTCAATCAATCCGTTCGATTGTGGATGGTATGCTGCTGTTCTGGATTTTTGAAAACTGTAGTATTTTCTCAAAGATGAGAGAGTTGACTTTCAAACTGACGCCCTTGATCAGACATAATACACTGTGGTATTCCAAAACAAGAAATCCAGCTGAGATCATCCCCTTTACAAATGTTTCTGCTGATTGATCCGCCATAGGAAGGGCTTCAACCCATCTTGAAAAACGATCAGTCATCATCAGTAAGTATCTGAAACCTTTACATGAAGGCAAGGGTCCAACAATATCAATGTGAATTTGTTGAAAACCTTCAGGTGGAACCTTAAAGTCTATAAGAGCTGACTTTGTATGTCTCTGAACCTTAGATCGTTGGCATTCCATACAATTCGTACACCATAACTGACAATTTTTATTGCTATTTGGCCATATGAAGCTTTTCGTGATTAATTTTTTTGTGTTTCTAATCCTTCTGTGAGATAGGATATGAATAGAAGAAAATGTTTGTCGGCGAAAGTGAAAGGATGTATGGGCAGTTACTGTTGGTAGAGACATAGCAATAAATCGATTTGTCGGTGCCTGGAATGGGAATATGAACCATTCTTGGCCGTGGTTTTTTTTTTTTTTTAGATTGTTAGCTCTTCATAGTCTTGAAATTCTGCAATAGTTGCGTAATCAGTTGGAGATGGTATTAAATCTGGAAAGAGCATCTGCAACAACGTTTTCTTCTCCCTTGAAGCGAATATTCGTTGCAAAATTGAGCAATATAACTCAACTGTCTTGCTTGTCCGGAGAAAACTTTGTCTAAATTTTGTTAGAAAGCAAAGGTGATAGGTTTGGGGTCCCTATAAATGTTGAAACACCTTCCCTCTAATATGTACTTAAAATGCTTTATTGTAGTGTAGGTGGACAAGAATTCTCGATCATATGCGCTGTACTTTCTCTGTGTGTCAGTTAAGGAGCGTGAGAAGAAACTTAATGGTCGCATCTCTCTCAGGTCAATTTGATAAATGACGGCCTCGACAGCTGTATCTGATGCGTCACATGTGTGTAGCGTCAGTTGAGAGATGAACCAGCATAGTAGCGTGAAGAAACGTATTTTTGAATGCATTGCCAGAATCTTCGGTCCATGTTAGCGATATTTTACTGTTTTTGCATCTTCCACTGAGTAGTGAGGTTAGAGGTTGTTGAAGCTTGGCACACTTTGGGATGAAGCGGGGATAAAAACTGATCAACCCTAAGAACCTGCGCAAGCTGGTAGATGATGTGGGTTTGGGTACGTTTTGCATGGCATCAACTTTCGTCGGAAGAGGTCTTATTCCTTTAGTTATGATTTCATACCCCAAATAATTAAGTTTAAAAATGCCAAAAACACGTTTTGCAACATTGATGCATAAACCATAGTCTTTTGAAAATACTGAGTGTAAATGTTTACGGTGTGACTCATCGTCTGGAAAAGCGATTAGCATGTCATCTAAATAGCAGAATGTAAAGTCTAATTCTGATAGCACGATATTCATGAATTGCTGAAATGTCTGTGCCGCGTTGCATAAACGAAATGTCATGAATGGGAATTCAAACAGCCCAAAAGGAGTTATAATGTCCGTTTTGGGGATGTCGCTTTCGTGCGCTGGAATTTGTTGATAAGCTCTAATTCAGTGGATGAAAAATTCTCCTTTCCGTTCAGACTATAGCCACAATCGGTGAGGAATGGTAGAGGATATCGATCAGGAGTGGTGATATTATTAAGAGCCTTGTAATCTCCACATGGCCTCCCATCACCTGATTTCTTTAGAGTAAGATGTAGAGGACTGATCAAACAATTTTTTGAAGGTCTGCAGAGACCTTGTCTCAATATAAACTCAAATTCGGCTTTTGCTGCTTTTAATTTTTCGACTGAGAGTCTTGTGACCCTAGTCGTAACAGGAGCCCCCTTAGTGTCAATGAATGTTCAATGTTGTGACTTTTGATTTTATTATTGACGAGAAATGGCCGCAAAAGATCTGGAAATTGTTTGAGGATTATTACAGAAATTAAAGATAAGAGGAAATATAGAAGACGCTACATAGTGTTTCAAAACCTGGCACTTTTGTCTCATGATGTGACTTACTCAACTCGTCGTCTCTAATATAAGTGGTTACGTTAGTGTCTCTTTTACCTAATAAATTTAGTGGAATCTCCGATTTGTATTTGTCAGGGACAGTTTTGAGACTAAAGCCCTTTCTAACGAAGAAAAGGAAAAGGCTGAGCCTTCTGGCTGAGTAGGTATATTTAAAGTTCTTGTACTTTTCACTAAGGAATCTAAAGAATTACGGATTTCTAGATCACTCATTTCGGTTTTTTACTTTCGTTTCTACTCCTAATTCTGCAAGTTTTTATTTCCACTTTTAGTCTTTCTAACTTAATCTGCTCTAAATTAAGTAAACTCTGCTCTTTTGCGATCTTCGATTGTTGCATTTATTAATTCCTTCAGAAGTTCAATATCTGTTTGATAATATTTATTATTTTTGATCAACTCGGATAATTCAGCGGTTGCTTTCTCAGATGCAGTTTCTCCTAACTTTGTGGCTATAAGCCTAAGATCTTCTTTTCTGTAGTTCTTTAATGTTCTGCAGTTTAATTTTACTCAAACAAAACAATTAGAATTCATAAGTTTCACTGACTTCAGAAACTATGTTCTGGTTCTCCGGTATTTAAGGACTACTGATGTTAAGATGATAGTTCAGTTCATACACATAAGGTATTTCTCCTATCTTCCTGGCATGCCTTCGTGATGCAGTGGTCAGCATACTCGGCGCGTATTCGAGAGGTCCGTGGTTCAAGTCCCGGTGAGGGCGTTACTCATTTTTCATGTCTCTCAGCATCAAAAATCCTAATGGCTCTACAATGGCGCCTGAACTACAGGTGGTGGATGATGATCCTCCACCACCAGGATTTGGCGATTGGGTCCCCTAATCCTCAGTCGTCGTTTAAAAGAGGGAGTGTATAAGGTATTTCTCCCGCCTTCCTGGCATGCCTTCGTGTAGTAGTAATCAGCAAACTCGGCGCGTATTCGAGAGGTTCGTCGTTGGAGTCCTGGCAAGTCGTTTTTCATGTCTCCTGCTTCGAAATAACCTAATGTCTCTACAACATAAATTGATAAATACTCCAGTAGACTGTATACTATCTCTTTATTTCAGTTCATTTCTTAAACTGATGCACATTTTATCTGCATCATTTTTTATCTTGCATCGTTCTAGGAATCACGTTCGAGGGTCCTCGATTTTATTTAGCACGTACTCATGCTCATTGTTCAGCATACTCTCACTCTTTTCACGAAAACTCTTGAGCCGAGAGGTGCGCGCACAAATTTTTAATGCGCAGTTACGCCCGAACAATTGCAAACTAATTTTTTACAGCACTTTTTTACTACGATTTCATTTAATAATACTGTTATGCATTTATTTATAATTTGGCTTTTGTAGTAGTTAGCTATTGTTTTAAAATAACCTTTTGGAAGAGTCTGTTTTTGTGTATTATTTATTCACTTATCGAATGCTTTTGTATGGTAATTGTGTGTTAATTGCTTATTTTATTTAGTCTTTAAAATGTGTGGCCACTTGTTGTGTTTGGGTGTATTTCATACATTACTCAATTCTGTAATGATTGCCTTATGTAAGGATAGCTTAAGATAGAACTATGGGTCCTACTGCCATTTTTTTGGTGACATCTGGCAATTTCTCACTAACTTTGTGATATTCTGAAAGTTCCTGGATAACACACTTTGAAAGCCTAGATGCTATTTTCAGAGCATCCTGAAGTGCTGCCTTTCCTTTGAGAGTCCTATTGGTAGGAGCCTGTAAGCAGCCATAAGTCAATTAAATCCCTTGTTGCTGTGTTTTACACTGTTGTGTTTACTGTTAGATGATTATTGCTTTGTTCTTCAAGAAATATTAATAATCTTTCAAGAAATAATAATCTATATTATTCACATATTAAAGAGAATTTGTTTTGCAATGGGGTGTTATTTATAATCGTTTATCTTGTCTGCAAGAGTTTTAATCGATAAAGTTTCAATCTTCTGCCCTTGCTTCAGTTTTACTTCTAAATCATGCTGCTGATTAGGTAATATTTTCAATTAAAATTTCTTGTACAAGTAAATATTTGACAATTTGATTTTCACTTGTTTTTTCATTTTAGTCTTCTTAAGCTTTAGTACATTTTAACATTGCAATAGTCTTCTTTGGTGGGTTTAAAAATTCCTATGTAAATATTTCTTAAATTTTATTGGAAATATTTTATTCATATTTAGTCTAATTTTTATGTATAATCTCTGAAATATCTATAACTTTGTCTGAAATGTGTCTGACACTTTATCAATGAAGTTTTAATCAAAACTTATTTCATTTATAATTTTAGGAAATGCTGTTATGATAAACAAATCTCAGGACAAAAATAACGATGTTGAAGAAGCCTCGTCTGTTGCAACTGTAAGATAACTTGTTTGTTATTTAATACCAGAATACAGAACAATAAAAAAAATTATGATTACCCATGTGTTAATATGTCGGGCATTTGAAAAGGCCGAGCACTACATGGATTCTATTTTAGCATTAATTTATAAACCTAAATTCTTTGATTTAGTATTTTTGACGTTAATAATTGTCAATGCTACTTTATCATTATGGGAAATGGTGCTGGATTTAAGTATAAACTACACAAGCTATAGGGCTTCCAATTTCTTGGGAGCCTCCAAAAATTGTACTCTATCCCAAATAAGAAAATTCTGTCATAAAGGACCCCCATCTCAAATAGCTTAGGCCTCATCAAGTCTAAATCTGACCCTGATGGGAAATGACAAATGTGATTTCAGTTATTTTCATAGCTCATCTTTATTCATATTTGAGATTTTTTTCCTTTCTTCAAGCCCACCAGTGGCCGAGCAGTAAAGACGCTGAATACTGGTAATTCGGTCCGAGGTTCGAATCCTGCGAATGGGCTGGCTGCATGGCCGTTTTCGTTGTTTTTCCCATGTGTAATGTGTATACGAGCCAGTTTCCCTTAGAAAGTCCTCCACGAAGGCATCCCTCCCTTTAGCCAGATAGCCCTCGTGTGCTTTGCCATCATTGAATAACCTAATAACCTTTCTTATCGTCATTTCTGCTATGATTATGTATTAGTTAATTGATTACTGTATCTCTGTGTATTTTCCCTTTTTTTTCTACTAATTTTATCTGAAATATGGGAGCAGAAAATTATGCAAATAATTTAATTTTGGGTGGAAGCAGTTATGGTAAGATTATAACAATTGAAAAGTAGTCTTAGATAAAATACAGATAATATCACAGAATTATTTTTTAAAAGAAACCTACAGTCCAATAATAATATGCAGTAATGTTAACATTTCAATATCTTATAAGATATTTTAATTTCTACTTCCCTGTAATATGAATGTCACCCATTCTTGGTGTTGTCTCTGCTACTCCTTAGGCCTCAAATCATCCATAAAGAATTAAAGAAGGTGAATGTGCAGCTGATTCAGCAAAATCATAGACTGAATGTTAGTTCATATTTGTTCTGCTGTGATGGTTCAGTTCTTGTGTTAGGCTCACATAAAGTTCAAGGGTTAGAACGGAAAGATTTAGCGTGATCTGCGCAAGTAGTTTGTGAGGGGTTGTCTTTTTTTGTAGGACAAAAATAATTTTTATGTGGAAGAATCTATTTTTAAATTAGGGAAAGTTTGTTCTCTAAACACATTATGAAAGGGGAAAATTACATGAATATTAAAAAAAAAAATTAGGGAAAATTGTGCAAGGGACTACAAGATTTATAGAGCAATATTTTTTGTTGTTAATTTCTGTAAAAACTACCTTATGTGTATATGCAGGGAATAAATTTTATTTTCTTGTACATTTTGGTGGATATTCACAAAAATATAATTTCTTAAAATTCAGATTGTAAATTTAATATTAACTTTTTTGTGTGACCCTGTTTTATTCATAATGGTTTATGCTATGTTTGGGTGGATTTTTAATTTCATTTTGTTTGACAATTTCATGTCATTGTTTCAGCTCTCAAGTCTCATTAGTATGACAAGATTCCAGATTTATTGACTTATCCTTATAAACCTCGAGAAATATTTTATCACCATAGCTACTGAATATCTAGAATTTTTTTGCATAAATTTGTGAGCGAAGATACAGTAAACTGTAATAAATTATATGATGTGACATGCAAGCAGTAATGATATTTTGTGTACTTCTTAAATAAGTTTTCTTTTTCCTCATCTATATTGTTTTAGTATTCATTTTTTTACAGCCTGTAGTATTGTAGCACTGTTACTGTTTTTTTAGTCCAAAAATGAGAAATAAACTGCATCAACTTTTAAATTGTAAGTTGTAAGAAATCTGGTATGATTAATTTGAAAGCACCATTGAAATAAATATTGATATGAATAGTTACTTGAATAATATGAGAATTCAAGTTGAGGTCTAGTACATTGAAAACCTTCCTAGCATTGTCATAAGTGTTTTGGTTGAAATTGTCATGAAAAAAATTTTAAACTGTCAGTATTGAATTAAATGCGTATGTAAAAAGATTATAGCAGTTAAAATGTGTGTGTGTGTATTTATCTGCAATTTTAATCTGAATTATTGTAGATTAAGATAAGCATAAACAGCTTGTAAATGAAATTCGAGTAATTAAATATTGGCTTTTACTCAAAAATAAGAACTCTAAAGTTTCGTAAATTGTGGCTTACTATATTTTGTTCATGTACGTTTTTATATAATCTTCAACTTTCATGGGACAAATCTTATTGAACTTAATATGAAACTTCTGAAATCTGATGTAAAACTTCAGAATGTAGGTTATTTTTTTCATTGCATAAAATGCTGCATTGTTAAATAAATTTACCATAGCCTTTTTTATGTACATGAATAAAATTTTCTAAAATAATTAAATATACAACCGCCTTTTATCTGAAATTATTAGACTGAACGTTTTGGATAACTCCCGATCAGATAACGTTTTAAATATTTTGCATAAAATAAGCTTCAGAATTTCTTTTACTTATTTTCATTTAAATCACATAAAATGAATAAAGTAATTTTATTATTATGTGTTAGACATTATACATCAGTGTTATATGGTAAAAAGTACAGGTTTTGTTTCCTCCTTCAGTCTGCAAGTAATAGTTATTTTAGTAATACGGATTATTTTGCGAGTAATACAGTTATTTTAGTAATACTGATTATTTTGTAAGTAATACTGTTTATTTTGGCAGTAACACCTGTGAGTTTTCATGAAACACAATTTACCAGCTGTAAAAAAGTAAATATCAGCCATATAGATCTTTGTTGTCTCTCATTTCTTTTTATATGTAAAATTATCCATGAATGTGGTAGTACATATGAGGCGTTATAGCCAAACATACATTTTTGCAAATTCACTGTTGCCAATATTTTTTAAGGTTCTGATAATTAGGAAGTAATAATTTCTGACAGTTAACAACTTCTCAGGATGTTGATTCTGAAGAATAGACATGTGATTCGGCTTTTTTAGAGTGGAGATTTAAATCTGATGTTTTTTTTTTCATTACTGCTGTGTAGTTTCTGAATACATTTCTCATTTCTTCAAGTTTTTGAAAATACAAAATGTCTTCTGACACTTTCCTGTAAATGTTACTTTAAAGAAGAGAATTTGTTCGTCATCTGTTTTTGTTGATGGATTTTTTTTAAACCTTCGCCTCTGAGACATTGAATTTAAGTGCACTAAGATATAAAAATTTATGTAAACATGAATAATAATAAAAGATCCTCTTTTTTTTAAAGCTTGCTGATTCTGTTATTCTTCTCTTGAATTTTGTTTTAATATTTTTGAGCTCAGTATTAGTAGCTGACATATTAACTGTCTTTTTACTAAGTAATACCCTTGCTTTTCAAATAGGTTAAAGAGAGAAAGTTTTCTGAAGAATTTTGTAGTCTTATCAGTGAAGTAAATTTTGACACATTGGGAGGTGAAATACATATAGCTGAGCAACCGGATACTGTTCTAGGAGGTGCATCATGCCAAGATAATCTTGATACTACTATCAAAAGGATATCACAACAGGTAATATAAAAGTGCAATATGCAATATCCAAAAAATTCTCATTGCTTAAATTTTTTGTATTGAGAATTAAATTTTGTGTACCAATAAGAATGTTTATGTAGCTCTTCAAAAGAGCCAAGAAATTCGCAATTATGGTAACTGCATAGGGAGATGAAAGAAAAATCTCATTATTATTCTCTGTCTGATTACCATAGTATACCTACTGAGAGAATGCATATGAGAGACTGGCAAGATATTATACCATAAACTGACTGTTGTGGAGAATAAATCTCTTGGTTTTCTATGAAATGATCACTTTCACCTTCTGTTGTGATTCTCTGTTGTGGAAGAATTTATTGTTGAAAAATAAAATAAAAATAAAATAAAAGTATTAAAAAAAAGATTTGCCTGAGTTTAAGATAAATCCACCATTAACTTACTTAACAGCTGTTTATTTTGCTATCAAATAAAATTTTTTAGATGCTTCAGTTCGAAGTAGAAATCATGCTTCTCGGTCACCATTCCAGGTAATATAAATATCTTTGGAAAGGTGGTGTGTGCTTGTATTTGATTATGGCAAAGCACTTGACTGCTATCTGCCTAAGGGAAGGGATATGTTTTTTGAGGACTTTCTAAGGGAAACTGGCTCATATGCGTGTTACACATGGACAAAACCATGAAAACGGTCATGCAGCCAGCCCGTTCGGGGAATTCGAACGTCGGATTGAACTACCAGTGTTTAGCGACTTCACCGCTCGGCCGCTGGTATACCTATTTTTGGGAAGGAATTAAACTGTTAGCAACTTTTCTTTGTTAGTGTAACTACTAAAATTTGATAGATTTGATGTCTATTATTGAAACTGATCACTAAAAAGGTTTAATATCTGGATTTGTAAGGTATTGGTTGCTTAGAGCTACTTACATCATCCATTCAAATTTGCCTGCTGCAGCACCCTATGAGCTCTGCTGATCGCGATCGCTTAATAACTTCAGAATATTTAGAAATCTGTTAGTAAAGTGGGTAGTACTTAATGGAGCCTTCTTGCCTTCCTCTTGTCTACAATAAAAACGCATTCCAACAGAATGACTACAGACGTCTATTGCCATAGAAATGAGCCGTAACGGATTTTTCCTATGGGGTGTCTTGAAAAGATACATTTTTTGCTGTTGTGGAGCATTTAATGATAAATTGGTGATATTAGTCTTTTAATTTTTCCTTCAAGTAAAATTAAGCCTTAGCACTTCGTTGGCTCCGTGGCAGGGCCATTCGGCATTTGTTCCGCAGCTCCATTGGCTCCGCTAAGGGCCACCCGGCATTTGTTACACAGCTCCGTAGACTCCGCTGCAGAGCCAAATGTTTTTAGCGTGATTACACTTAAGACGCTGCGGTATCGTCGGCGTTGGCAATTATCAGTAGTTAAAATGTGCTCAGTCTCTGTACCGTTACGATTAAACCATTTTTTGACTTTTTTTATGGTTAGCAATGTGGAGAAAAATAATTATTATGATGAGAATTTAGAGTGGTACTGAAGACGTGTTTGATTTTCAAGTGTTAAGGAAAATGAAGTGCCACTTGACCGGTACTATACAAACAAAACAGAGAAGGTGTTCCAACATGCCTGAAGAAACCAAAATTATACGGAAAAAAAAATTGTCGCATACAAACGAAGAAATACAATGCTTGGGAGGGATAAGAGAATAGTATCATTATTGAGTAATTGGCATAATGCTGGAATGATAACCACTAATAGATTTATACAAGGTGGTAGAAGTGGAAGCAGTTGAAAAGTCGAGAGTAGTTGTCGGGTACACAGAGTCGATGGGTGGTGCTTCCAGTTGTTGCTTTTTGAGAAAATCACTTAAGTGGAGGCAGAAGCTGTTTTTTTTGGGCCCCCCCCCCAAAATGGTGGAATGGAAACATCAATAATCAATTCATACCTTCTGTATAAAACTATAGAGCACAATAAAAATGAGAAAGCACTGATGCATTTACAGTATCAAAAAATTTTAATTGATCAACTCGTAGTAGATTTTCGTCAGGAGAGAACAAGAGTTTCTACATCAATTTCTGAAATGTAGATATCAGATTAAACTTCATATCAGATTAAACTTCATATTCAATCAGATTAAACTGTGTTGTGTGCTCTACAAGGAAACAAAAGTATGGCAGACGTCAAACAAGTAATTACTGTGACATTTGTCCAAGTAAACCCAGGATGCACATGGGAAATTGTTTCCAAAGATCTGGTGATTCCAAAGATCCACCATGGTGAATTACAAAATTTAAAATTTACCTTTCATTTGCATGAAGAAGGTGCATATGTATAAAATAAGTAAAATTAAAAACATTCACAAGCACGTAATCTCACATAAAATAAGACTCTGTTTCGCTCATTCCACTGCAAAAATGTGCCAGAGTTGCTGGTAGGAAGTGGTACACAAATATGTGGAGCACTGAGGGTTAACATATATGTGCCTTTCCTGCTTAATAGCATAGTTTTGTCTTTCCCACAGCCAGCATTTGCCCAAAACAAAGTTTACAGTAAAATTTTCACCTGATTAACCTCTACTTTAAATGTAGAAGACTTCTGTTGTGATCACCTTCAGTTAGACATTGTAGCGAGACTACTTCTTATATTCGATAGACATTAAAGCTATGATACTGCTCCTTCTGTTAAGTGGTGCACTTTTTCAGAATGCTGGACTGTCTACATTATATTTTTTTTTCCTCCAGGTTACAGCCTATTGTAAATCAAGTTGTAGAATGTACCTGCTCTTATCTATACTGCCTTACAGATCAACATTGAAATTTTGCTACAGCATTTTGTAAATGTTATAGCATATTGTTGCATGTATACAGGTTCACAGTAGATTGATTGCACACAGGTTCTATAATAGGTTGATAAAATTTATTTTATCAAAAGAAGCACTTCAGAGTTCTGGAACTTTCCACAGAAATAATCGTACAGGTTTTCACAGTATTACAGAGGACAATCAATAGTTACACTTCAAACTGATAGAAACGGTAAACACAACACAAGCAAAGCGAATCTAAAAGGTGAATCTTTCAGTATTCTGAACTAATAGCTCGTGGTAACTACTGGTGGCAAATGCTTCTCTCCGGCCTTATATAGTTTTTAAATGGCTGCCAAGATATTTCTAGTATTTTTTGCTTCTTGAAACTACTGGAAGGCATATTAGAGCTGGGTACAGTTACATATGAAATCAATTAGTTATTCAATGCTTATAATGGTGATACAGGGACTGGATCAAAATGTCACCAAATGGTCGCCAAGTTTCGCAAGTTATGGCTGTTTCTCGTGAAATTTGGCGACAAAACTATTGCCAGCTTGGCGTTATCTGGCCAAATTAACGAGATAGCCATGTACTCAATGTTAAAAGACTTGCCCTGTATTCTTAATTTCCCAGCAGAATACCCTCCTAGGTTTTCTTGTTACATTATCCAAGAAAAATATAACAATTTCACTAAAATTATCCGTATATGTGCAAAATTCGTAACAATATTTAAAAGCAGTTTATTCAGATTGCCTTTTTTGGCAAATCATATGAACTGGGAGTCTTACAAGAGAAAGTACGATTAAGTTCAGAACTTCTTAGTTTGTGAGATAAATCATAATTTTAGCCGGAACGCACCAGAGCCCTAAATGATAGGGGCTCCGGAACTTTTCTGTAAGGAAACTCCAATTTCAACAGACAAATTTTATTTTAATAATGATTATGCCTTAAAAATCTATTCTAACTTCTGAACGCAAGCCTGTCTTTTCTCTGACACAAGCATTGGACAGAGGTTGAGACTTTTAAGGTAGAAAAGCCCTTGTTCACATGTCAAAGGCTTATTCTCCAGGAAGTGCAATGATCTATGAGGGCTAGTAAGTGTCTCGTACCTGAAAATACTGAAAGTGATATCCTGGTCATGCACGTGCCATGCTAGTAGTGACTTCCTACTGCAGACCTCCAGTAGACTTTTTGAACGATGTGACCCAATACAGGGTGTCACTGTTGTCACTAGTACAGACGAATCGCGTTTATTCTCACATTGTTAATGGATCATAGGCTGGAAAATTGCCGCTTGATGGCTAGAATTATATCGACGTGGCATCGCTATCGGTGAAAGTCTTGCTCTTCTCTCTTTATTTTCAAAGCTACATTTTTCCATTAAATTTTCCTTCCATATCCTGATACAGTTTCTAAAATTCACACTAATCTGCTTACTGGTGCTTTTATTGTTTCATCTTCTTTCATTGGTGTGCTGCAAAAAAAGAGTAGTTTTTGTTAGCTATCATATCTTGAACACATTATACACTCTCTTCCAAAAGTTAAGCGTGCAGAGGAAAATGCAAATTTCTGGAAGCCAATCAGAATTGAAGAGGATGCAATTCGCTGCAGAGGTAGATGGAAGTATGCTAATATGTGAGGTAACGCTTTCATGTCAAGAAAGGCAGTCTTATAAGAAGCCAGCTTTATGAAGGGTTACAGAAGTTGATAGATAGAAGGTGTTTAAAACTTTCGCACAATTTGTTTTCAAGACATGCGTGTTTCTATGACTTACAGAAGACGGATGGAAGATTCTGAGCTCTGGCGTGCTGTGGGGCGCATTGAAGCAGGACAGTCGATCACAGATGTTGCTCTTTTCTTTGGCCTTCATCATTCTGTAATTTCATGTTTATGTAAACAATTCCCAAACCACACAGACAGTTGTCCGAAGGCCCGTAGCCGGTCGCCCAAGGGTTGCAAACCCCTAGGAAGATCGATATATTGCTATTGTAGCCGAGCGGAATCGCAGAGCGACATGCACTAGTGGGACATCTATCGTTACAGCGTCCATTGTTAATGTGATATCTTCAGCTACTGTACGCCGAACATTACATATGAGTAAACTGTACGCCCGGGTACCTCGAGTTTGTGTTCCTCTATTCGTCCAATCAAAAGGGGCATGATTACAGGGGTGCCGGGAACATATCAAATGGAATGTGTCTGACTGGGGCAATGTCATGTTTACTCATGAGTCAAGATTTGCTCTGGAGCCAGATGACAAGCGTATAAGGATATGACGTGAACAACGAACACGCATTCAGTTCCAAAACATCACCGAACATCACGCATTCCGAAGCGGAAGCAATTATGGTGTGGGCAGGCATTTCATACCGCATCGACCTGCACATCTTTAAACGGGGTTCTTTGACGGCTGTCCGGTATCGAGATGAAGTCCTAGAACCCATTGTGAAAAAGTACGCTGCAGCAGTTGGCCCTACTTTTGTTTTAATGGACGATAACGCACGTCTCCATAGAGCTGACATCGTTGATGACTACCTAAAGAGTGAAGGGATTGCGCGTATGGCGTGGCCAGCATATTCGCCCGACCTTAATCCCATTGAAAATCTTTGGGATGCTCTCGGCCGTGCTGTATCTTCACCTTTCCCACCTCCAACCACTCTTATTGAGCTGGAAACTGCTCTACAAGAATGGCGATTGCTTAATTCTGCGGTGGTTGACCACCTAATTGAAAGCATGGTCACAAGGTGTAAACTTTGTATACAGATGAGGGGGATCACATACCCTATTAATGTCCTTTTTTTCATTTTATGCTGTTTATTTTCACTTTATACATAATTCTGTTTTAAGTCTCCAGTGTGTCATTGTCTGATAACTTAAAAAAATTTAATATTGTTTTCATTAATGTATATAATTATTGATTTTGTTTTATGCATAAATATATATGCTACTTTCCTGCCGAATTTTTGTGTCGATCAAAGCAGTATTTGTTGATTTTTTTGCATTTTACATCTTCGTGCTTAACTTTTGGAAGTGAGTGTACAATACAACCAGGGCTTAAATTTAGACGGAGATCAGCTGAACTACTACTTAGCTACTGAGTGGAATTGTAATTCCAGCCAGAGCCCTAAGTAAGATGATGTCCTATAATTTATTTTTTATTTAACTATTTACAATTAATTTATTAATTTATTAAATTTGTATTTCTGTTTTTTAACTTTGATTTAATTATTTTAATTTTTAGTTATTTTATGTATTTATTGTTTTTTCTTCCTTTCTGACTGTCTTCGATAGAGCTCTGGCACTAGTAATTTTAGAAACAAAGCACTGATATTAAGCTGACATTTGAGGTTTCCACAAGGTTACAAAATTTGTTCTCCATATCGGGATAATGATCAGTTATTGAAAATGCTTTTGAGTTACCAAAAAGGACATCTTCGTTAAACTAACGTGTTTATCAGGCATTTAACCATAGGGCTGCATGCAGTTCATTGGTTTTTGTGTTGAATGTTTCAGACATTGAATGTGATTTAACAACTGTAGATCTAACTTAGAGTAGTTAAAAGTAAATATAAAACTTTATTAGGACTGGCGCATTAGGATAAATATCTTAATGCATAAATTATTATTTGTAATTTCATGCACAGTGACATCAACGACCCCAAGATACATAATGAATAAAATTGTGACATAAAATCTGCAGATTTAGATACTGTAATATCAGTACAAATATCTCTAAACCAGGTTTGTTGCACTGACACTGTCATTGAGAACACTTGCAATAGTGCTGTGTTAAAACTGATTTGTTCAATGGCTGATCTGTATTCTCTTTTGAGCTTTGATGCCTGATGAGAATTTGAAGCAATATGGTTATCATGTTGATCCTTTTGCCATGCAGTTCATTTATGTACTCATGGTCTGGGATTCCATCAGCATCAGTAACTGATCATGTTAGATTGCATGTAATAACTACAGTATGATGTAGTTTGTTTATGAAGTGCTGGCAGCTCATCACATTATTATATTTTCAGGCTATGCTAAATATATATTTGCAGAATATTGCACGGTCATGCACAGCTAATTTCAACAGGCATCCATAAAATGTGTGGCTCCTAGATCAACACATTTCTGAGATAATTTCTTGGACAAAAATCGTGAGACATAGTTATTAACTGAATACCCTCTATCACTTTTGTGTTTAGGTTTAAAATTCACTTTAGTCAGTATCACAAAATCCATAGTACACCAACACAGAATTTGAGTATCCAGCAAATCAACACCATTCCAAGTTATTCATTATATAACTTAAAATAATGATCTTGCAACTTCCTGATCACCCTGCAAATTCAGTTAATGAATGGTACGTAATTGCTTGGAATTCAAATCAATTCTTCAAGACACTTTTTTATATGTGTCAAAGTTTCTTATTTGAAACATTCTTTCATAGTGTGTTTCTTTCTTACTGTAATAGATTATTTATAATGTATAGCATCACGTCTAAAATTTATAAGAATATATTAAAGTTACCAACAACCTGATATTTTTAATTTCTGCTATTTAAAAAAAAATAGTAATTGCTTTTGTACGTGTGATTGTTTTCATCATATGCTTTAGTAACTTCCCTGAAATAATATTTGACATATTTTTGTAATAGTGGTAAGGTAAAATATTTCCTAATTTTTGTAGAGCTGTGTCATAACTGTATATATAAATTTTCACTTCATAACACTTTTGTTGATCCCAATTTACAGGTCTTAAAATTATTTTAAAATGAATATATGTATATAAATGTGAAGATTAAAATTAAGTTTTATAACGTAATGGATAGCAGATTTTAAATTATAAGTATTTAGGTATTACATGTAAAGGGTCAATGGTTCCTTCAGAATCCGTTCGAAAGCAATTACTTTATTTTTTGATCTAATGTTTTGTACTAAATTCTAGTATATGATAAGTATCTTTTTATAATCTAGCACCTTTTTATTTCAGTTTTTCTTATAATATGTGTAAACATACATGTAAAATTGCATGTATGTATTTGTATGTAAATCACAAATATCTGCTGGTTAGACACAAGTTATTAACTTATGTACACCTGTGGGTAAATAGTTAAGACCACTGATTATTAGAATTCAACCTGAGATCAATCCCAGGGGAATCGGGTGGCTACATGGTTGGTTTTCATGGTTTTCTCCTTGTGCAATGCGAACATGAGCCAATTTCTCTTAGAAAGTCTTCCACAAAGGCATCCTTTTCCTTAAGCAGATAGCCATCATGAGTTTTACCATATTTAAATAATCTAACCTAACGTATTATTAATTTATTTACTCTTTCTATCTTTAGATGCTATTTAAAGTTATAATACTACAATAATGTTTGCTAACAATGCAGTCATTTTTTGCTTTGTTACTTGATATTTCGAAGCACAGATTTAATTTTCATCAAGTAAACTTTTGAGATCCTGTTTCGAATTGCTTGTATAGTTTCTGTTGCTCTGTATTTCGTTATTTCGTTTTTAGAGTAAGCTGTTATATATTTGCTAAGCTTTTGTTGCCTCTAGGCTAGAAATCTGCAAGAACTGAGAGTTCCTGATGAAACAAATGGTTGTGAGCATTTACCAAAAAAGTTAGAGATGGCTCAGCAGCAATTACATTCATATGAAAGGGAAAATGCCAGGCTTCTGAAACGAGGTATGAGGTAACATAAATCATTGATTATCCTTTCTGTATCAGTTTACAGCTTTTAATTTTAACAGTTTTAGCTAACAATGAATATATCATTTTCTCTTGAATATTTCCTTTTCTCTTAGTTGAAGAGCTGGAGGGCCAAGTTCAAAGGCTTAATGATGAAATTTCAACTTCTAAGTCTGTACCTCCTCCTCCTCCACCACCACCTCCTCCTACCCTTTTTAAACCTATCAGGTAAATTCAGTTTCACAAACTGTACATTAGTTGTACTGAAATTTCGATATCTTTTAGTGCATGATTTTGAGAAATATTTAGTTGCCTTGTTTAATCTTATTTTGTAACACTTTAATAGAATATTAAAACTGTTAAATATAATTTAAAACATATTTTATTGATATTTTCTTCTGCTGCCAGTTTATGAAACCTATCATGGTGACCACTTTTGAATTTTGAAAGTGACCAATTTCTGAGAGCATAATGAACATTTCAAAACCGAATATTATAAAAAGTTGTACTCTCTAAAGAAATCACCTACGTGGGAAAAGAAATATATAGTACAATGATTTCAGTATTTTGTGTTCTATGTTGATATTGTGTTAAGAATTTCCATCTTGGAAAATATTTATTTTGGAGGGAGTGGAAGATGTTATTTATAAGACTATTAATCCAGAAGTGTTGATTGCATGCAATAATTCAGTTTTGAAAGCTAAGTAATATAAGTTTACATCTTTTTGGGGTGAAGATGTGAGACAGGAAATTTTGAATTTCTCAGTCACTGAAGGTCTTCCCTGTGCTGGCCTGTATGAGAAAATAGATAGTGGGTAGTGCTACCTTGATGCAATGGATTTCTAATTGCTATTATGTCCTAAGAACATGGCGTGTGGTCGAAAGATTTTGATTTTCATTGTGTATAGCGAAAGATGCTATCACAGTTTTAACTTAATTGTTCACTTGATTTAATGTTAGATTGATCACAGTTTTGAGATATGATGTGAGAAATGGAATAACTGTTTAGACCTAATTATTTTTAGATGAATACTTATATATTTTTATTGCATTTTAATGTTTAAATCTTTTTATACAGGTTAAAATAACATTATTTATAAAAATATCGGCATTACATTCTAGAGGGAAGAAAGTGCTAATCACTGGCATTCATTAGCTATTCCCTTATAAAAAAATAGGTATGTATAGAGAGAGAACCTTATAGAGGCTGATAAAATTTTTTTAGCTATATGAGGCTCTATAAAAAATTTTTGTAGCTCTGTCGACCTCTATAAAAATTTTTCAAAAGTTTTGTCTCTGCTCAAAAAAAGTTTCATCTATGTCATAAATAGTTGACCTGAAGTCTGTTACTGCTTTTAGAATGCAAATGGAAGATAACCGACACTGGAAAGTACTCATTACCATAACAAACAATAATAGGTTACAATGAAAATTTTTCATATGTTATGCGAGATCTAATTACAGTCTGAATGCTTGCTGTGCCTCCTTGAAACACATTGAAATCGGTGTGTGTGGTGCCTAGGTTAAAACCTTTTGAATCAAATTATTGGAAGGTAAAAAAATTTGCCTCCCTTTGTGAACCAGAATTATCCATAATATTTTCATAGACAGATCTGTTATTTTTGGCATGTTTCATTTGGATGCATTGTGTAAATTAATAGGCTTGGTTTGTGGTTTTTATCGACATTATCCTAATTACAGGTTTCCTCAGTTCTCTGAATAGTGTTTAAATGTACATCTGTCATTTTGGAAGAAAAAGAGAGTTGAAAAATATTGATTGGTACAAGCTAGTTAAATATTGCCTCTAAGCAATATAAGAGATGCTTAGGATATTGCAGAAATTTTGTAACTCAGTTTGCAGTAGACCCAGGACTATTTCTAGTAAGTGTGCATTGTAAGCATATGCAGATGACCAAATCCTTAGGATGGCAAATAGTTCATTTTATAGAATAAAGTTAAATATTATTTAATGTAATATTAATGTTCTAGCAGTTATGAAATTAAAAAGAAAAACTACATGATAGTTTAAATAAAATAAAAATGTCACAAAAATGTTTATTGGTTTGTAACTTTATTATACTACATACAATAATGCATTTTACTTTTGCTATAATATGTTTCAAAACAAAACAAACAGGTACTCAGATGCTTTCGGATTAGAGAGGAATCACTATCGTAATATGAAAGAAATATGGAATATACATAAAATTATAAAAAAATTATATGAATTAAAACTGTACCTTGACAAAAATTGCATAGTTGACAAAGGAAAACAGTGTGTACGGTAGTACTGAAGCAAATCTTTACTAAAAGAATAAGTCGAATTGTTCAGTTTGTTAAATCTTTATTGAAAGAATAAGTCGAATTGTTCAGTTTGTTCAGTAAGACAATATTTAGGTTTCATAAATAAAACTGATATATTAATTGAAACAAATAAAACTTCTTTAAAATCATCTAAACAGTTGGTGAAATTCGATAACATTCACAGCTTCTTAATAGCATAACACAAACTCAGCTTAAGAATGATATAGCTAATCAGTTAGGCTATGATTTTTAAATGAAATTATATCTGTTTTGGCAACTTACATGTAGTTGAAAATTAAAAATCTTATAAAAAAGGAAAATATTTTTTAGTAATTCTCAGTTATATGCTAGACGCCAGCCATATTAAACAATTGTATTAGAAATTGTAAATATTAGCATTTTTGGTGCTGCATTATATTTTTTCATTCAGTATCAGGCATTATAGATGAAAGTTTATGTAATTACTTTTGAGGGAATTCTTTATATATTATGAATTAAGGATTCGATGTATAGCTGGATATGAGTGAATAAAGGAGCAAATATGCATGCTAAGCATTATAATGGCTTAGGAATAAAAAAGTTAGCAATTCCAAGTTTCATCCATTTGATAAAAGAAAGTTAAGAGGGATAGGAATACAATTCCTCCTCCATTTTGTGGAAGGTTGAGTGCAAAACTTGTTAAAAGCAAGCAAGGTGAAAAACAATTATCACAAGTTTTAGTTAAGTGCTTCTAATTTGTGTAAAAAAAAATTGCTTTATCACATACCCAATAATAGCCCATAAAACCTAAACTAGCACTAAATACAAATTTAGTATCATAAACACACTATCTGAGTATGTATGTAGAAAACTTACAGTGAAGTATTATTTTTCAAAACCATGAAGGCAGTGTATGTACTGAAAGGTTTAGAGCAATGGTCTTCAAACTTCGACTAGTGGAACGCTTAGAACTATAAGGTTTTTGGAGGGAACCCTATCCTCCTTTACAAACATATATCTTAAAATAATATTTAAAATAAATTAATATGGTATAGTTATTTTATGCAAAAACAATTATTGTATTTTTATTGAAGAATTTAAAGATAAAATTAACCTAATTTACTCATTAATAGCATTAACTTGTGCTTCAAGTGTTACTTACCCGTGCATTATATTTAGTGACTAGGGTCAGCTAGTCACTAAGATAACTAAATGTATCTTTTTATTTTTTTAGTTAATAAACACCAGTCAACTAGTGTGAGTGCTGTATAAGTTTCTTTTCGAATTTTTATTTTCACTGGTAGAATCCCAGAGTTCCACAAAACACAGTTTAAAGACCATTGGCGTAGAAGCAATGACAGTGATACATTCAGTCGAATGAGATTAGAGTATAAGGAGAGAAATGACTTATCATTTGTAGCCTTTAGGTCGGGACTTAAATTTGACCAGAGCCGACTCCAGTACTTTAAGTCTTTCAGTAAATTAGTAATTTCAGTCAAAGCCCTTAATAAGATGAGCTCTGGTATTCTGATTTACTATTTAACTATTTTTATTAAATAATATATAAATTGTTTATGCATCTTTTAGTTATTTTATTTTGTTTACCTTTCTTGGTGACTTTTCATAGGGCTCTGGCACTTCTAATTTTAGGAATTAAGCCCTGCTTCAGATGTTACATTTGCATATTGTCTGGTAGCCTGCCCTAGTTCAAATGCAGAAGTTTATCATTCTTGTGTTAAAAGCATGCAGTATGTCAATGTTTAGCTACTTAGACTGATACTTTACCGTCCTATTATATAATTTCATTGACAATAAAAAAATCCTATTGTATTGAGTACATCTCATTCCTTGAATTCCTACTGATTCTGCCGAAATGAGATTTAAAATGACGTTTTTTAACATTATTAAAGAATTGTAGACCCTTTTATCTGGATTTCATTACAGACAGAATATATTAATTTGAATTTAACTAGTTTAACTTTCTAATTTTTAAATGAAACTGAGTTGAATAAAAGCAGTGCTGCTTCTTGGACTAAAATTAAATGAAACCATGAGATAATTTAAATCATATGAATGATAAATACAGAAACATTAAAACAAAACTTTCACTTAAATTTACTTTAAATCAAGTGACTTTTAAATTTATTTTTTCTGTAGCTGAATAGAACATCTGATGTTTTATGAAGAATGTTACAGTGACCTCTTTGTAAGATAATGGAGCTTTTAATACTTTCAGAGAAGTTTATAGATTTGTAAATGTAGCTAGCTGTGATGCATTTATTACATATATTAGGAGTGTCTCAGTTTGAATCTTGGTCATTCTGCAAGTGTGTTTTTGTGGTTTTCATCAGATGCAAGCCAATACTAATTAATATAAGCCCTCCTTAAAAAGTCTTCCACAAATCCACTCTCATATGTTTTGTTGTTATCATTTAAATAAACAAATATATTAGGAATTTAACAATTTTCCTGCAGAAATGACTAGCGGTAAAATAAAAGTTTAAATTGCAGAGAAGCTTTGCCATTTTTGTTAATAATGAATAAATCATAAATCCAAAAGAACTGTTTACTGTAGAATTTTATCAAAAATTGTTAATATAGCTGTTAATTATTAATATTATTAAAATAACTGTAGATACAGTCTGAAATTTCATTCAGGACATCTTGAATATCTAAGTGAATGTAATACTCATAAGTTTCTTTGTAAATTTTATCCCCACTAGTGGCTGAGTGGTTAAGACCACTGAATGCTGGGAGTTTACCTCAGGTTAAATCCCAGGTGAATGGGTTCACTGTGTGGTTGGTTTTTATAGTTTTCGCTATACATAACCTGAATAAGAGCCAGTTTCTTAAGGACACTAATGATTTTCAGTTCTTCAGCAAACTCGTAATACAAAATTTTGGCAGGTGAGTTTCAGACCTAATAAAAATATAACATATATTACAGAAATTAGATTGATCATGTCTTTATCGGACCTCTTAACATAGTTTTAAGAATTTTATGACATTACCACATACTGGAAATTTAGGCAAAAATGAGTTTTTCAGAATTCAAAATTTTTAGGACTATGCTCATGAATGTCAGTGACTAATCAATAAAGCTAATCAGTGAGTAGATATATTTATAACATTTATATGGAAGAGAATGTCATACCAATTTATTAATGTGACAAAAAAAAACTGAAATTTGAAATTTTTCAGCAGATCTCTAAGTGCAATTGCTTCGTACGATGTTACCAGGATACTTTCTTTAGTTTTATTAGCCCAGAGTAACCAATAGGTCATAAACATTACATTATTGGTATCGTAATTATTTAATGTTTTTAGTTCTGGCTCCTTAATATTTGTCACTTTTTTTAGATGGTGAGTTTTTAAACGAGTTAAAAATTTTCATCTGTTTACTGGTAATGAAAACATTTGAAACAACTTTTGCAAAACTCCAGATAAAGTAATTGATTTTATAGCATCATTTACCTCACTTTGTATTGTGTTGATATCACAGTCATCACTTGTGACTGTGATATCAACATAATATAAAGTGAGGTAAAAGCTGAAATTCTGAGACTAAAAGATTAGAATCTGGTAACAGAAAGGGCATGCTGGCTGACTGCGGATGAAATTGCTGTTGCTAGGTTTGACAGGGCCAGGGTTGATAAAATTGCTGTGACAAGAGTTCATGCAGTGGATGTGAGTTGTCCATTCTCTGCTTAATGTTTGAAAAATGCTACTGTTCATTTGTAATGGAAACACTAACATCTAAATGATGTAACACTTAAAACCACTACATTAACAACAAACTGCCGATTTTGCACATCTATGTTGCCTTAAAATATTCTATGAAGAGTGAAGTTGCATTTTACCCTAGCAGGAAAGAGGCATGCACAGAACTGGGCCATATTGGATACATTATGCCCCCGCCCCTCGTGTAAACACAAGCTCCTGTAGCATTCAGATTATATCATTATATAACAAAGGTGGGCAAACTTCATGCTAATAAGAGCCCTGTGTTGAAATTCATGAAGTTTCGATAGCTTCAACTAGATTTTTGAAAAGCCGTAAATCCATATTTACATCATTTTGAATTTGTTAAGAAACATCTCTTAACGTTGTAAAAAGAAATCAAATAAATTAATTACTTTCCTCTGGACACTGAATAGTTTTGATTAATCATTATTTCACATATATATTTTATCTGAATAAGAGGTGTGCCATTTGTCTGCAAGAGCTGCACTATAGCCATCCCTGTTATATAATGTTAATTAACCAAATTTATTCTGAGCTCATTTTTCATCGAAAGACTGACGTCTCAAATTTCTGTAATGTGTTCCATTACTAGTGCATGTTAACTCTTCACTCCTTGCATAGCGGCCCACCAGCGGCCGAGCGGTAAAGACGCTGAACACTGGTAGTTCGGTCCGAGGTTCGAATCCCGCGAACGGGCTGGCTGCATGGGCGTTTTCGTGGTTTTCCCCATGTGTAACGTGTATACGAGCCAGTTTCCCTTAGAAAGCCCTCCACGAAGGCATCCTTCCCTTTAGGCAGATAGCCCTCGTGTGCCATAATTGAATAACCCAACCGAACCCTTGCATAGCGTGTGTTCCTTTGTAAGAGTGAGGATGTTTACGAATTACTATTTGCATGTAAAATACTGCAATACCTCATACGGTTGGCAAGTAAAAGAAATTTTTCATGCTAATATTATTGATGAATGTTCCTCGCAAGAAAATTTTGAACTCAAGACTTAACACATTTGATTTTTTGGCTTGAAAGATTATTGCTGCTATTGTCTGACAGATAGTGTCTTGCTCAGTCAGTATCGAATAAAAACTTTTAACTGTATAGCTGCTCAACTGAAGCTGCAGATTGTCTTTATCTGAATTAATGCATCAGTAGTCTGTATATTTTCCATGGAAAGATACAGTTCTCGATGCAAGTTATATGAAAAAACAACTAGTATGCAGCAGTGAAGCAAATAAAATCGAAAGTAAACAAAAAGCATAATGAAAGTGCATTATTATTTGAAAAGAGGGGAAGGAAAAAAGTTCAACATCAGTTACTGGGGGAATCATTTCTACAATCAGCTGCACTGGGAGACTTCTGGTTCAACCTGCTGAGAAATTTATCCATTTCATGTTTTGAATCTATGTGTCAGCATTCAGAAATTTACAAATGAAGTCACTGAAAACAAAGTTTCATTTTGCATATTGTTTTAATATTCAGATGTTCTATATGAAAAAAGTAAAATTTCTTTTACAAATAACTTTTTTTATTGCAGATCTTTCATTACTTTTATCAGTTCAAGCAAGAAAACACCTCGGACATCTCCAAAGAAAGACGGTAATGACTATTGCCAAGCAAAATTCTTGTTGTTGCAGTTTGCTTAATAGTTTTAACAAAAGTCAATGAATTTTTTACTTTTCATGCAGCAAATTTTGAGAATCCACATCAGAAAGCAATGGTTGAAATGATTGATGCCATTAAAAAAGGAAACATTCAATTAAAACCTACGCCTAAGGTAAGTTTCCACTTAAATAATATAAACCATTTATTTTTCGAAATTTCTTACTGTGTCATTTGGACAATTAAATTTGGGACCGTACTGGTACTGTCGTGTCTGTTCCTTTGTCTGTGGTGGAGCTAGATCGGAGATCACCGACCTAGTCGTCAGGGATTTGGTCCTCATAGTTCCAGCGACGGGGACTGACGGAGTGAAGCAAAGCACCAAGTCAAATATCTGATGCTGAGGGAGTGGTGCCCCGAGGCAAAGGTGTCCTAGCGTTTTTCAATTGTCTCTTGTATTTTCTTGTCCTGCTGATCAACGTATAAAGCCGAGCAGGGACTGTGGGGTCTGCGTCGCTGATGAAGGGGTCTCTGGAGTTTGGACACACTCACCCCGAAAGGCAGACTCAGGACGGGGGTTCATCTTCAGCGTCATTTGTGCCTTTGCATTTAAACAAGTTTTATACTTTTTGAACAGCAATTATTTTGTGTAAAAACGTGTAATTTTTAAATTTTCTGTAAACTATTTTTTAGTTTGCTGTTTTTTAAACTTTAATTGGAAGTAAGTGTAGGTGTTTTAATTTAAATATTTTATATTTTCCATTACTTCTTGATGTAAGGAAATCTCTAGATACAGAATTTGATCATGATGGATTTTATCCATTTATCAAAATATTTTTTTGATTCAATAATTACTACCATAGCCCTGTGGCTAAATATTTATATATGTGTACTTTATATTTTGATCTAGATTTAGTTTAATATTTGTAATGCCACTATATCTTTCCCATTTTGATATCTTCATCTATATTGGTAGGAGGAATTAAAGGAACAAATCTATAAAGGTGCTTTATGGTAATTCCATTAAGTGAAGGCTAATGAAAAGTGGTTGGTAGCATCAAGGTCAAAGTTATAACATAATCCAGTGGCATTTACTTTCACTACATGAAAATAGGAAAATTTTTGCAATATTCTTTGAGCACTAATTTCTTGACCACATTGCCTTAAAATATATTATTACTGTTGAGGTTAATTGCTGTTTGCAATCTCGCTAGATTTATTTTTTGCTGAATTTTTGTAGCTTGCTAATTATACACAAGCTTTAGCTTCAGAATTAAGTCATCACCTTAGTGAATTTCCACGTGTGTTTCTGTGGAAAGGACACCTATGAGTGAGTGATGGGACATTGATGTTCCATCAAAGACCATTTAATTTATTCAACATATCCGAGCAGCAAAATTATATCACAGTTCCCAATCAGATGGGTTTTGAAGGTGAAATCGAGCAGGAAAATAGGACATGCAACTTCAGTCCCAAGCCTGGTTGCAAACTCTATAAGACATGTAATGGAGCCAAAAGATACAAATCCAAAGAAATAAAAGTGATGACAAACTAGAACTGAGGAATATATTCTATTGGAGCAAATTTCACGTAATTAATTCGAAATTAAGGCTCGTAAAGGTGACTTTTGGGTTACTTTGGTGTACTGTTAGGAAACAAAAGCTTTAAGTTCCAAAATGTTTGTCCATTTCTAATAAAGGTGCTACATATATAGTTGCTTCTGTCACCCAAGATGATAGACTTTACCTTCTACTGAAATTGAACTAATGGAGAAATTTTCAGCTGCAAATAAGACTACTAATGATCCAAATTTGGACTCAAAGGCCAAGGCAAACTCTGATGAAGATACTGGAGCAATTCCAATATTTAAAATTAAAAGCAAAAACTCCACCCATGGTGATAGATGTTCTCAACTTAAGCTGGAAAAATTTCTCTAAAATGCTGGGAGACTCAAAATTATCAGCCTATGATGCCAAGATAAACTATGAAGGCAGTTTTACTCTTTTAAAGTCTAGAATGCAATTGCACATAAAGTAATTACTTCCTTTCTAGACTCTCATTACATAAAATACCACTCCCTTTTTACTTTCAGAAATCACAAACTCAAAATAAATCATGTGCAGCTTGCCATCGAATACTGAAATTGCATATATTCAGAAAAGCTCACTCGTCATGGTCTATAAGTGTCTTGCAAGTCATTGAAAGGAGAAATATTTTTTTTTACCAATGGCGGGCCCTCAGCCGACTTCGACTTGGCCACTACTAAGGCTAGAAGTAGTAGTCACTTTATTATGGAGGCACCTAATAGGTGGGCCACCTTTGCCTCCTATGAAGGGATGGACAGTTACAACCATGCTTTCTCCAGGATTCGAACCCGGGCCGTTTGGTATTGCTGTCGACTCCCCTAACCACTATACCGTCTGGGCGGCTGAAAGGAGAAATATAGAATGCAAGAAGCTCTCTATTCTTTGTATAACTCAACAAATCGGAAAAATCTAATAAGATTTAATACACCTACAATATTTGCACATTAAGATCGAATCTGGTCACAGTGGTCCTCTACAGGGCTGCTGGTGCTAATCTGTTCACCTTGCTCAAACTGGCAGCAAAAATGATCCCCCACCAAGAAATTTCCCAAACAAGAGCAGAGATATCAAGCTCATCTGTACAAACTGCTCTCTGGAATACACAGCTTATTACTGAGGTTCTGTCAAGTTTCCTTAGCAGAAAAGCACAGTTAAATCAACCACCAAAAGTTTTTACAACAGAGTGATGTACTATAAAAGATTTACTGATGCCATAGCCAAAACCAACATTGTTGAATAGGCCACATTGTTCTTAACAACTTAAAAATGCTTGTCACATAGGTAAACTGATCTGGTATACAAGAATTAGCACAAGACTGAGAAAGCGTTAACATACCAGGAATAACCATCTCACAAGATCTCAATAATGGCTAGTTTCAGTCTTAGGAGTTCTCCGATTTCTTGGGCTATTTGGAATGCTGACAGTTTCAGGTATAAAATTGACAAACTATGAGTTAGTGTCATAGACTCATGCCACACTGTGTCACATATAAAGTTTCAACTAGCACCATGTTTTAACGATTTTCGTTTTTTCTAGAAATTTTTACTTGTGTTTATGTTGTGAAAAGAATCAGTGATAGGAATTTCTTTGGCTGTAAAAAGCTTGTTTTACTTTGGACTAAGTACATTAAATGTTCATTTATCAGAATCGTACAAAGGCCTTTTTTTAATTGCGAAAAAAATATATTTCCTAGTGTACCACAAAGTATTATACGAGGCTTACAAAAACGTAAGTAAAAGAAAGATACATCAGCTTTAAATAATACAATTAGTTCAAACATCTTTGACTAAAAGAACACACAGACGCACAAAAAAATATAAAAAAATCATTTACAACATTCAAAATAAACAAGTACGAATGCTAGTATGATATTTTATTCCCGCTGTTAACACACTGAGTAACAAACTAAAGATTAGGAATTTTAGATATTTCTGCAACCACCTTAGACATGGAGGGGGGCTGAGTTGCAGTTTCCATCAAATATATTCTCTCTTCCTGGCTTGTGATTCAGGAAGAAAGGCAAGGCTTCTGAAGTTGAGGTCATTTCAGTAAGCTTACCAAGTTAAGTGGCATCTTCATTGCAGCAGTTTGCAGTTGCCCAGAGAGCAGATTGATTGACAGCGTTATTACCCAAAACTCATGTTCTAATGCAGGTTTGAAATGTATTCCCAACTCAAATTATAAACGACAACATGAATTTAATGATAAACGTAACTTTAATGAGTGTGGTTAAAAACAATCTGAAACTTGAACATCACTCATTCCAGTAGTTTCAGAAATGGTTACAACAGGAGTGTTCTAGGTCAACAGCAGGCCCAAAATGTTTATAGTTCCTTCATGCAAGTTCCCAGTCCCAGCAGGAAGGTCCAAGCAGCTGATGCTCTCCTGAAACCTTTACTTTTTACTCCAGAAACTTAACCGACTCTCATGTTGTCGCTACTCTTCCATTGACACATTCTGACCCTGGTAAGAGTTTCTATCTTGGGAACTTTGGAGTGACTTTAGAGGGTGAAACGAGAAAAATTAATAGTGCAACTTTGTTGCCACTGGATTTCTCCTGTAGTATGAAAGAGACATGATTGCATTCAGAGTCCAGTCCCCCTGGGAGAAATCAGTGACTAGGGAAAGGAAAATTGTCATGGCTTTTTCACTGCTTTCAGAACAAAAGTGGTAACAATTCAAATGATAATAGACAAGCCAGTTTTTACCTTCATTTATTCCTAGATTACACCAACCTGACAACCAATAACATAAAACCTAAAATATGGAAAAAGAAACTACTCCTGTTATCTGTCTGACACAAAGTGCATTACTGAGTACTAGGAATTCCAAAGTTTCATTTCCAAAACCGGAGCCTTCCCCAAATTTTACATAATGTCAACACTTTGAATAAGAATGTTTGATTCTAAAAATTAAAAAACACGTACTAAGACAATCCTTTTTGAATTTAAAAAATATAATGCTAGAACACTACAAAATTATTTACAATATTTACCATTTTCCTCAATTTTCAGTAGATTAGGAAAGTTTTATGGCAATATTCTATCGGCCACTAGACTGCACAACTTAACCCATCTGCATTACTGTGTAATTTGCCTTGGCGTATAAATAATTTCAAAATTGTGCTGCTGGAGACGCAATGCCCAATAAGTTAAATGAGAATTTGATCCCATTGTTTTATTTAAGAATTTTAATGGATTATAATCTCTTTGGATCTTAAATTTTTGTCTTTCTAAATAATAGTTTAGTTTTTAGTCCACAAATAATGACCTCTAGCTTTCTTTTAATGGTGCTGTAGTTGTGCTCAGCTTTAGAAAACTCTTTACTAAGAAAGCGGATAGAGTGTCCTTCCCCATCCTGGATTTGAGACAGTACGGTATTTGCAACATATAAGCTGGCACTGGTCTTCACAATAAATTCTTTAGAATAATGTGTTGGGAATAAAACCAGACATTTTACTAATTTGATCTCAAGTTCATTAAAAGCTTCATGGCACTCCAAATTACTTTTTTTATTTTTGCTGATCAAAGAATCTGTTAGAAATACAGCAATATGCATGTAATCTTTTATATACTGCCTTGCGTAGTAGCCTGCAATACCAAGGTATGTATGTGCATTTTTATATTGGGGATTGGAAAATCTGATTGCCTTGCTAGGCATTGTCTTAGGTCACATTCAGGAAGCTAAATTAATGGTTAAGCCTTCTAAGTGCATATTTGCTCAAGATCATGTTAAAATTTATATGTCATCAGGTAGAGTCTGGGAAAAGGTCGCTTAGGGAGACAAAGTTTCAGAAATGATTACAACAGAAGTGTACTGGGTCAACAGCACACCCAAAATGTTTATAGTTCATTTGTGCAAGTTCCTATAATACTAGCAGGAAAGTCCAAGCAGCTGATGCTCTCTTGAAACCTCTTTCACTTCTCACTCTAAAAAATTGACCGACCCTCATGGTGTCGTTACTCCTCCACTGAATCGGAGGAGATTCTTCCTCTGGAAGGCAACAAAAGGCAACCACATTCTGACCCTGATGAAAGAGTTTCTATCCCGGGAACTATTGGGGTGACCTTGGGTGAAACCAGAAGAATTAACAATGTGACCTTATTGCCACTTGATTTCTCCTCTGTTATGAAAGAGACATGATTGCATTCTGAGTCCATTTCCTCTGGGCAAGAAAAGACAAGGAACATCCATGTGACCTTGTTACAATACTCGCAAATACATTTATTCCCATGGCTCTTCACATAATAGAATTTCTCACTTATGATTACATCCCTTTTATCACCAAGTTAGGTACTGCAAGTGGTAACAACCCTAAAGTCAGCCACAATTTCATTATTTCATGATCACGCTTTAATCCATGTAAGCTCCCTTCCAACCCAGAGAACACGAATTTTCTTTAAAAAAGTTATGTAGACTTAAATACCAGATTAAATTATGCTTATCGTAAGGAACTAGCAAGATAGTGTGTACAGATCATGTTTTCAAAATCCCCAGGGAGATAAGGGGGTAATTAGAATATTAAGCAGCTTGTACACAGGCTCTGAATGTCTTGAGATCCTGTAATCAAGCATGAATGCATCCGCTCTGTGGGCTTACATTGTTAGTAAATATATATATGAACACAAACCTTAATGAAATGTTAGGTAATGGTGTACTCATACACAATTTTTTTGCTCTCATATAGCTTATGTCACAGCTCAGTTTACATTTTCTTCATTGAATAACAGAACTTGCACTTTCTGGTAGGGACTAGGACTTTTAATTCTGGACTTCACCTTCCCTATTTAAATTGTAAAATTTCATTTTAATGCAATATTTGCAATCAAGTAAAAACATGAAATGATGAATTAAACAGCATCATAATGATTTCTAGGATGAGAAAATTGCAAACATTGAATAAAATGGCAACCCTCTGTGGGGGTTTGTTAAGCAAGAATAAAGGCACTTGCATCACCCACTTACAGAGGAACAATTCCGGTGTTCTGGTGTGGCAGAATGAAAATTTTTTGGAGCATTTGGAAATACTTTTCTCCACATGCAACCTACTAAATGCTCCTACTGCTATTTACATGCCAAGCCTCATTTATTTCTCCAGCAGAAGTTGATAGGGTTACCAATATCATGATTAAAAAATATACAGCTAATGCAGTCATGAAACTTGCTAGTATTTTAAATGCTTCCCTCACTTTGAATACTTCTACTGGAAGTGTGTGAAAATCTTCACTCTGCCAAAATCTGAAAAGATTTATTACAAGCCTGAAAGTTGCAGGCCTGTCAGCTTGTTACCTAATTTAAGCAGAATTATTTAATGCAGCATACCACATTGAATAAAGCCATATATGAACTGTCTTCCAAATAAATTGTTTAAGTTTTAAGATCTTTCAACAGTGGAGCAACTTGTAGAATTCATGGTAGATGCTGTACATCGTAAAATTTGCACACCTCTGCTTATGCTTTTCCCCATGTATAGCATTCATGCAACAAAATTCCCGTAGAAAGTTCTCCACAAAAACATCCTTTAGGCAGATAACCCTCGAGTACTTTGCCGTAGTCAAATAAACCAACCAAACCATCAGTATTGAGGACAGGTTTAGAACTTGGAGAATAAGTATCAATGCATCAAAATCGCAGCTTATAATCATTGGAAGGAAAAGAACTTGTTCTATGGCTAATAACCATTTATTTCTATTTGGAAACCACTTTATTTCAGCCTGATAACAGTGGAACTCTATGCCACTGTACAAAGTTATCAGGCAGAAATAAAGTGCCCTATCTGACCTCTCTGTGCCGTGAGGAAAGTTTAATTGCGAAAATTTCAACACAATTAATTAATGTCTGTAATGAACAGTGTTGTTAGAATAGAAAATTTCATAGTATCTCGCACTTTATGGGTATATAGGCAATTTAAATCTTCTTTAGAGGAAATGGAAAGTGAATATGTTGATTTTCCGTTGTACAGCCATGTCCATTGGCTTAGTTGAGGTAATGTATTGAATATGTTTGTGTCATGCACGGAACACATTAAAGAAATGAGAAGAATCAATATTTCCTCGAAATGAACATTGAAGAATGGTTATGTAAATTGATGTTCCTGACTGATATAACTAAAAATCTCAATGAACTAAGGATTGCAAGGAAAGGGCCAAACAGTGCCTGAACCTTTTGAATATTAAAAGGTTTTGCTACAAAGTTATAGTTTTCCATGATATTAGTACGAATAAATATAAATACTTCCCAAATGTAAAGCACTGGCAAATACACGTTGAAACACTTGAGAAGGAATTTTTCAAAAGATGCAAAGATTTTGAAGCTTGGCGAAGGTATTTTTGTCATTGCAAAAGGAAGTGTTCCACAAATAAATGCAGTTGTAAAAGCAAGGACCTCTTGTGGAATTCAAAGTGTCATAATAGTTCAAGTTGTTGCAATAAATAAGATTTGAATCGCATAATTTAATAGGTTTTTATTACTATTATTTTATTTTCTTATTTAGAACGTACTGTATAAGGAAGTTTTTAACTTCTATTATTTTCCTTTCTCATTTTTAATGTACTGTGTGGTTTAAGTTCTTATGTTCTTAAGTTCTTATTTTAAGTCTCAAGTGCTTTTTTTCGCGACTAAATTACTGAGAAGAAAATATAATATTCTTATATATTCAACATTCACCATTAGTACATGGTGAATATCCGCATTAACCGGTGTAAGTCAGAAATAAGAGTATTTGGTAAATATTTCGGACATACACCAAGCGACTATGCGAATATTGACATTCACCGGTGAAAGTCGACATTCTCCAGATTTCGGTGTTTCACCGCAACATATGTATATATATTCTGGCCTCTAAAGGCTTTATGGCTGAATCATCGGCCGGGGGAGCTGTGCTCCTTGGCCTTGTAGTAACATATATATATAATAGAATAGGTCTTTCAAGTTTTTAAGGGCTCTCTACCTGTATAATGCAGACACCTATTTGATGCAAATAGGGCGCTCTTGGAAGCATATGAAACAGCTGAATTCAGTGCTAACTAAAAGCAAAACAAAAATGTTGTATGCTTTTATTTTTATTCTTCTCTAGAGGACAGCTTTCAAGTTATTGGTGATAACTGGGGCTATGCTGTTGCTTGTCTGTTGTGACAAGTTCTGAATTTCTTGAAGCGAGCATGTGCAGTGATGCAGTGCAAGATGTAAGCGAACTATGTAAATATTTCAAAATATTCACGTGTACTTCAGAGAAAGTTTAAAAAGACTGAGTTTGTTTTCTTCGGGAGACCTGTTGTTACTATCAAAAATCTAAATCCTATGGGGGTGGGCTGAACGATTATCATCTTTGATAGAAATTAAAGTAAGATACTTTGAAAACATTAAATTAAATTATATTCACTTAAAAAAAAGTGCAAGAAAAAGGCATTGCAAATGAGTTAAAAAATGGAATTTTTTGAATTTTTATTTTTAACAATTTTTATGCAAAAGGTTTTGTCTTTTACTAATGCAGCATCTCAAGCATTACAAAAAAAAAAAAAAAAAAAAAAAAAAAATTAAAAAAAAAACAATTGACCTGAATGAAGTTCATCAATATCTAAAAAACGTTTCAATCAGTATGCAACATACAAGAAACAAGTTTGAAGGTATTGTGAAAGAAGCTGAGTTTATTGCAAATAAATGGGACATAGAAACTGAATTTGAAAATAAAATAAAAATAAAGACGAAAAACATTTTTTCAGTTATTTGAGAATAACAGGTACGAAAAATTCCGAAATATCTTTTAAAGCAACAGTTTTTATGCTGTTGTCGATATTTCAAATACTGAGCTAAAGTGAAGAATGAATGGAATGACAAAAATCGCAATGTTTTCCTATTTGGAATCTAAAACTCTGTTATCATTAATAAATACGGAACTTATTAATAATGTTTCAAAAATATAGAAAACATGTAAAGAAGACTTCACTAATGTACTGGAAGTGCAACTGTTATTATTTATAAATACTTTCAGAACAGAAATCTAAAATTTGAAATCCATTAAGGATTTAGCTGAATTAGCAATGCTAAAATATTATGTCATGGCAAGCGTTTATTCAGAAGCGTGCAATTTATTTGTATTGTATGTATGATTACCTCTAACCAGAGCCACGAGTGAGAGATTTTCAAAACTGAAACGAATAAAAACATATTTGAAAAACATTGACACAAGATTGGTTGTGTCACTATTGACTGCTGAAGTTGAGATGGCTGAGAAAATGGACATCTTGTACTGATAAATAAATTTACAGAAATGAAGGTTAGGATGCACAAATTTTAATAAAGGACATATGTCATTATGATGAATTTTGGACACAAGTGTTATAATTACACTTAATTATGAAAAAGCATTAGAGGAGAACAGTAATGATTAAAATAGGAAAAAAAATATCGTACATATTTTTTATAAAAAATCATGTATTCAAGTAGTTAAGTGTACCAAAAAGATTTTTAAAAAGAAAAAAAAATTTTACCATACATACTTTCTATAAAAATTATATATTCAAATAGTTTTCTTCATGAAATGTATAATAAATAGGCTTTATATTTAACAAATGTATCATTTACATTATAAAAGTTCTTTTTTATTACTTGTATATTATCGTACAAGTCATGTTCATAAGCTGAGTAAATCACAGAGCACTATATATTAGTGTAATTTCTTTTTTGTACGTTTACCTATTATGTTGTCGGCCAATTGATAACATAACCAGTAATTTATTAGTTTGCTAAATTAAGCGAAAAATGGTTGGCCCAAATTTTATGTAAAAACTCAAAATATATTTCTTTGTAAAATGTACTGGATTTTATTTTAAAATCTCCAGAAATCTAAGCTAGCTTTCTTTTCTTAATGCTGTACTTTACCTCGACATGTTCCTTTTTTTTTTTTTTTTTTTTTTTATCTTTTTTTTTTTTTTTTTTATATAGTCTTATTCATTTGTTATCAGTATGTAATCTGAGTGAAAGGAAAGAAAAATCTCTCTCACACTTTTTTGGTACACACACAAAAAATCTTAAATAAATAATGATTAAAATCATCTGATGTCAGATATTACACCCAATTGATTCCCTAAGAACGTGCTTTTATTTTTTAACAATTACTCCAGACCTGATAAAAATCATCATTGAAACATTGGCTCCTGGAATCCTTTATTTTTTCCAACTTTTTAAATTTCCCCCCCTTTTTTTAAGCACAGTAATTTTATTGAGGGGGCTCAGGAGAAGTTTTTAAATAGGGGCCCGGGAGTTCTACTTACGCCATTGTATAGCTGTCCGACCTGGTTCGGAGCCATGGGCTCTTAACTTTAATAGACCGCAGTTTAATCAAAATAAAGCACTAATAATTATTGGAGGTGCCTACTTTCTCGTTAAGAATAAATTCTTGCATTGAGATCTTAAAATTGAATCAATCATTGATTATATTCATCACTTTAATGAAAGGTTTCTAAACAAAGCTTTGGATTGTTCATGGAATGAATTCTGTGATGTTCTCAAGTAGCAAATTTTACCTAAAGACACATTCTTTGGGCTATTTGCATTTCATCTTTATGATATCACTTTGTGACCTAAGCTGGTGCCTATTTTTTGCTCCTTGTAAATGTCTTGTATATATTTTATCATTTCATTAGCATACTCTATTTTCATATTATCCTTATTTCGAATTTAGAATATGTGTGTTGTTTCTGTGGTAGAACTTTTATTTTGCATTATTTTTATCTTTAACTTGCATCTTGTGTGTTATACATAGGATTTTTTTATTCTCATTGGTTGTGGCATGATCTTTTTGTACTATTAAGCCATTCTAAACAAATACATTTGATATTTCTCACTTCCTACTGGATCTGCGAAGTCACGTGGAAATGGCCATTCTACCCTGTTATTTCCTTATTCAAATTTCCCCAAGTATGTCGCCGATATTTCGGACAGTCTTTCACGGTGATGCGCCCTCTGGTTTACTTTCGCAGGCTTATAACGAATATTGTTAAGTGCCAAATAAGCATTTTCATTAATGTGTGATGTATAAGTTCTTTCATCACATTTGGAAAGGAAGCAAAGAGGTGTTTCAAATTCTAGTTTCGCGGACTGTAGGAGTGACTCGATAAAATTTTCACATCTGGAATTGAAGCTTGTCATTGAAAAAGCATTTGAGAATTGTGAGAAATTACATGCGATTGGGAAAACAGAAGCAAAATAGATAACCGATGCTGGTCTGTAATGACCTACAAGTAGCCAAAAACATCATTTAAAGATTTTGCAAACAGTGGTGATGCATTGATGTATGCAGACAACCAGGTCAAAGTCGAAAATGTGCCACAATACTTAGAACTGTTATTTGGCAGAGACTACTAAAAGAAATACAGTTGACGTCAGGTGGGATTGTAAAGAAGTTTGCAGGAACTACAGGAAATTAAATATACCACGAGTGACAGTCTACATAAATGAGAGCTATATGCATAGTTTGCAGCAGCTACAGAAAATTGGATATACCATAAGTGACAGTCTGCTTAAATGAGAGCTATATGCAAGGAAACCCATGTTTTGTCTCTCACTAACTCAGGCTGTGAAATGCAGCTGTTGAAGTGGTACAGAGATTATCGTGATTGAAGTTCCACAGAAAAGAGACACGTTCTTTTTTATGAGTTTAGTTTTATTGTATTGAGTGATTCCACACGTTATATTTTGAAGGAAGTAAAATGTTATAAGCTTGAAAACATATGTGAAAGGCTTTGAAACAAGGATGGTAGAATTATGGTACAGGCTGGCATTGCTTTGACTGCCTGATCTGACTTATGTATTTTTACCAGTGCAACTTTGAAGGCTGAAATATTTAAAGATGAGGTTCTCGATCCTTATGTCAAGTTGGTTTAGGAGTAAAATTGGTAAATATGGTCAAAAACCAAAAATTTGCATGAAATAGCTGTTGCATATTAGTTGTACAAATGTAATGGCTTTGTTTCTTTTTGTTCCTTAATTTTGATATAATTGGTTTATTCTTTAGCTTTGGAATATTACATACTTTTAACTGTTTAAAAGGTTCTTCCTGTAATATTGTAATCATGTTCTCTGATATAACAATAATCTATAAAATGTTAATCTTACATATGCAATAAATGTTTGGAATGGGGAGAAAATATAAAATGTGTAATTTCTTTAAGCTTTGTTTCAGAATTATAATTAGCTTATTCTCTGGAATGCTTTTAAGAATACTGCATAGGAAAAAGTCTTGATTAATAAAAGTAAATTAACTGCATCTTCCTTATTTACTTGCATGACTCTTGGGATTAAAGCTTTTATTTAATGTATTTATTTTTCAGTTATTATGAGAAAAGAACATAAATGAGAATCTTGCAAATTTTCTAATTGTGTTAAATTTTGTTTACAGAATGTTTCTCCTGACAAACAAGAATCCTCAGCTGTTGGAGAAATGGAGAATATTCTAGTATGTGAAAATTAAAAAAAAATTAGCTTAATTTTTGTTCATATAGTTGTTCAATTTTACAGACATCTTTTTGTTCTGGCTATATAAACAATGCTTTTTGTCTTCTCTTTTCTTCTGTTAATATTGATGTTAATGTGCGTTGGAATTCATTAAGGTGACATGCTTTGGAATCCATTAAGGAAATTCAGATGTTTTGTTCTTTGACTTTAAGTTAGTAATGCATTTGGAAGATCTATAGCTTTCTTATGTTTTCTTTCTTTCCTCCCCGAAATAGTTATTGGAAGTTATATAAACATGATGAAAATTCATAATGCATAGTGTGTCCACAAAAATCCTTACCCACCCTTTGTTTTTGCAACCATTGGCTGTAAACGTATACTTTGTAACAAAAATGTTTTGAATGATGCAAATATTCATGTTTCAGCATTTAATTTAAAATAAAATAAATTTCTTCAAAATAATGGAAACTAACTTTTTATATAGTCTTCCAATCCCCTATAATTATGTTTAGGAAATTTTCTAGTCAATATGAAAAACATAAAATTTTAAATGCATGCCTTCCTATGACAAAAATGACCAAGGTATTCAATTTTAAAGTGTTATTTTGTATTGTGGGGTTATTCACATAATAAACAGCAAAATCTTTGAAACTTTACATAACTAGAAATAAAGTGTCATATTAGAAAAAAAGTGTGATGTTACTAAATTAAATGATGAGCACTGCTATGGAGATTGTTGATATCGAAAAGCATAAGCAATTTAATTTTTTTCATAAATAAGACCTCATTCACAGAATCTTACAGTATTTGTGTTCTAGAAAATACTGGCAAACTTATTGGCGCATAGCCAACTCATAACATTATTTGCAAGAATCAAAAATGAAAATTTGGATAGCTTGAAATTAAGGAAATTTGTTGCTTTCAGAACCACACTTAAAGATACAAGTAATATGCATATTTACTTTCATGCTTTATGAAAACATTGAGCTATCCAAGTTAAACTAAACAACATTCAGTTTTTTGTTTTTAGGAAAATGCTACAATAGTTTTGTTTAAATTGGAATTGGGTGCTGAAGTATTATTTCCAAAGTGGAGCAATATTTCACTACAGAGATAATTTTACCATAAATAAATATTATCCACAAGGCAGAAACAACACGAAAGTGTGTAAGGTATTTCTCCTGCCTTCTTCTCATACCTTAATGGTGTAGTGGTCAGCATGCTCGAAGCTTAACCGAGAGGTCCGTGGTTTGATTCCCGGTGAAGGCGTTGCTCATTTTTTATCACTCCTGCTTCCAAAATAACTAATGTCTCTACAAGTGTTAAAGTAGAATGTTACATTCAGGAACCATCATAAATAATCTCCAATCATCATGATTACCTTGATAAAATATTCTAAAGAATAGGAAGTGTTACTTATTGCATAACAGAAAACGTTGAAATTGTAGTACACTATTGATGCTGCCTGTAATGCTGAACATGTTGAACATCTGCAAGGAATTTCTTTCGATGACTATTAACAATTTTATAGTTCTTTTTATTTTATCATAATTTTTGGCCCAGCAGTGGGCAAGCAGTAAAGTCGCTGAACACTAGTGGTTCGACTTGGATTTAGTTCAAGGCAAACAGCCTGGCAGCTGTTGTAATTTTCCACGTCTGTAACATGGATGCAAGCCAATTTCCCTTAGGAAGTCCACCGTGAAGGCAGCCACTTCTTTTGGCAGATAGCCTTTGCATGCTTTGCTCAAATAAACTTAACCACACTGTCATAATTTTTCAGTGCCCCTTGAAACACCCAGTATATTTTATTATATTGTTCTTTTGTGAAAAATTTCCCAGTGTAATGTAAATACAGATATATTGAGCAAATAAAATGCATATCGGTTAATGAAGCTTCCAGATGAGGTAAACATTGCTATTAGTACTACTATAACCTTTAACCATGGACTTGTAATCCTCTGCCAAAACTGAGGAGGGGCAGACTTATTCTGTTAGATTTGGAATTTTTCAAATTCTTTTTATCATAACTTTTTTATGGCCAGGTATAAAAAGAGCTATTTTAGAATATTTAGCAAAGCAATTGTGTAAATGCGTTTGAAATTATGCATATATATTATGGAGAATTGTGAAGTGTGTGAATCACATAAAGTTAAGGCAAATCAAATAAAGCATGTAAATTGTTATAAGCATATCATGTAAAGTATATAAATTATTATGAATGTATAAATCATTACAGGAAAATATGAAATTTTTTTTCAGTTTTTAGGAAAAACTTACCATACGTAATGTCTTAAAATCATTATTTCATTCAGTATGCTTTACTTCATATGAAATGTGAAAAAACAATTAATTTTAAGCTTTATGTTGACAGTTCATAACATTAACTAATAATTTTGTCTTTGTTGAATTTTAAAATTTTACATGTCCATGCTTTTTATGTATGAAAATATCATGATTTGTTTTTCTGTTTTGTACCATTAAACTTTGCTTATGTTTTTGTTTCTGTGTGGTTACCTTCATTTTATATGTTTATATATTAGAAAACATTTAAAAAGAGAGACTGGCCTTCTGTTTCTGCAAATCTTGCAGATCAAAAGGAAAAAACTGATGACTTCCAGAAGTCACTGCCTCTTGGTGAGGCATCAACAAGCCATTCGACTCACAAAGCTGTTGAGGATAAACGTTCGCATGATGAGCTACATATTATTTTTCGGAAGAAAAGCTTACAACTTGCTGAAAATGAAGGTGCTGGTTTTTCTATGTCATCTAAACATATATATGCTAATGAAATTATCTGTTAAGATTTGTGTGTGATTAAATGAATTACATTTACCCAATAGTCTTCCTCTTATTCGGTCTTGCATTAATTGGCCCTCCTTTGCCTGTGATACTAATTTCTTTCCCGATGCTAGGTTAGCTGGTATTTTCTGATTATCTGCATCCCCATGAAAGTCACCAGTGAACCCTGACGACTTTGTTAATTGATGAAAATATATGTTATCTTTATACTTCATAAGTGCTGTTCAATTCAAAATAATTTATAAGTACCAAGAAATGACATAGAATAAAAATCTTTACAGCTTATGGATGCTGTTAAGTGAAGTGATGGCTGAATATAAAGCATGTGAATCAACTTGTGCTCAAGTATGTTATGCAATGCACTTGCTTGAGTTGGCTATTTGCATGCTAAAATTGCAACAAAAATATGACAGTTCTGACAAATGTTGAAACCAGGTGAAGAAGATTAGGGAGTACCAAAATATTTTAACTATACCTAAATAAATGTTTAATAAAAATGCATATACAACATATATATACGTACTTTCCTTAATTGACCCATAAATGCTGTTTTATGTTTTTCTGGACTGCATAGCCTGAGATACTTTCCTGTAGGGGCTATTTATCTGTAGTCTACTGTGTATCTATATTATTTTGCAAGGGCATTTAATGGTTTTCTGTACTGCTTTTGAGATAATCAGAATCCTGTTTTGAGCATTATATTTTGCATATTTTTGAAAATGCATTACCAACAAATAGTGTAATTGCTCTTATGCTTTTCATGTTTTTTCTTTAATATGAAAAATTGAAAATTTGCGTGCGGATGATGACCACCATGCATTTATATGCTTATAAAAAATTATAAATTTCTCTCTGCAACTTAACTTTTTTAATGAAAGCTGTTTTTATGTTACAACGTTGGGGTGAAACCACTTTGATTTGATAAAATTGTCTTTTGACTTCAATATCTTCCATTTAGTAAACAATATTGCCTTTAATTTTTCTTACACCTGCATTGTGCAGCATTTTAAAAGTTAAGAAACAAATTGTATTTAGGTAAGGACTCTTCAGTTATATGCTGAACTTCCACTGAATTAGAGCTACATGATTTAAGATAGGTTGCTTCTTAATTTTCCTATCTAAAGGCTGCCACATGACAATACATGGATTCAGCAATGCCGGGGAAATATTCTAAAAGTAGGGTCTGCAAAACATTTTTAGAATTTCCCACAAGTCAGTTAAGAATGCTGATGGTGGATAATGTACTTGGACACCTTTTTTGTGGTATCCCAAAGATGTTCATTTGGATTTATGTCCGGGCTTCTTGGTAGTAATTTTGGCAGGGATAATTCAGTGGAAAGCTTTTCAAAGTGGATGATAGCCCGCCAGAATAGTGACTGTAGCAGTTGCCATGCTGATATACTCTTTTCCGATTCAGATTAAAAAAATCATGAAGGAATGTAACCGTGAAGCTGATCTACATGTGCTAGTGAAATGAGGATCCTTGGTATGAGTATTAAGGCATTTGCTGAGCCACCATGATTTCGCACATTTCCAATCTGACATTCTGGATCCATGGGTTATGGGGCTGGTACCATATTCATAGCCTCTCATCAACATCAGGATCGAAAATGTGGTGCTTCAATGAATATCTTAATGCAGTTGGCATAGACTACATGCTTCTCACTTCTAAATGTTGATGATCCAGCCATGGTTTCCTGTGGCCCATTCAATGCATTCAGCGCAGTGGAGTGTTGTGAGACAGTATTCTCATGGTATAGTAAAGTGGGCTTTGCACTTTGTATATGGACTGTTGGAATGGGCCTCTCATTCAGTTAAGCTAAGATTTGGTATTGCTGGTTACATACAGTATGACTGAGTCTTTGGAAGCTGAGTATAGTATGGCTGAATGCCCCTTGTACTCTGCCTGATTATTCTTTCTTTTTCTGTTATTCATGTATTCCTACCATTTTGTTGATAGTGTGGAATGAGAAAACCCCAATACTCTGTTTCTGAAATTGAATTATTTTTGCAATGAGCCCCTATTATGAGTCCTTGATCAATTCACCTTTGATCCCATCCTGCTACTTTTAAGAATTGATTAGAGAAGCTACATTTCTGGCTAATATCCTATGGCAGCATTTTCTCATTCACAAAACTGAGTCAGGAGTACAGCCATATATTTGTAACACTGGGTGTTCATAATTTATTTTACTGTACAAGATGTAAACATAAAATTTAACACTCATGTGGGCAATATTATAATTTATTATACATCTCAGTGATTGCACACTTTGCATTTTTGAAAATATTGTTCTGCGAATTTGTGTAAATGATAAAAGGTTGTAAACATTTAGAGGGGAAAATTGAAAAATATAAGTTTTAATATGTGGAGCGAATGGACCAGTATTCTAAATGGAATCCTGAAACTGTAACAGTTTGCTGTCACTTAAGTTTTCAGATATCTAAATTGACAAAAAAAAGTAGCAGTTGATTCAAGACCCATATGCTTCTTAATTCCCATTGCAGTTAATTCAAATCTCTTGAATGGAATGATAGCACAGCTTTTTGTTTAGTGATCTCATATTGGATCCTGAAACTTAAAGACCTGGTGAATATAGCACTCCAAATTTCATGCCAGCATATGTACTTCCGGTTGGGAATCTTGAATAAATTGGAGTTTTATCAACTGCAAAATTTTTAAATTCCCACCAATATTATAGGTATCAACTTTCAAAATTTAGAATTGCAGGATCTGAATGAATAGGGCGTGTATCATGGTTCAGAAGAGAAAAATTTGGCATTCTCGTTGGCTGACATACCTCTTACTAAGACAGCTATCTTTTTTTTATGTATCTGGGGCTGCAGTAATCAAGGTAATATGTAAATACCTATAGAGTGAAAAACTTTGACCAAGACAAATGATTGCTGAGGTAAGTGGAAGTTAACTGAAAAGGAAGCTGAAGTGTGGAAAAGAATTGAAGCCAAAAGCATAAAATAGCAGCTATTCAAATTTTGGCAGAATTTAAAATTCTCTTGAACTGAACCATTTCTGCAAAAAATGTCTGTCTGACACTTTATGGGTTAATTTTCGTGGGCAATATTTTAAAGTCATGGATAACCAAACTTATGCTTAAATTATTCTTTCAGTAGTATCAAGAGTACAAAACGTTTACAGTATACAATGTGAAATATAATTATTTAGCTATCAATTCATCTTCATTATCTCTCCTAGTTCTGGGAGAATTTACATGTAAAAGGCTGAAGAGATTCAGGATCTGGACTCTTGTGGCACACAGTGAAACATGAACACAAAATCATGGAAGTTCCTGAGAATACTGATTGTTCTTGACTGTCATATCACTCACTGTCAAGGACAATCGATGCATTGGATCTAATTGTTCAACAATTACAATATGCAAACGATTCAGTGGTAAACTACAGTGCATAAACTCTTCAGTGGAAGACTCAGTAGTTACTCTAGGAAATAAAACCATTGTCTGTTAAGCCGCCTTCTCACAATTTAAGCAAATAACTGTGTTTTTGTTGCTGGAAAATGAATCACTGCAAATTGAGATTCAGTTATGGCTCTTCATGTTCTGCAGAAAGGATCAGAAAGAATAGTAAGTGGTAGTCTACGTAATACTGTGATTCTGAAAACTGTAGGTATGTAAGAAATTTCATAGCCTATGCATAACATTTCTTTTAATATTTAACTGTCTTGTCATTAAACACACCAAGAGTGTGTTTTCATTCAGGCAATTTGTTTGTGTTTTCATCCAGGCAATTGTTTGCAGTCATAGTGAAATATGTGAATGAGTTTTTTGGCATAGTATTTCATACAAGTAGTTTCAGGTATCTGCTACAATTTTTTCAATGTTAAAGCATTTATGCACATAAACATTATGAGAGCTTTCCTACATTAAAATGAAACACCTATATTTTAAAAATATTAGTGATAGTATCCAGTTACATCAGCACGTTTCTAAATTTGTATTGCCTTACTGTTAATTATTACTCATGTTCTCACAGTTTCTTTAATGCTGTAAAGGAAGAACTGTTTGCCCTTAACTTTTAGTAGAAATATAATTATGCAGTGCATTTTAAAAATTATTAAGTGTCTGTTATGTTTATGTTATGCAGTCTATGATGGGTGCAAGTGAAAAAAACCTGTATAACATCACAAAATTTTGTCTGCTGCTTACACTTGTAATTTAAATGTGATGTTACTCATGATCACTGCATTCAAGCTAAACCAAAAACCTTTGTCTGATATGTGTGGGCAGAAGAACACATATATTTAAAGCATTACAATCATGATCACAAAAATAATTTTTTAAGTAATACAACCGAATTTCAATCTTATAACTCCTACGATTAGCATTCCCCCCCCTTACAACACGTAGGGGGGGAAACCAATTGTGGTCCCGATTGAAGTTTGAAATAATGTTATTTATTCCAACATTCCAGAAAAACCTGCAATTATTGTTTGCAAGTAACCTATGCATTGCAGCATTTTTCGTTTGAAAATATTGAATTATATTGAATATATTTGAAACTAAATACATATTATGTGTGTTATCTTTTCCTTGGACTGTAAATCTAGAAATACAGTGTTCCAGTAATGCTTCACTTGTCGGCTTCATCTCCATGTCTGTGTTATTAGGAATATTATTTTATTTTAGGCTTCATTAAGTTTATATATGTTAGTTTCCATTAGTTTTCTGCTGTTAGTGTTTAATTTTGGTCTAAAGTGAGTGGGACTGTAGAAGATGAAAATGAATAAGAGATATTACGAAGCTTCATCAAGACTTGCGAAGCTTTATTTAAAACACAAAATATTTTTCTGTGTGCTAAGAGAAGCTGCCGTGAACTGTCAAAATGTTTAATCGTGAAACATTGTATTTTCAAATGAGGCACCCAAGAACACTGAATGCTTGAAGTTTCACCTGGGTTCGGTGACACCGAAAGGCCTGGCTGTATGGTTGGTTTCTGTGTTTTTTCCCACATGTAATAGAAGCTAGTTTCCCTTAGAAAGGCCTCCATAAAAACATCCCTCCTGTTAGGCACATAGCCTCATGTGTTTTGCCATATTCAGATAAGCTAACCTAATCCTCAAATGAAGCAAAATTCAATTAAAAAAATACAATAGGATTTTGTTTTCAAAATGATAGTTTTTAATAGAATACATTCATGATGAGACTAATAACTGCTATTTATAATACATTTACAGTATGTAACAATTTCCCGGTTTAATCATTTCTCCATCAACCTGAAAAAGAATAGATCAAGGTTCAACTGTATATTTGATCTTTATTTTAACTACTGTAATGTGCACTTATTCCATGATTTTTTTGTATTATTACTGCAATACATTGTTTTTCGTATTTGTAGAATAGTTTCTCTCTTTTGCATAACTGTTAACATTTAGAACGCCATGGAGTTGAGTAGTAAGATGCTATCAATACGCTAGGGAATTTTTGGTTAAAAAATTGGTATTTTGTTTTCCACAGTCATTGGAACAGTCGTATCTTTTTGGGTATTAATATGTAAAGACCCCACCAGTGGCAAAGTGGTTAAGACCACTAAATGTTGGGAGTTCGGTCTCAGGCAAACAGGCTGGCTGTATGGTTGGTTTTTAATGTCCCCCCATGTCTTATGTGAATGTAAGCCAGTTTCCCTAAGAAAGTGCTCCATAAAGGGCATTCCTTGCCCTAGGCAGATAGTCCTTGTGTGCTTTGCCATGTTCAAATAACTTAACCTGCTAATACACAGTCCAGTCACATTAATGTGACCATCTGTCAAAAGCCAGAATAACCACCTTTCGCAGAGCGGACTGCTGCGAGACGTGCAGGAAGAGAGTCACATAGGTCCCTGAAGGTGTTCTCTGGGATGTTGAGCCATGCCGACTCTAATGCCGTGGCCAGCTGCGCTAGATTACGCGGTTGAGGATCCATGGCGCGAACAACTCGATCGAGATGGTCGCACAGATGCTCGATTGGGTTTAAGTCAGGTGAGTTTGCTGGCCAGGGGAGGACGGTAAACTCATCCTGGTGCTCTTCGAACCACGCACGTACACTGGCAGCTGTATGGCACCTCGCATTGTCCTGCTGGAAGATGCCATCATCCTGAGGAAAAACAATGCGCATGTAGGGGTGAACATGGTCCGCAAGGACAGATGCGTACTTGTATTGATCCATTGTGCCTTCCACAATGATCAGTGAACCTAGAGAATGCCAGGAAAACATTCCCCAGACCATAATGCTCCCGCCTCCAGCTTGGACCGTTCCGGCAATGGTTGCAGGGTGGTTCCTTTCAGAGGTTTCACGCCTTATACGCCAACGTCCATCTGTCCGATGGAGCATAAAACGCGATTCATCCGAAAACGCAACCTGTCGCCACTCAGTGGACGTCCAGCTGCTGTACTGGCGTGCAAATTCTAGCCTTCGCCGTCGATGAACAGCAGTCAGCATAGGTGCACGAACCAGGCGTCTGCTTCGGAGGCCCAGACGCAGCAATGTTCGCTGAATAGTACTTTGGGAGACACTTTTGGTAGCCCCTTGGTTCATTTTGGTGGTCAGTTGCTCAACGGTAGCCCGTCTATCTGCCCGAACGCATCTCCGCAACCGTCGTTCGCCTCTGTCATCTATGGCCCGTGGTGCACCACATTTGCCACGTCGCTGATTTTGGACAGTCCCATTTTGCCATGCACGGTACACTTTTACCACGGCGGCACGCGAACAGTTCACAAACTCAGCCGTTTCGGAAATGCTTCCACCCTTGGCCCGAAAGCCAATGATCATGCCCTTTTGGAAGTCGGATAAATCGCTTCGTTTCTGCATTACGCCAACGATTGAAATGTTTTCCGAAGCCCTCACACACCCTTTATATACGCTCAACTGCACTGTGCTGCCACCTGCCTTCTGTGATTGGTTATTTAACTCTGACATGGAAAGTACGTGGTGGTCACATTAATGTGACTGGACTGTGTACATAAGAGTGAATACTTATTAAAACATTTTTCTTTTAACAAACATTTTATTCTATTTTGTTTTGTTATATGAAAAATTGTAATGCTCACAATATTTTTTTGCAGGGCAGGAATCTGTTATATCTGATACTACTGATGCTAACATATCACAGCTTTCAGAAAGTAAAGCATCTGACTCTGATATAGTGTGTAAAGAGCAGAGCATGCCTAGTATCATTAATGTTAACATGTCATAAATACTAAAAATGTGGTTTATGGTTCTGATATTGCTAAATGAATAGGAAAATTGTATCTTATTAACAATAGTATGCTTAAATGTTTAGAAAATATTACTTGTTGTCTAAGTGTTTTTATCCAAAATATTTAAAACTTTGCTTTAAACAGTGAGCTCAATGAAGTGGTAAATACTTTTGCATGAATTGTATTTGAAACTTTTTACACTATCCATGCATTATTTTTGTAGTTGTGACTGCCAAATGGTTATTCACTTATTTTCGTTATGCAAGCTTTGTGGCTAAAATGCTGCAGACTTTTTCTAAAGTTCACTGATTGTTAGTTTTCTTGTGTATATATAATGTAAACTGTCTTATTAAAATTTCATAAATTTATTGGATGTTTAGTGCATACTTATAAAATATGAAATGGGAATGTGTTAGAAGCTTTTTGTAGAATTATTTTTCAGGTTTTAGTTTCAATATTATTTATTTTAACAGTATTAAAGTATAATAATGTCTAGGTCTGTGTCTTATTTCAGGCTGTCTGTATTATGGGAATAATTTGCACCAAATATGTATTATGTATATAAAGATATTTCATATCTTGTCCTCTTTTTTATGTCATCAAATGTATATTTTAAATTTTATATGTGATACTTATTTTTGAGTAGTTTAAAGCATGTATTAAGATGCAAAGATGAGCTTATTTCATTTGACTTCAATATGCCTTTGAGACAAGAATTCAAGATTTTTATGTCAGATGTTTTCCAACAAATGAGAGTTTATAAATGTGTTGTCAAGTTCTTTCTTACATAAAACTTTTGAACTTTTGCAATGATATACATGAGTTAAGTGTCTTATATATTTCAAGGTTTTTTACACTGTCCATGCCTTATTTTTATAGTTATGGCCTCCAAAAAATTATTTACTTAGTTTTATTTTGCAAGCCTTTTTGCTAAAATTCTGCAGACATTTTCAAAAGCTCATTAATAAGTTCTGAAGTTCTTATTGAAAGATCCTGTGCAATATTCAAAGTTCTTGTCTTTGAATATCTAAGTGCATTATGCATTACTATTATTAGTTTCCTTGTGTGTATATATATTGTAAATTGCTTTATTAAAATTTTATAGATTTATTGTATGTTTGATGCATATTTATAAAATATGAAATGGGAAAGCGTTAGAAGCCTTTTGTGGAATTATCTTTTAGCTTTCGGTTTCAATGATATTATTTATTTTAATGGTATCAAACTATAAGACTATCTAGGTTTGTGTCTGTTTGTATTATGAGAATAATTTGCACCAAATATGTATTTATATATCTAGTCCTGTTTTTGATGTCATCAAAATGTATATTTTAAATTTTATATGTGATATTTATTTTTGAGTAATTTAAAGTATGTATTAAGATGCAAAGTACTGAGCTTATTTCATTTGACTGTAATATGCCTTTGAGACAAGAATTTAAAGATTTTGTCAGATATTTTTCAACATATAAGAGTTTATAGACGTGCTATCGAATTCTTTTTTATACATCAAACTTTTGCAATGACATACATGAGTTAAGCGTCTTATATATTTCAAGGTCCATTTATTTTGTCCTATTATTCTTACAAAAAGTATTTCCTATATAATGATAACCTCTCAGAAAATCTATAAAGGAAAATTTTTAGACAGTCAGTATACTTGCACATATGATTTTTTGCATGACAAGTGATTATTATTTTTTTATGTTTGAATTTTTTTTTAATACTATGTAAAGAAAATAAAATTTTTTTAATGTGCTAGCTGATGACTTTTAGACTGTTGTTACTCTTGTACAGCCATATAGTCACTGAAAATAAAACCACATGAACAGTTAATAGGTGGATGCAAGGTGTATGTCTCTCATAGATTACCTTAAATCGTTGCCGAACGCAGGGTTTGCGTTATTAATGCACTGCGCGTATGGCAAAATCGTACTCTGCTGGGTTAACTTTTTATGGGAAAATGTAATAGGTATAATTAAGGTGAAGAAAATATTTATAATTTAAACAAACCTAAATATTGGTGCAATTAAAAGGGGAAAAACGAAGCAAATGGTAATTGAAAGAATTCTTATTACTGCTTAATAAGTACATATATATATATCTACATATATTTTGTTTAGGAACATGACTGGCGCAGCTCTAAAAGTTTTGCGATTAGGAAAACAGAGTTTTTAAAATGCCTTCCAAAAAGTATCCTCTTCTTACATTTAGGTCAATATCCATTGCTAAATCAGACAGTTCTTGTGCCTTTTAACGATTCGCTTAACTTCTAAGTTGAATGTGCTTTATCTTCATTATTATTGCTTTTGCTGTTGCTGGTGTCGTAAGATTATCAAATTTTTTATTCATCATTTCTCTGTTAATTCTTTGACATCTCTTCTTGCCATGGCTGAAAATCTCTCATTGCCAGTTGCTTTTGTAATTTGTACGATTTCTTTAGCTTCATTTTTCAATCGATGGAAGTCCTTTAAAACTGTTTAACTTCTGGCCAGAGTTATGCCAGCATGTGTTCTTTGTTGATGAATGAATGCTGAAAAAAGCTTTTTTGAAATTAAATGGAGAGAATTAAGATAACGCGTATATGCGAAATCGCGTTCCTCACTCCGCGCTGCGAAAAGGCTGTATAAGTTTTTGGCCATCTGGAGGATAAGAACGACTTTGCTAGTTACAAGGCTTTTTTTTGATCGAGAATCTCTAGGTGAATGTTAGTCAAGCCTTTTATAGGGAGATAATTTTCCCCTGAAAGGCTCTCCACGAAGGGAAGGCCACTCCACCGAAGACAGACGTAATACACGTTGCCGTAATCAGATAATTCAGTCCAGTCGTCAAGAATGAAATCGGAGATCCTTACATTCCCGCATCCTTATAACCTATGGAGGAAACATTCTTATTGAGGTTCGCAGCGAAAGATTTATGTGGCAAAGTGAACGTCATTACTATGAAGTGTTAGTCGCTGACATTCGACGAATCTGTGTTAGGCAGCCAGAAATTTTTACCATTTTTTTTCCTTAAATAAATGTGTGTACTTAATAACTTTAGTTCTTCGTATTAAAGTTTAGCATTATTAAGTACGTTATTACGAGAAATTAATAATGTATTAAGTATATCTATGAGATGGTTTTGAAATATATTTTCCCAATAAAACTAGCTCACAAGAGGTAAATTCGCTAAACACTGGTACTGGTAGTTCGACCCATGTTTAAATCCCGACGAATGGAGCTGCGTGCATGGTCATTTTCGTGGTTTTCGCTGTGTGTAGCATAGATACGAGCCAGTTTCCCTTAGAAAATCCTCCCCGAAGGCATCCCTTCCGATAGGCAGAGAGATAACCCTGGAGTTGCTTTACCTGAATCGATTAACTGTTCCCGATTTAGCTAACATTAGTGAATATGCTCAAAAGTAGTTACACTTTTTAAAGGTAAAAATTGTATTTAAATCTCATGTAGATGAGGATATAGAACATGCAAAATTGTTTCATTACATATTTACAGTTTTGTAGCTTAGCACGCATGTACGAGGATGGTTAAGGATTATGTCTAGAATTAAATGAATCAATTTTTTCTCTCCTTCATTATATATTATTATTGTATGTCTGATAATTAATTATACAGAGCGCAGGTGAGAAAAGTTGTTCATATTGTGGATTTGCTGTATGTTCAGTAAGTTCCTATACGAGGAGTCAAGAAAGAATTTTTTTTAAAAAATAAGATTCATGTTTATAGTTTTATACCATAAGTCTCAGGTTTCTGTAATAATGTTACTGTATAACTTATAATGGTTTCTTAGTCGATGAAAAATAATCATTGTTGTTTCAATAATTATGTATTGTACTGACAGTTAAGTGACTTAAATCTAGAAGCATTGCCGGTTCGTCCCGAGTTCGATTCTCTGTTGCTGAAGGAGCTGTAACGTGAGACTGAGGCAACTGCCGTTGGAAATTCTCGCGAAATTAATATTCCCATTAGATAGTAGGCTTCCCTTGCTGAGACGGTAGTGCTGAAACCGTAAAATATCTACAAAAATTGCTCCCAAAGTCTAGAAAATGCGTATTCTTGGCACTTCTGGAATGCTGCTAAGGCTCATCAAGAGTTTCACCCTTTATCTCCAGTTTTCCATAAGCTATCTAATGTCGTCTGAGTTCTGCAAAGAAATTAATATACGAATTAACGGAACATAAATTAAAATTTCCCCAAAATATAATTGGAAAATGATAAAACTGTAATAAAATAAGGTACCAACTGCATAAAACAGTATACAGCAAAATAAAAACATTTACATAAATTATAAAATTTACCTACTTACTAAATTTTCATAATTATTGAATTACTAAACTATAATTCAAAATTCGTCATTATGATCATAGTTTTGTAGCGGGAAGGGTTTTTATGTATGCAATAGGTAAGGAACAGCTGACAACATCGTATTTAATTACCCACAAACATCAAAATACGATCTAAAACAAAAACAGCTTCCACAGAATGGTCAGTATAGGCTGCTAATACTCAGTAAGAAAGTTGCCCATAAGTAAGATTCCTTTGAGTTATGCTTTACCGTGCTATTGCTTACTCAGCATTGTCAAGCCGAGTGCAGCCTGCTCCAAACATGCTTATAACGCAAATTTTCCACAGCTATAACAGTACAGAGCCACACTACTCCTCTATCTTCAGAGCTTTTACTCGTGTCAACTGACTCATATTCAACTCTGAAAATATCTCTGCACATGTTAATTTCCTTTTATCCCGTGCACATATACATCTGTATGTTTTTTCCCTCCCATGTCTTCTGTCAGATATCATTATTATAATGCTATTGGTATGTATAAATTCATTTTGTTTATTAGTTTATCAACTGGTCACATTTTAATTACTATGTCCTTTCCTATTTTGATGTATAAGTAAAACTGCATTTGTTAACTGCTGTTGCAGATGCTGTTTCTATTTTGTATTTTGCTGAATGCTGAAGGGGGTGTACGTGGTTCAGTTTTCTGTCACTCTTCCTACACTTTATCATGAACCTACTGCCATGCTATGTGCCATCAGATCCATAGAATACATGTCACTATCCTACACATCATAACCCTACAACTTTCCGACGAGATGGCATCCTAACTCCTTACTGCTAACGTCCCAGAAGAAGGCCAACTCGAACGTCTTTTTATGGCAATCAAATCACAAATCTAAAATTACCAGTCTTCTACTCTGATCAAAAGTACTAAACATGATTCTATAAAACACAAGATTTTAGTTTTTTCGTCAATGCTTTGTGGGGATTTATATTTATTTTAAATAACCAGTTAAATTTAATTTTAAGTTACTTTCCTATAAGCCTTCATTCCCCTAATTGTCAGTGCCAGAAAATTTAAATTTGGTAGCGCGCGTAAGAAATGCTAATTCTACCAGTGTAAGAATAAGTTAAATATCGACGTTCCAGTAGAGATGGAGAAAGAGTCTGGGAAATTTCCTTGCGTGCTTAAGCTTATGCGCAAGCTTCCGCTTAGCAGTTACTGCTGGTTAGACGTAGCTTAATCGCTATTATCTTGCTGCCACTAGACTCATCTACGCACTGTAGGGTACAGTATTGCATGAGCCCTGTAGTTTAATTCTGGTACTTGTAAATATCTCCTATTTTAAGTTTGATTCTACTGTTTCAGTTACAGCCCAAGTTGAGGCGTAGCAGGTTAGCGTCAAGCTGAGGCATTATAAATAATTTAAAAAGTTTAATAATGGGCAGTTTTAACCCTTCTCAGGTGTTATCGGTATTTTTCAAGATTCTACACAACAGATTGACTGTAGAACTTTACATCTGGCGCCTGAACTTCTAATTCGAATCCAATGGCCAATAATCAGGACAGACAATCATCCTTACAAGATACAGCAGTCGTAGACCCGATATTGACAAGCCCATTGGAGGGATTTGGCTTTTTAATACAGACGATGAGAACAACTATCAAGCCAGCAGTGGTGTTCGACGGTAAAAACTCCGTCACTTCATTCCTTGAATCGCTTGAGACGCACTTGCAGTTGTATGCGGTACCTGAAAGGCAAAAAGTAGCTATCTCTTCCAGTGCCCTCCGAGAACAGGCAGAGTCTTGGTGAAAAGGGATTGGAAAACTCTTACTCGGGGAAGTCGGAAGCCTCACCTACAATTTTGAGAATTTCAAAGCGGCGCTCCTGACGGCCTTCACGATGGTGAAGGATCGTGCGAAGCTTGAAGCCGAACTCTACAGCTTTTATCAAAGGAAAGTTGAACACCTTACTTAGTTTATCCTGCGTAAAGTCAAACTAGTGAATATGCTACATGGAAGGAAGCCCGATAACGAAGTAATTGAAATTATGTTACCAAGATTATTACCCGTAGTTCAAGATTTTGTGGAGCTGAGAAACCCACGAAAGCTACAAGAGCTATTCGAATTAGCCCCTAAAGTTTCAGAATCGGCGCATAGTGGAAAATTCGAGATTTCCTACCCAGGTTTACTATCAGCAGTTCTCCCGACAGCCGGCCGCAGAAAGAAACAAATACAATGGGGGAAAATGTTTTCTTACTAGGCCGTCAACAAGCAAGAATGAAAACGGTAAAGCCAAAGACCGCCAGCGCACCCAGAAAACATCAGGATGAAAAACGAATTTAAACGAATAGAGGGGCCTGAGAAATTGAGGGTTCAGACCCCCTGTGCATCGCAAAATCCCTCTAAGTTGTATGTAAATACCGTGGTAGTCAAGAATTCTCAACTACCGGTAATCCAGGTTCTTTAAAACGACGTATCCGTAGAAGCACTCGTGGACACTGGCGCGGAAGGAAATTTTTTAAGCCAAAAATTGTAGTACAGAAATTTCCGGAGGATAAGATTGTTTAAAAATTGTAGTACAAAAATAGTTGCCGCACAAGGGAAAGTTTGCGAATGTGTCGGAAGGCTATCGCTGAACGTTCAGGCAAAAAACGATGCTTTGAAAGTTTTATTTTTGTTGTTGAAAATTTGCAAAACCATGTAATTTTAGGTAGAGTTCCTCAAGGCGGTGAACGCCACAATAAACTTTGCAGAAAATTTTATTTCCTTGGATATGGTCCCAAAGGTGGTGGAAGAGGTAAATGATCTTGAAATCGAGCTCCAGAATCTAAAAGAAGATGAAAGAGGCAAGCTGGAGAAACTCGTAAGTAAATTTAGTACGTTATTTTCTGAGAAGCCAAGGAATACACAAATTGTTACTCATGCCACAGAACTAAAATCAAGCGAACCTTGTAAAGCGAAACCTTATCGTTATGATAATGAAAAAGAAGCAATAATATAACACCACATAAAACAAATGTTAAGGGATACAATAATTATTCTCATCAATAGTGAATATGCTAGCCTAGTTGTGCTATGCAGAAAGAGAAATAACTTGCCCCCTTCGGATCCAAAAGCTTATCGTTTTGCGATTGACTACCGAAAACTTAACAGCATGACTAAATTCCCTGTTTACCGCTTACCGGTAATAAAAGAAATAATACGGAAAATTAGGTCTACAAAATATATGACCACTCTTGATCTTACTTCAGGCTACTTTCAAATAGCCACGAGACCAGAAGATGCGAATAAAACAGCGTTTATTACAAAATGGGGTACTTATGCATTTTACGGCCCTGTTCGGGCGCCAGATATAAAGTTCTGCTGTCTATCTGTTGTGTAGAATCTTGAGAAATAGTGATAACACTGAAGAAGGGTTAAAACTGCACTTTATTAAACTCTTTAAATTATTTACTATGCGTCAACTTGACGCTAACCTACTACGCCTCAGCTTGGGCGGTAACTGAAACAGTAGAATCAAACTTAAAATAGGAGATATTTACAAGTACTAGAATTAAACTACAGGACTCATACAATACTGTATCCTACAGCGCGTAGATGAGTCTAGTGGCAGCAAAATAATCCACGTCTAACCAGCAGTAACTGCTAAGCGGAAGCTTGCGTATAAGCACGCACGGAAATTTCCCAAATTCTCTCAGGCCCACCAGCGGCCGAGCGGTAAAGACGCTAAACACTGGTAGTTCGGTCCGAGGTTCGAATCCCGCGGACGGGCTGGCTGCATGGGCGTTTTCGTGGTTTTCCCCATGTGTAACGTGTATACGATCCAGTTTCCCTTAGAAAGTCCTCCACGATGGCATCCCTCCCTTTAGACAGATAGCCCTCGTGTGCTTTGCCATAATTGAATAATCTATAATCTAACCCAAATTCTCTCTCTCTCTCTATTAGAACGTCGATATTTAACTTATTCTCCCACTGGTAGAATTTGCATTTCTTGCGCGCGCTACCAAATTTAAATATTCTGCCACTGACAATTAGGGGAATGAAGGCTTATAGGAAAGTAACTTAAAATTAAATTTAACTAGTTATTTAAAATAAATATAAATCCCTACAACGTATTATTTACCAGCGGATGGCCAAACTTCATGACGTTAAGAGCTGATCCAAGAATTGCGTTTCTATATTGTACCATTTTAAAAATACTGAATTAGTTTTAAAATAGAAAGAAACATTTGAAATGATTTAAAAAGAATTTCTCATTTTTTAATTAATATGGAATTTTATAAACATAAAAAAATAAATGTTGTTGTTTTCTTACTATACCTTCTACTATACAAATTTTAAACATATGTATGATGCGCTGAAAACTATTTTTTAAGATAGAAAACCAAGCATTTTCTTTTTGTTTCCAAATTTTTTCCCAGTTCTGATTATAACTGCTTATTGATTTTGATAAAAGTACTCTGAAAATGAAACAAAATATAGTTTTCGTCAGAGTAATGTAAAAAATTTCCTTTGACTGAAGAACAGCATAGTAATTTGAAAAACAAAACAGGCGATTATTTTTCTACTCTTAATCTGTATGCTGCCTACTGGAAAGAGTAAATGAAATAAGATTGGACGGGCTTGCGAAATTAAAGTACGAAATACGAGAACCATTTTATAAGCTGCCAACTTACTAATATTATGCATAAAAAAATAATAGCTCAGTTTTTCTCACTCAGGTGACAGGTGAAAGCGGGTCCGAACACCCGGACGGCTTACATAGACTCTTCGGATATTGTCGGGAGCCCACAATTGTTTAGGACAAGCAGCTCCTGATTCTCCAAGAGCATCGCATTGGGAGTTCATTTAGAAATGCTCAAAAGCATATAATGCCAAACAAAAGGCTAGATGCTAAGAGTAGGCGTTTGAGGCGGGGTTATTGAAGGATGAACATGTAAAACAGACACTTTAACTAACAGGTCACTAAGCATCAAATAAAACAATTCTAGAGATAAAAACTAAACACTAAAATACTAATAAAACAAACACTGTTACGAGTAGGACAAGCATTAATTGTACTAATACAATATGCAGTGCAAGCACTAATTGTACAATACAATTGCAAGCACTAATTGTATTGTACAATTAGTGCTTGTATTGCATTAATTTTACAATATAATAGTTTACTAATAATAATGGTATCAAATACTATAGACATTACCTATAGCAATGTGTATAGTGTTTAATACTAGGTAATGTGTTGGGTACATAACAAATACTGAAGATACATGTTATACTATAGATACGAATTCGAAGCACTTTAGCTATGATACATACTGTTGCGCAGAAGATAGAGTTTATATATGCGTGCATGACATTGGTTCACTTTTTTTATTCTAATACGTCAATTAAAAGAACAACATTTCCGGATTGTAGATAGAAGATCTACGCATACGGCATTTCAGACATAAGTACTGTGAGGTGAACATATAGTACAACACTAAAGGTAGCATAAAGAATGACACTAAAACATGTAAACAGACACACGTGCATAACACTGTTATATGCACTGAGACAGACAGACCCTACACAAAAGGAATTTCAGGTATTAGTAATATGTGAGGGATTACAAAGCTAGTCTTAAATTATTTAATTTGATTATTAGACAGAGGGGATCATTAGATGCATTTTGTTTTATTCAGCGCAATTTAGAAATATACATATTACAATATATATACAGCGCTATTCAAGTATGATCTGAGGCCTATCTTCTTTGTAACACTTGGCTAATATAGTGCTATTTGTCCTTTCTTTTATCCGAACAGCCACGGCTGTTTCTAAAAGCATCATCGTCATGGTAATAAGTTGCAGAAATACAATTATTTGCATTTCACTTATTGATATGATGATTAGTATTTCCTAGGCCACTCAAACACGTTGTTCTTTTTTGAAACAATTTAGCTTTCTTTGAATAATTCGAGAAGAGACTCACCGCAAGCCCATAAGATCCCTGAAAATTGCTTGAAGGATCCAAATGATACAGCAGCTTATTCAAGAATGTGCTTAATTGTTAAATGATTGTTGCTAAGCACAAAATCTCTTACTGAATCGATATATTGGTCATCAGCTGAAATGAATGATCTACCAGGGTTGATACATCTTTCAACGCAGTTTCAGCCTTTTCTAATTACCTTCATAGCCGTCAAAAACTAATATTTTTGATAAAATGCTGATCTTAAATCGCTTTTGGCAATATTTTAAACTTTTTTTTGTAGCTGAAATTGGTTTGTGAAAACAAAACTTAATGCATGTTCTTTGCTGAATTATATTTGTAGTTTTGAGAAAAAAGGCTTAATCAAAAATTCATTTTTTATTGAAAGCGATTTTATTTGTAAGTCGCAGTAAAAGAAAGAAAATACGAGTTTTACCCGACATTGATGGAAGTTGTACCAGTATCTCAAAAACAATCTATAAATGAATTATTACATTTACCTATTTTATATGAATCATTTCTAATACTTTTCGATCGATAACTACTATTTCTGCTTCCCTTATGAACCAGAAAGCATTCATTTTGGTAGCACAGTCTCCCACTTAGAATTTTTATTTTCTTTAATAGTTTCCAAAAGGTTATAATGACTCAATACATGACACTGAATATAGATAGCTCACTTATATATATACATATTTTACCACATGTGCATAAGTATTTCTGTGCATTTTTTAACAAAGGTAGATTAATTTTGGATATTATTAATAATACCGACCGAGGGATGGTGCTCGCGCTCTCGAGTTATTAATTCCCTCTTTCTTTAGATTCTATGAGAGTACTCTAATTTTAGCTTTTTTATGCAATATTTAGTTTATCCGTGTAACAGCAGATCTAAGAACTAAAGGGAAAGGAACGCATTACGCATTGAACTACAATCTCATGTTACTTAAGTTTGATGCCTGTAAATTCCGAATTTGCCCCAAAAGACATTCTGATTACAGTGAACCAATCTCTGAGACGTCTTTGATTTTCGTTTTGAGTTAGTTGAAATTGACCAACTAGAACAGTCCTTTAATTATGAAGCCCCAAACATGATATAAAGAAACAAATGCAAGTTGTATAAACACAGCAGCTTCCATGAATTGTTGATTGCATTTTAAAAGGTAATAATAGTCATCCAGACGGAAAAGTTAGTGAAACTGACTGCGGTACCAAAGTCCGACTCGAGGCTCGGAGAAGGCAATGGATGTTTGTAAATGTACAGTGCCTCTGCGGCATGGGGGTACTCAAAATATATGTAGTGCTGAAAGTCCTCTCGAGAGGTTGGTGGAAGGAGAAGAAAGAGACAGGAGACTGTCAGACGCTTCCCCTAGCGTGCTGTCCTGAGAAAAACTATACTGTCATGTGTATGGTTGGTTCTCACGCCTTTTACCAACGACAGATGTAATCTTGTCGCGATAAAATTCGTGAGATTGTTCTGATTAGATCATACAATTGAGCTTAGTCACAACAAGTAGGAAAGAATATTACCATTTTCAAATGTAAGTTGGGTTAAAGTTTGCTAAGCTGGGCTACAGCATAGAAAGGAGAAAAAAATTAGAAGGCTTTGAAAGCGAAATTGCTTCCGTATCTCTCACGCGATTGGTTGCTGTGGTTTATAATACGTTTTGCTATTGGCTTGGCGAGATTTCGAACGGGAAGTAGTGCGTTTTGTTTTTATTGATTTATATTTAATGTGTTCATTACTAAACCAGAACGTTTAATAATTTTATCTATTTTATAAAAATGTTGCATCTGAAAGCATTTCTGCATTGCCCCTAGATAAGTGCTACGAAAGTTATTTTCTAAGGTACTTTCAGCGTCGTAGCCCGCGGTCTAACATGTGAGATGAAGCTTAACTACATGATGCTACTTGGCATACATATACGATTTTTTGCCAATTTTTTAGGAAGTACTTAAGAAAGCATTAAAACTCTGTTGCTTTCTACTAGTTCAAAACAGTGTAATTATCAACATCTTCAATAAAGGCAAACATTTTCTATGCCTGATGAGGGAAAAATACTTAAAAGCATTTTCCCCGGTGAATCAGCTTGCGTTTAGAGGTGGAAGTTATACCATCGGTCTCTAAGACGCAGTTTAGTTTTAGGGCATGTTTTGGAGGAGGGGGAGGCGTCTTATGTGCTGGGAAATACTGTAGCAGCAATATATTCAAAAGGATGTATAATAATGATAGATATGAAAAGATCTCAAGTAACATAAAATAGTTTGTGCAATTTGGGTTGTTTAGTGCGAATATGGAATGCTGAAGTTTAATGCCAGTGTCTTGATTGAAGAATTTAATGTGCTATAGATTTTAACAAAACACTCTGTGTGAAAGTTGCTATACAAAATGTAAGTATATTCTTCTCTCACAAATGCGAGTGTGTAACACTTTATGTTTAGAATGTCAAAATTTTCTGTAAATGGCAGCAAAAAATCTTATAAGCGATGAAATGAGAAAGACATAATAACAGGAAAATATAACGGGAAAATTCTCAGTCCAAGATTTATTTAGAATTGAAAAAGAATTTTACAGATGAACAATCATCACATCGAGACATCAGAATAATGTCTCGATGTGATGGAGCAATGCTAAATTTTGGAGATGTTCTCAAATTGCTGATTGGTAAATATTGTATGCCTAATATCCTTAAAAGGGAGTAAAGAAACGAATTTGGCATACATTGTATAGAAAATAGGAAAAAAATCAACGAAGGTTATCAGAAAAGCTAATTACTTGTTAACTCATTAATAAAAAAAGCTGACCGATTTCTTCGGAAATTCTGCAAAGTTTTTCACAATTAGTTCTCACTATGAATACTAGATGGAGCCACCAGTTCAAACATGATTTCGTAAAATTTTTATCTTAACGAATAGTCTGAAAAACGTCCGACGGCGGATTAAAGAAATGGCTGATTGTGTTTATTTACATACTTAAATACTTCAGACAGGGTGAATTTAGGTTTCTAGGCAGAGCTGGATTAACCTTTAAAATAAGCATGTGCTTAAGGCATCAAACAAAATTGAGGTATTGCAAAAAGGTATTTAGGCACTCAAGAATGGGGGCGCAACGGAAATTTCTCATTGCCAGTATCACCATGGAATGTATGGTGCAGCTAAACTAAGACTGACAGAGATAAAATGAAGAAAACTCTGGCAAAATGTATGTTGAGGGCACCAAAATCTTTTAAGAGCATAGGGCCCTTAAAGGTCTTAATCCAGCCCTGTTCTAAGGCACTAAATGTTGAATAAAAATTCAACACTGGTAAAAATAACACATGGCCGGTCTTTTCGCATTTAATGCCATGCATGTATGTATAGAGATGTCTGCAGAGAACTATGTTAGGGTCGGTATATAGGTTCGGTTTAAGTAATTTCGGAGCCCCTCGCAAGTTGGGATGTGTGGATCTTCCAACGAGGATCTCCTTTTTAAAATTGTATTTTCTATTAGCAAGTTCCCATACATTATTACATACTTATTACTACAAAGATGGGATATGTATCCCCCAACAAGATCTACTCTTATATTTTCTGTAACAGGATACTATGGATTATTACATAATTTATTACCACCATTTTGGGGGAAAAAAAGCTTTCAGCACTGAAGTGATGTATTTTGTGTATTAACAATTTTGCCTAACTTTAGCCTATGCTCACCCTTATTTGTGCCACTAACCCTAAACTCTCTCCTGATCTTCTAAAGAGAAGCAACTAAGCATTAACATATTCTAGGCCAGAAGAAAGTACAGAAACTGCCACTGAACGTTTTCTAAACAGGGAAATGCCACCAGGCAAGTCGCCTTTGGCCGTTGCCGTTCAGCTTTCTTTTCTTCCACAAATTGTTAATGTAATTTTGGATAGGTATCGTGAAGATTTACATTAAATGTACGAAAAGTTTGCAGGGTTTAGGGACTCTGCAGAACATAATATATGTATATATATATGTGTGTGTATGTGTGTGTGTGTTTGTATATAACATAAAAAATATATAGGTAAAAATTCTAATTTAAACTTGCAACAGCACCTTAATTAATTCTTCATTTTAATTTGGATATTTCCCATTTCTATTAAAAAAAATTATAATTGCTTATAATAAAATTTTCTACACTGCGTCATTTTCAGATTAATCTGTATAATATAACTTTAACCTAATCTTTGGTTTTGTAAACTTAGACAGTCAATAATAAGTTTAGAGCTTTATAAATTAGTCAATCAAAATGATACCGAAATTGAGACTAACCAGCTCTAAATTAAAATTTCATCCCGAACACATCACATTTCTCATCTGCGTCTTTTACCAATAAGACCCTGCCGCGCTCTTTTCTTCTTATCGTTAATAGTTTCAAAAATGTAAATGTTATACTTTAGAACAGGCATGCAAAGTTATTTGTGGCAGCAAATGTTAGCTTTAATTATATATATATAGTTTTAAACTTACAAAGAAATGTCTACAGAAACAGTTTTAAATTGATTTATATTGGTAATTAAAAGTTAGTTTTGATCGGCTCTTTTGTCCGGAAATCTGTTAATACAAAAACATATCAATGTTATCTTCAATATTCCTTTCAAATGATAAAGTCGTTAGTCCTGTCAATCTTGTTTACAACACAGTCAATCGTAAAAATGTTTTTATTAATTTTAAGTCAGAGAAACTGCGTTTCTTCCTTGCTAGGTATAGTTAATAGTAGACGCAATGCTGCTCATGCTTTGGGATGCAATTCTTGAACACTGTGGCATTTTTGATAAAGTTGTCTGGAAAAGATGAAGAAAAAAGTAATCCATAGACAGGATTAAAATCAGAATAAAGACGAATCAAAGAAAACAATAAACTTTTAGAACGATCAGGTATTTATCGAAGCGGGAAACATGAAAAACGGGAAATGCCTTGTCGTGATTCGAACTCCGGATCATCCGATTATTAGTGAACGTGCTTTCGATTACGTTGTGAAAGTATGAAATAAGGAAGGACCAAAATCCATTCAATTCTCCCCAACTTAAGGGGCGAATGGGAAGGTGGGAACCCAGCCGCCAGATCGAGGTGGTGATGAATTATCATCCATCAACATTTGTAATTCAAGCGTTACTCACGAAAATACAGTTACGTATATACGATTAATTTAAAAGCTTGTTGCCAGACTGAGATTTCGCTCATTCAGTAAAATAATGTCCATTAGGCCAGTGGTTTGATGTCGGATGAGATACTCCCTTCGAATGAAAGCAGAAGAGAAAAAACTTGGAAAAGTCGTTCTTCTGTAGCGATCAGTGTTGGACTCTGGTCTCATCAAGGGAAAGTCGTCAGTAGGCAGAGCAAAACTCATCACATTGCATGCGGGAGTGAATCATCTTTTGGCGAAAACGAAATTTCAAATTGTCTCCTCAGCCTCCATGATTTGCACCAAATCTAGTGGAAATTCCAATTTTCCCATCGGTGACTTGACTATTTTTGCATTTGTTTTTATTGTACAAGACGTTTTTATGGAAATTTCTGGTTCCTCTGTCTTGCAGCAAGTCTTTCACAGAGCAGATGGAAAGTTCTGAGGTGCCTGTGGTGGAGGGTGAGTATAGATTCTTCCTATACTTAGAAGCACTTGAGAATGGTTTTTTTTTTTGCTTTAATATTTTTCTTTCTATCAACATGTTTCAGAAATTCAGAGAAAATTATTGCGTTCCAAGGATGATCAGCTTGACAACGAAGACATTAGGCTATTTCGAAGCAGGAAACATGAAAAATGAACAACGTCTTCCCCGGAACTCGAACCACGGATTTCTGGAATACGCGCCCAGGGTGTTGACCACTACACCACGAAAGCATGCGAAGAAGGTGGGAGAAATACCCTATAATTTGACTTTTTTCTTCTCTGGACAAAGAATTGTAAGGTGTCCTTGAGCACAGTTAAGGCAACGCGTTCAGTTAAAATAACCGAAATGTATGTGCTCAAAACGCTAACATCTAAAAAAAAGTAATCGGGCACTTTCCTCTCTCGTAAGACCTTACATTATAGTCTGTCAAAATTAGACATATCGTTTTGACATCAAGGATGAGAGCTTCTTGATATCAAAACCTTTGCAGCTTTCGTCACATCTTATGAATCTGGTGGAATATGGGAAGTTTTTGTATGTTTCTGTCGTGCTTTCGGGGGATTTGCTTCACCTTTGTCACCGCAACGCTAAGCAGCAGCAATTCATTTGCAACTTTTTTTTCGACGGTCATGGCGGATAGACATCTAATGATGACTTAGATAGGAGGCTGCTTGGGAGCTATGAAGACACTAAACTGAATTTCTTCTTTGTTGACGAAGGTTGAGACTTCCTGAGTCCTTGCTATACTGAGTTGAGTCCTTGCCACACTGAGAAGATGATTTAAATAAGACTTTAATATAGTCCTTGCTGATAATACCTTCAAAGTCATCAGTTCTGTAGCGGGCGAAAGATCCTTGATCTTTTTCTACGAGACGTCAGGTCTGCGGCAGAGAATTGATTAGAGTTTTACAAGTTTCTGCTCTATCGTTTTGTCAACTTGCTTATCAGAATCAGCAATATTGTTTAGCTCAATCTTTTCATCGACTTGCATACCAGAATCAGTTGTATTTTTGGTAACTCAGAAAAGCTATGGCCCCGAAAGGAATCTGGCTGTCGTCCCCTGCTACCCTCGCGACTTTTTTGGACTCTTCTGCTAGTCAGCGGTTGCGGCAGTGGATTCTTTAGGCTGCTATCATACATCCGTTTGTTTCGGAAGAATAACTGTTTGGAACAATTTTTCTGCTTTGCCACAACAGCCAATCTCCATAGATCACTTTGGGGTTAACACAGGGGAAACTGGTTCTCCATAACAAACAAGCTGATAGTATTCGAAGCTGATAGCTGATTGGTTGAAAACGAACAACTTGCAATTTTTTTTTGAAAGGAAGGAAAAAATCGTGGTCTTTCTTTCAATAGTAAACCAGGCAGAAAAATTGTCCAAAACTGTTGTTCGTGTGAAACAAATGCGTGTGTGATATGAGCCTTAGATGTATATTGCGCAAAAAAAGGGGGGAGAGACAGCTTTATATCTCCCGTTGCACTGGGCCGATTAACGAAATTCAATTTGCGTTTTTCATGCCTCGAAAGCGCGACTTAGAATATGTATTAGATTTTTATAGAACGGGAGATATAGAACTTTCCTTTTTTTTGCGCAGTGTACATGTCTCAGGGGGGCTACATCTGCTGCTACTCTTGTAGCCATCTTAATAGAAGCAAAATTTCAAAACGTTGAAATGAGATCAGGGATAATAATCAGGTTGGATCAGTTTAGTCCAGTACTTTGGTAAGGGCAAGCGAAAACTCGTACAAAGTTCACTGAGGCAGTCACTCGAATGATGATAAATAACGGATACCACTTGTCTCAGTAAGTAGTTATCGGACAACCGATTAGGTATTTATTGGAGCAGGAAAAAGTAAAAATGAGCAATGCTCTTGCAGGAATTCGAACTTCGGACTTTCCTCATTGCTAGCAGGTCTTACTTCCAATTACACCATGAAGGCAGGAGGTAAGGAGGATGATACGCTTTAAATTAGGTTTAGTCAACTCTATTTACCTGTAGCTCATTCTGTAGTAAAATTTTCTTACTACTCATTAATTCCGTCATAACTTAACTCATCTGTAAAATAATGTTTTGAGTGCAGGTTTAGTAAAAATAAATAATTAAATTAATCCATTCATTTATATTTTGCGTATATACATAATAGACAGAAAATTCATTAAAAATATTTAAAAGCTGTTTATGTAAAACCCTTAATAAAATGTGATCTGTGGAGCTGATGTTACGAGACTAAACAATTGACGTTTCGTAATGAAAAAACGAAAACTTTTGGAATTATTCAGACGGTTTCTGTGTTTGGTCATAATAATATTAAGAGCACTAAGGCATGTTTTAAAATTAGGAAAGGCATCAATAAATTAGATACAATTTTCCACATATTTAGATTTAACGCAGGCGTATTTTTATTTAGTCTGTAAGGTTTACCTTATGTTAATTAACAGTTATTTTAATTTTTGTATCTTTCCTATCTTATTCTAATTTCAGCTTACAATTTCCTGCCAGAATGTGAATTCAGAAACGCAGATAATGCAAATGAGAATGAGTACTATTTAAGTCGTGACTTAACCGACTTCAAGGGAGAGAGAGTCTGATTTCCTGACTAGCGCGCGTTTGCCTTCTAGCTACATCTCTCTTAGCTATTACTACGCTCGGCCATATCTTAGGCCCTTGCTAGGCTTCGCCGATTTAATTAATACTTAGGGGCCAACTAGTTAGATTCTGATAGCTTCGGCTATATTATTTAAGAGCTTTAGTTAAGCTAGTTTTAGTTCAATTTATTAGTATTTAAGTTCAAGCCCAAGTGGCGGCTTTATTGTAAAGTTCCAAGCCGGAACTGATTGTAAATATATTGAGTAATAAAGGGTTTCAAACCCTTCATAAGTCTTACGTATTCTGTTCACACACTTAAGCGATTATTCGCTTGTTAAGTGTTCGTGGAGTTAGTTAGAACTTTAGATTTAAAGAATTAAATCCCACAAGCCAAAGGTATTCTTATCCACAACTATCAAAATTATATTTACCGTTTTCATCATATTTGGGTTCTAATAATTCTCCTTGACAAATAATATTAATATCAGCATTATTTGCACAAAAAGGAATTTTCATCCATCTTCAAGTTCAAAATACCTTCAAATCGTTTTTCCATACCTGATTTAAGTTCAATAGATAACTACTAGAGGAAACTGATGAAATTCTCTCTTTAATCGATTATGATAAAGAAGATCGAGTTTATTGATAAATAATGACACAACATGTTTGCAATTGATAAGAGTTTAATTGACTCCTTGAAGCTGCCGATTGAAATCCTTAAATCTAACATTTAAAAATGTCTGCCAAGTAAAAAGAATCATTCTTTTTGTTTTCAATGCATTACAAAGATTAATCTTATTAATGCTTTCAGATAACTGCATGATACTCTCATAAAATGATATAAAACGAGACAAGAATGTACTTTTTGACAGCCATCGAATTCCTGTATGTTAAAATAATCTAGCAAAATCCTCATTATTGTCCTGACATAACTATCGAAACATTCTGTCATGTTTGACATCGACTTTACTCTTGTTACAAGCCTTATACTTAATGACGAGTGCATTCTTGTACTTCAATTTACTGCTACAAGATATTGTCTATGCACCATAAAATGAATACACATAATATTTAGCAATTTTTCCTTCAAATGCCCACGCCGAGGTTCTAAGTCCGGACCTCTCTACTTTTAGCCTTACGTGCTTCCAATACACCACGAAGACATGTAGAAAGGAAGGAGAAAAATCCCTTACAAACTTATCCGGGGGAAATCCTTTATGTATTCTGAATAAATCTTGGTTATTCATCGTGACCCCTCTCTACATTTGGCCCCATAGGGGGCCGCACTTCCTCAATCTCCTCTAAAGTTGCGATTGAGACTACCCTTTAGAATTATATCCTGAAATTAAAGCTTCATAATTTTTTCCCTCATGTATAACGCCAACAGTGGCTGCTTTTCCTTAAAAGTTCTCCATACAGCCCTTCTTAGCCTTAGGTAGATAGCCTTTGTGTGTTTTGTCATGTTATATAATTCAGTCCAGTTATTTGATATATGTTTATTTTCCGTTTCGCAGAAAAACAACGTTAAATTTTGTTTAGAAATTCCTCTTATAGGCATTCTTGGCTAAAAATGACAAGGCTTTACTGGCGCTAATGTTCCCACCTAAAGGAATTTTATTTTATTGACTTTACTTATTGAGTGCATATACACATGTTATAACTTGCCGTCCCATAACACGGTTCGTCACCTATATCCCCCCGTTTCAATCTCAGAACCTCAGTAATTAACGACGCGTATATTCTTGAATTCGGTAGGTGAAACAAAAGTAAATCAAAGGAAATATGCAAGACAATCATTTTGGTTATGAAATACCACTCGCTACTATGAGTTACGATAGCAGAGAGTAATTTAATTCCAGTTAGTTTCAATTTAAAGAGAGCACTTCTTCTCTATACGCTTACATGCGACTGACTTTCAGTTTATGTAAGCATTCCATTAACACTTTTACAGAACTACACTGAAAATGAAACTTATGATCTGTGTGTCTCTACCTCGCTGCATATGCATATCGCATTTGAAATAAATTATAAAAGCTCTAAAATGATTAATCTGTTAATTGATACAGTGGTTGCACTAATTCTAAAAAGAGTTCACAAAAGAAGAACTTAGTCCTGAAGTACACGGACCAATAGCTGAACTGACATTACCGTATTTTGCATTTTTCAAGTAGAAATTTTAATAATGTTCTTTTCTTAGGTGTTAGGATTTAGTCTTAGGTCTTAGGATTCTTGGGTCTTAGGTCTTGTTATCAAGACCATGCTGGAAGCCACAAGAATTTCAGCAAATTAAGGTAGCTATCAAGAATCCTTATCTTTTCGGTGCTTTTTGTTATACTTTAGGGCAAGCAGACGCTTTGGAAAATTTAATCCACCTTTTACTTGAATTCTATCTGAATCTAGTGACCAAAGCATAGATTTCGAACAGAGACGCTGCTGGGGTTCCTAGATTTTTCCTATGTTTTATTTTTATAGTTGGCTCGTTGTACCTTTTTCTTTTATAATCACAGAGTATTTTTTTTTCGGACAGATTTTTCCTTTCTAGGTTCTTGCTGTTCTGATTGGTGATTTTTTACAGACACTGAATAAGACATATTAGTCTAAACTTCCTTATTAGTTTTCCCCTTAACATTAGTTAGGGCAATGGCGTGAGAATGTTGTGGATCCACCTTTGCAATTAACGAACATTAGTTCAGCAACACAGCTATCGCTGTAATGGCCTTCGTCAGAGCATCGAGCGCATATGAGATTGCCACAACAAGTATTTCGAGTGAACAAAACGTTGGCATTGAAAACATTGCACACTTTTGGAGCATAAGGTCTGACAGGACGATTTAAATACCCAGCCTTAATGTTAGCTAGCAGATCAAGCATATTGAAGGCTGGGATACAGTGTTTGGTTTCAAGCAATAGACTCTCCTCATGCATTTTAACCCACTGTGGCAAACTGTAACAGCAAATGAATCATTAAGAAAACAACCAGCTGGTTATTATTAGAGACTTCCT
>KK113242.1:6564-32438 GCA_000611955.2 Stegodyphus mimosarum
AAATTTGGAATTTGTTTTATTAACGATTTCATATTTTGTAAAACTTTAACGAATTTTTGATTAACAAACTCAAGGATTTCAAAGCGGGCGATGGCAACGTTGTACAGAAAAAAACATTTTTATCTGCAGCGCATGAGACTGTGTGTAGGAAATTCTAAAGATATGCTCAGTTTAAAATTATTTTGCGATATTGTTCTTTAACTGAATTTTATGGTTTAAATGCGAAGAACATGATTGTCGTTGTTCGAACCATTGATATTTAATAAATAAAAGTAACACACAATTTGTTAAAAAAAAGCCTTTGGACGTAATTTAAAATCTGAAACCTTTCAGATTTTTATTATTAGTCCAAAGGGGCTTTGTCCCTGAAAGACTATTGTTTACGTTTTGCGATTTTGCGTTGGAAATATTAGTCTGAATCATTTTTCAAACGATCTGCGTATGTTAATGTTTGTATTAGGTGGCTAAAAAACTCTTAGTATTTTTTTATGTAAAAATAATGAACAGTTTGTTAATTTTATTTGAATCTCGAACTGAAATTTCGTCCCAGTGTGGCTGGAGGGCTTCTCATTTTATTAGTATTTTCTAGGAATCTCGTATAAATTACGGATATTGGGAAAATGGTTTTAAAAGTTATCCGCGATAAAACCAATTAATTTCTAAATTGAAAACACATTTTCACCGAGAAACTTAAAATCCTTTTTATTTTATTTGCTTTCAGTTGAGAAGGAATAACTTTTAAATGACGATTTTCCGATAAGGTATTTCTCCTGCCTTCTTAGCATGCCTTCGTGATGTAATGGCCAGCACACTCACTGCGTATTCGAGAAGTCCGAGTCTCGGCGAAGGCATTGCTCATTTTTTGTGTCTCCCCCTTGGAAATAACCTAATGTCTCTACAAAGTTACTAAGAGAATCTCGAAAAGGTGTAAATATTCATCAGAATGATATGCATTTAAATATGCAAAATCTACTTAGAAGCTAATTGTAATCGAATAAATATACAAATTTCTATAATTTGCACGTACTGTAATGACGCATTTGTGCAAATGGAGACTCTGAGTTTGTGTAAAAGTTTTTGTGTAAAAGTTTAATCAGAAAAAGACAGTCTTTTGTTTTGATTCTTGCCCACGTATTTCGAACAGCATTCGGCAGGATTCAGAACACCATTATCGTTAAGATGATTTATCATTAAGGACTTTTAGTCTGGAAACGCGATATTGCGTCGAATTACTGTAAAGGAGTTATTTCACTTTTCATTCGAGTCTGCTGCCGTTTGGCAAAATGTAAGCTATTTATATTTCAAATTGAATCAGTCTGTTACGGGCATAGATACAGTAATACTGACAGATGAAGCGTGTTAATCTCTCCAAGCATATATTTTTGATTCCAAAACTGGTTTGTGGCATCAACTACGAGAGTGGCAAAGACGTACTTTAATCATGTGTTTAATCTGCAGTTTCTATTGCATTTGGGACTCATTATTTTGAATTATTTATTGAACTTGAAACAATGGAATTTGGTTTTACTTTTTAACTTTGATTATTTCTTTCATGAGGAAATCTTGCGTTGCTTACAGTTATACATTCCAGTTTTAAAATAAAACGCAATAACTTTTCCTATTGTAATTATAATGAGCAAGCCTTTGATTAGTGATAGTTTAAAAATTCATGATGATTATTAATGTTATTTTACACCTTCCCTCCCCCTTCTGAGTCAAATATTAAACGTTGTAAATATTATGCTGTCTATATTAAAATTTGAAATTGATGAAATGTAAAATTAGTAGATCGAAATAAATGGGTTCTTACCTCCATGTATACAGGGTGTCCCAAAACGACCGCATGAACTCTGCACAGCTAGATTCCTTGTTGGGAGTACATAAAAACAGCCCAAAGAAGCGTTCCTGTACGATCCGTAGTTTACTAGAAAAATACGAAAAAAAAGTATGACATCACTGCCGGTGCAAGAAAAAACACTTTATTGAACTTATCAACAGCAGTATATGCGCAATTTAAAGCAGATGTTCAAAGTCTCCGCCGTGCATGTCTAGGCAGGCTTGAGCACGCCGTGGAATGGCTGTCATCATACGTTGCAGCATCGCGGGGTCCACAAAAGTGCAAGCAGCATGCAGACGAGCAACTAAGTCCATTGGTGTTGTCACTAAGTCTCGATACAACAGTTCCTTGAGATGGTCCCAGAGGAAAAAAAATCCAACGGTGTAAGATTTGGCGAACGTTTCGGCTATAGAACCGAATCCCCACGTCTGATCCAGCGGCCGGGGTATTCCATATCCAGCCAACTATGTAGAGGAGCACAGAAATGCGCCGGAGCCCCGTCATGCTGGAACCAAAGTCCCTGTATTGCCGCTAATGGTATGTCATCGAGGAGCTCGGTTAAGACCTCACTGAGAAACACCAAGTACAACTGTCCCGAGAGCTGTTCAGGCAACAGATATGGTCTAAGCAGGCGATCCCCGAGTATGCTGGCCCACACGTTAAGAGACCAACGTTCTTGATGTCTCTCCACGTTTGTCTGGAAAGATATGCCAATACTGTTGTTGATATGTCCAATAAAGTGTTTTTTTCTTGCACCGGCAGTGACGTCATACTTTGTTATTCGTACTTTTTCTCGTAAACTATGGATGGTACAGGCACACTTCTTTGGGCAGTTTTTATGTACTCCCAACGAGGAATCTAGCTGTGCGGAGTTTATGCGGTCGTTTTGGGACAACCTGTATATATATATATATATATATATACGATAACGCATGCGCGTCTAATCACGCATGCGCGTTCTATGCATGTGTTTTAATAAGCGTGTATGATACGCACACAAGTATTTGGACTGTTTATACTAAATTAAACAGTATCTGTCTGTAAAAATATAAAGATTGGCCACATAGATTTTTATTTTTTGCATAATTTATTCTTTCTTATAAAATGCTTCTTTCATACTATTTATGAGCAGGATAAAACTTATAAGGCAAAGTTAGCCAAACAAACCTTTCTCGCCAATTCTAAAGTCGCCAACGAGTTGGAAACTTTTCTTTGGGGGAGTGACTAATGAGAGAGTGCTAATAAAGCTATCACAAATATCTGATATTTTCTTAAGCCAGAATTTTGCTTGAAATTACTTTATGTTTTAATATGTATGTATACTATATCGAATAATATGACTAACATATTAAGGAAAGTTCAAATTTTCTTTTTAAGAGTTCATTAAATTATGAATATTGAATATATTTTCCATGTTTCGGTAAGTTTCAACTTTATAACATTTAAATTGGCCTTAAAAAGCACTTATGGTATCACTGACGCTCAAATTTGAAGCAACACTATGTAGTCTGAATACAAAAATGACTATTACGTTAATTGCCATTGTGGTTTTTGTAAGAGTCTCATGGCTGTCGTCAGCTTTCTGGTTGAAATAAGTTTTATTGCACAATGAACCATCTGTTATTATTATTACTATATCTATGCTTGTGCATTGACAGACCAAGCTTTTGAAAGCAATAGATACAGTTCTTCAGAATATTTGTTTCTTACATTTGAACCGAATTGATTTAAATAATAAAAAGTCATTTAACTAATGATTCTTATATTTTCACAGAATGATGTTATATATGTATTTTTTATTAGTTTTTTTCACATTTTGTGAAACTTTAATGAATTCATGATAAGCAAACTCAAGCATTTGAAAGCGAGCAATGGCAACGTTGTATCCAATAAACACTTTTATCTACAGCGCTCGAGACCGTCTATCAAAAAATTCTAAAGTTATGCTGTTTTAAAAAAAATTGTTGTTGAATCGAATTTTATGTGGCGTAAGAGCGAAGAACATGATATTTAATAGTCAAGTTAATAATAAAAAGACAAAAACAATTTGTAAGCCATCTTGCTAAGAAAACTGAACACTGATATGATGAAATGAGAAAAGCTTGGAAAAAATTATGCACTTAAGTCTGCATCGGGTAATTCTAAACGTATGCTGCGTTTAAAATTATTATGGTTTTGCTGTTGAAAGTATGGCCTAAGTGCGAAGGGAACGATGCATAATAATAAAGCTAAAAAGGAAGGGGAGAAAAAAAAAGGGTGTGGGTTAAAATGAGTAAGTGGAACAGCATATTGGTAGATTACAAGTTTATCGAGAGCAAAAAAAATCTTAACAAATCCTTCTGGGCGACCATTCAAATCTGAAACCATTCAGAAATTTTTTTCCTATTTTTATTTATTTTTGCGTTATTATTTTTTGAGTAAAATACTTTTGTCAAATTTATACGTTTAATAATAATTTTCTAGCAGCTTTACGAAAGTGTCATAAACTCTAATACTGACAAATCTTCTTAAAAAAAAAAAAAAACTCTGATGTGTACACATGACTTCCTTGTACGAAATGATAAATTATACTCATTTTTTCCCTCATTTCATTTCAACTTATTTCCTCGAATTTCATTAGAGATATATTTTTTATTCAATTAATTCAGTTCTTACTTCACCGCAAGACAAAAATAGAAGAAAATTCAAAATATCTTCACTAAAAACTGAAAACATAGAAAAATATGTTACACCAAATACAGTTAAAGCAATTGAAAAACAATTCTTGCAATTAAAATTTCAGTTTCTATGCAAAAACAAGCAATTCGGCTAGCAGGTAAGACGGCAGATTTTTCGGTGCACAAAACTGAAAATTTCGTTGATAATTCTACAACTGTTCTATGCAGGTTAACTAAAGGCATATAAACTTTAAGCAGAAGATAAAAACAACATAATTCAATCATTTTTAAAGCAAAAAAATTGCGCAGTTTACTTATAAGGATCTTAAGTTTGACTAACGTTTATTTCATTTTAAAACTTTACTATCATTTCTTATTTTCCACTTCCGGCCAGAATTAATGAGTCAATATGTTTATGCAACTTATAGTTGCTAACGCTTAAGTAGTTAAGTTGTGGCTTTTTGCCAAGAGCGTAGTAGAAGGAGAGAGAGCGAGCCATCTTGTCACGAGTCTTCGCGCGAGTTTTCCATCAGTTACTGTCCGCCTTGAAGGCCAGAGGTTTTAGTCCTCTTGAAAGCTAAAGACGTATTGTAGTTTTCAGCAGTCTTTAATTTAAAAGACCCGTCTTAGTGTTAGTCATCTGTGTAAAATATTAAGAGTTAACTCTTATTTAAATTTTATTTAGTAAGTAGTCTTATATTTTTACGTTTAGACCACAAGTGGTTGGTCGCACTTCGACTGTGAAAACCTGAAATAATAAAGTGTAATTTTAACCCTTCTCATCTTGTCGTCTTTGCTACATTCCGTAGGGCATAGTTTGCAGTCAACTCACTGCGCAGTCGGGACACGTCATGTTTGCCAAACAGATAAAAAGAAATACAAGTCCTGATATACTAACGCATAAGAATACAAAAAAGTGAGCTCACGGATCCGAGTAACAGAGTGGGTATATATATGTATATATTTATATACTTTTGGTTAGGCAGTTTGCAACCAAAAAGGGAGGTGCATAACTACATTTTATGGTAGTCCACTCGTTTTAAGCTATGCGAGACACATGCATACGTACATAAGTACGTAAGTATGTACAGACGCCACAAAAAATCTCTTCTGAATTTATTTTAAATCTGTTTTATAATTCGTTTCGGGAAAAGGAGTCCTTTATTCTGTCTTTATGTACAGATGTCAAGCAAAAACATTATTAAATTGCATTCGATAGCGGTCAAATGGATATTTTCGTATTGATACCCGGAATTTTTCGTGGTTACAATACTATCTTTACTTCGTACAAGGAAGTAAAAAGGGGCTTTTTTTTCTTTCTTTTGCAAGACATCTCTTATCCTGTTTTTCTGCATGTGGGCGCCCCATTATAAGATTGAAACATACATCATTTTAGCCCAAAAGGGCTATTTGTCTGGGAAACACGATTTTGTGTTGTTTTACTTTTGATTCAAATATGTTCCCATTAGGAAAATCTAAGACATAAGATATTATTCTTTTATTTTTAATCTGTCTGGCATTAATTAATAAACTGAACTATTTAAAAATAATAGACGGTGCAGTTCTTAAAAGAATAACGCTTTTTAATTTTTTAAATTTGATTTATTTAAATAAAAATGCTTTTAATGGGTGAAATATCTAATCAAAACCATTTGACATTTCTATAGAATTTTATTATGTATTTTGTCACTTTTTAAATACACAGAAGATATATAATGTTGCCGTGTAACTCTAAACGCATGCCCATCTAATATCTTATAAAAAATGTTTCGCTATTCCACCCGAAGCCATTTCCATTGATTACGGCTATTGATGAATATTATTAAACTTCAGATGAGGCCTTTTGGACGATCATTAGGTCACAATCCTTCGAGTTTTTTTTTTATTATTATTATTATTATTATTTTACTTTTTTTGGGGGTGGAGAGATTTTTTGGGGGGGATTTATATGTCAAATTATGAGCAATTTATTCGCTTTGTTTTTGGTTTAGTTAATTTTTTGATTATTAAAGAATTTTGCACCGCGTTATTACTTTAAATAATTGACAATTTGTTTCATTTTTTAATTTTCAGTTAACTATTTGATTGTTTAAGAATTTGACGCTGAGAATGCTTCGATATTTGGCATACGTAGTGAGTGGTCTATGTTTTATTTCTCTTAAACCGGCTCTATTGTAGCTCCAACTGTATTTTCTCAAACATGGATCTGAATAATATTTATTATTTTGTGTCCATGAACTTAAATCAAGTTACATTTAGAACGTTTTATGAAATACTTTGGAAGTGAGCCTAATTTTTCTTAGTTTAATAGCGATGTAAAGCATAAGATGGCGCCACATGTAAGAAGTAACATTTTTAAAGTATTTACCAACTTTCTCAGCATGGCTCCAATTTCGTAGTGATTTTTCGTATAATTTCGCAAAGAAATTTTGATTAAACTATTAGTTTTCCATAAAATCGTGTTTAAAACGTTCAAAGTATGCATACTAAAATGATTACGTCCATTCCGTCTTTATAAAGTTATACACTTTAGGAGTCTCCGAGCATTAACAATCAATTATTCTTTTTTTCAATCATGAAAGCACTTTGTTTTCATAAATCGACCAACCTTTTTTTTTCCCAACAAACATCGAATTTCCAATTTCCCATTCATTTTTAATATCATAAATCCATTATTAGAATTGTTATCATCTGCTTTCTTAATACCAGAAATATGACACCTGAAAATGTCTATTACTTTGTCTTCAAAACTTGTCTTAAACCATAATATTTCACTGTTTAATATTTTAAAATTAGATAATATTCACAATATTTTAGATAACAGTGGAGCTTAAATTTCGATTCTTCTCAATTTCTGAGGTAAAGCGAATTGGAGCTTAAATTTCGGTTCTTCTCAATTTCTGAGGTAAAGCGAATTACCTCAGTTTAATTACCTCTAGCCGGAGCACTAGTTAAAAGAGCTTCGGGGTAAGTAAAACACAGTTTCAGAGGGCAAATTTTATTTGAGAAATAGATATGCTTTAAAAATCAATTATAACTTCCGAATGCATGAGTCTCTTTCTCCATCTCTTTAACGGACGACTTTTAGGGAAGGAAAAGTCCCCAATCCACATGTCAAGGACTAATCTTCGGGTAGGTCAAAAAATTTGTAAGAGCGGGGAAAATGTTGTGTTTTCGAAACTTCTGAAGGTTATCTTGGTCTTGAACAACGTAACCAAATACGGGGGACAAAAATTGTCACTTGTGCAGCCATTTCGTTTGCTGTCATGTTGCTACAGGATAGGATTCGGGGGAAATTTTTTTACCCAGTCGCATCCTGCTTGACAGCTCGAGTTATATTGCCAGGGTATCGCGATCAGAAAGCGTTGGACTCGAAGCTGTTTTCGAAGCTGTACTAATGCCCTGAAAATTGGTTCTAGCATTCTCTCTATTCCCATTAGTGAAGCTTTTCTCGCTGTAATGGAAAAGAATTGCTATTTTTTTCTCTCATTCTTTTTAATAGTACTTTATATCGTATATTCAGGGTTTGAATTCCGCATTAGGCCTGCTGAGCTGCTCCTTAACTTTTGAATGAAATTGCAAATCCAGCCGGAGCCCGAAATTAGACGAGGTCTGAGAGTTTACGTGTTTAATTTAACTATTTATCGTGAATTTAATAATTTATTAAATCTTTATTTAGGTCTTTATATTTTGTCGAATTTTAATTTTAATTTAATTGTTTAATTATTTAAATTATTAGTTATTTTATTCATTTATTATTTTTTTCCCTTCTTCCTGACGCCTTTTCCCAGGGCTCCGGCACTTCTGGTTTTAAATGTTAAGTTTTGGATAACAGGCAATCAGATTTTGATTAAACTTGCGTTAAATTAAAGCTTGCGTTAAAATGACCTTTATTTGGGACAAAGTATGAAATTGAAAACATATGTCAATAGCTCAGATAAGTTAACTTAATTCACCTCGAAAAATAATATAATTACTTATATATTCATATATATACCAGAATATATAACTTATATATCAGAAAATATAATTATATATCACATTTCGGGCCGGCCAGAAGGTATAGAGATTAAAGGAGCCGACTGCGATACCAAAGGCCCCAGTTTCGAATCCCGGAGAAGTCATGGTTGTAAATGTCTCTCCCTTCATAGGAGGCAAAAGCGGCCCACCTATTAGGTGCCTCCATAATAAAGTGACCACCACTACTGGCCTTGAGTAGTGGCCAAGCCGAAGTCGGCTGAGGGCCCGCCATTGGTTTAAAAAAAATATCAGTCTTGGAAGAAACTGAAAATGTCGTAATGTTTATTTTAGAAGAACTCCTAGTGACAAAATAGTATTCGAATACTTTCAAAGAAAAAGGTAATTTACATCTTCCGTTGCATCATCGTCAGAGGGTTGGCACAACGAAAGAAGTTTCTGAACTAAAAGAGACGCAAATTAAAAATTAGAGTTCAATTCTTAAAATGAGATCAGAAAATTAATCTATCTCTTTTATTAACAAAATGGGTGTACTTTAACTTCTAGGTCTCAAAGAAAGTCCTCTTAAGTACTGTATTCTGTATTATTTAACGACATATTTCGTTTTCTTCCTTTTTTATCATTACGGTTACCTACAGTTTGTAATACCTTCTCTAAATTTTTCATTTGCATTCTTTAAGCTTGCTCACAGCTTTGTTCATGGTTCTTTGGATAATTCTTCTTTCGATAACTACATTTATTTTTTTTAACTTCTTCGAATTTATTTATTCATTCTACAAAATTTAAAATTAACTTTTCCGAAAATATTTTTACACTACGCACTACAATTTTTTTTTCGATCACAGAAATTAAAAATTTAATTGAATTTTGTAATAAGCACTACAATTTTTTCCGTTCTTTGAATCGAAGCGAACTAAAATATTACTTGAGCTTAATTTGTTGGTGGGCAGTATTTGAAGTTCCATTTCAGATTTGTAACACAGCTAATTCGATGCTTCTTCCTTTTACGAATTATTCATATTTACTACACCATATTTAATGCTGCATCAGAAGGTTTTCCTAGATATTTTTATATTATAAATCGGTTAAAAATTCGTTGTTAATCTAATTTTATTACTTATCACATGATAGTCTTAACACCAGTAGTATATGCTGCTGGGCAAGTCGAATTAATATTTTTTTCATTTCAAAACAATTGTTGCTCTAATGTTACAAATTTAAGAACTAATTCTTCTTTTTATTTTTAGTAAAACGGCGTTGACTAAGAACAGCTGTTAGTCTCATAATGGGATTTTGCGTCGAATCACTATAAAAGTCAGAAAATCACTTTTCAAATTGTTGCCGCCAAATATTATCGCCCTGTGTTGTATTTAAAGAAACTAAATAATGAAGAATCTGCATGAATGTATGTATGTTTCTCCAATTGTAAATACCTAGAACCATCCAATTTTGAATAACGCAGTCATTCACAAGAACATGGGCACCTCGAAGCCCGAATTTTGAATTTCGAATTTGTTTTATTATCTATTTCATATTTTGTAAAACTTTAACAAATTTAACAAATTAACAGACTCTACGATTTCAAAACGAGCAGTAGCAAAGCTGAAAGGAATGAAACACTTTTATCTCCAGCACATATAGAATCTGAAAACTTTCACATTTTTTTATTTTATATTTTTGGCATCAAATTTTCGTTTGTGATTATTTTTTCATATTTTGGATTACTTGTGTTTGCATGTCTTTCTTTTCAGTGCTCGATCTGCTAAAAAAAGGGGTTTTTATTAGATTTTTTTAAGCACTTTTAAGCTTGTTTATAAGTTCTGATTTTGAAGCTATAAATTTGCAGATTTTTACTTCGGCCTGTATGTTTCAAATTTTCATATGTTGTTATTTTTTTCACATGTTGCTTTAATTGCATTTACAAATTTTGTTTTTTTGAACTTTCAAGCTTTAAGTTTTTTAAGCTCGTTTGTGATTTTAATGGTGCTATTGCAGCTTTTCGCATTATTACTAAGCCCTGTAGGGGTTGAGCTAATAAAGGCACAGATTACTTTGTTTAATTTTCTAGATAATTTTATGTATAAATTCCAATTTTTAATTTGCATCTTTGTTAGTTAAGAAACACGCTGATGTGCTTACTTCTTTCGTTGCACCATCCCGTGATGACGCAGTAGAAAATGTAAGTTACTTTTTCCCCTTTCAAATTTTTTTCACAACTTTTGCCCCTTTCACGCAATTTACCACTGCGCTTCTTTAAATTTTTTAATTTAATTAATTTATTTATTTTGCAGGTGGTTTGTTCTGAATCGAATAGGGAATAGATGAATCGAATATGGAATAGATAGAAACTTGTGGGGTTTTACTTATTTAAGCCTAAGGTTCTAACTTAAAACCCCATGAACACTGACAAGCGAATAATCGCTTAAGTGTGTGAACAGAACACGTAAGACTTAAAGAGCGTTTACAATCCTTTATTTTTCAGTATATTTACAATTAGTTCCTACTTGGAACTTTAAGCCAGACCTCCACTCGAGCTTGAACTTAAATGATAATAAATTTAAATTAAACTAAACTAGCTTAACTAAGCTATCTGAAAGGTATAGTCGAAGCTATCAGAAATCTAACTAGTTGGCCCCTAATTAAATCAGCGAAGCCAAGCAAGGGCCTAAGGTATGGCCAAGCGTAGTAACTAAGAGAGAAATTAGCAAAAGTCAAACGCGCGCTAGTCAGAGAATCAGACTCTCTTTCTCGAAGTCGGTGAAGTATAGACTTAAATAGTACTCTTTCACATTTGCATTAACCTAGATAGGATAGATTGCAGGTCGATATTGAAGAGGAAGAATTCTAATTGCATAGTATGCTAATATGTTCACTTCCGTAATATCTAAGAAACTCGTCAGTCGAGGCAGTTTTAATTCCATTTTTATTTGCAAGTTGATATTTCGTGGCCACAATCACTTGGTACTCTAATCGTGCCTATTCAAGAACATTTACATTTTTTATATTACTGGGATACGAAGCGAGCACAACGAAATAGCGACCAAGCAGCACAGCAAGTTCAAGCTGAAGTGCGTCGTTATGTAATATGGAAGCACACGAAGAGAAAGGTTTTGGTATGAGTTAAGAGTTTCAGTTTCCAATTATTACGTTATCAGCACTGCGCAGGCCATGCAAAGTGGAATGATCTAGAAATGACGCAATCCAGAAAAGTTACTACGGTTTCTAGAACAGAGAGGGAGAATTAAAGAGTTACCGTTGGTTTTAATTATAATTTTGATTTACATATTTTTTTATCTTACATATATCCCTCCCCTTCAAAGAGAACACACACACACTTTAAAAAGGCTTCTCTGTCGCTACGCCTTTTTCTCTTTGAGGGGGAGGAATATGTAAGAAATATACAGAATATGTAAAAGATTAAATTAGCAATGTAAATTTCCCTTCTCAATTCTAAAAATAGTAACCTCTCTCTCTGCACTGCGTCATTTCTAGATTAATCCATGTCATATGACTCTTACATAATTCTAGTGATGTAACTGGAACTAAAACTCGAACAGCCAATAGTAATTTTATAGCATGATTAGCTATCCAATCAAAATGCATTGAGAACCAAAACTAACTCGGTCTGAATTAAGATTTCATCCCGAACAAAAGGCACTTGCTTTCAAAGCTTTGGCCTAGTTGGCCTGCTGTCTGTCTACTCTATCTATCTTACTGAAAATTAATCTAAAATGTGAGCTTCACACGCACACGCACACGCACGCACGCACACGCACTATGATTTTCACTAGATATGAAAATTATATTTCACTGAATAAGAAAGTTCACACACATGTATGTATGTAATAGTTCACAATTCAATATATACATTGCTCGACATTGAAAATGCAACGCCAAGAAGGAGTGGTCAGAAAGTGATGAAGTTTGGAAAACAGCAGAGCAGTAGGATGTAGGACCAGCACGGGCAGCGATGCACGAAGAAACACGTCTACGCATAGACTCAATAAGAGTGCGGATGGTGTCCTGAGGGGTGGCTCTCCATTCCCTTTCAGCCATTTGCCACAGTTCGTCTTCTGAACGAGGCAGGGGCAGAGTCTGCAAACGGCGTCCAATCATATACCCCACATGTTCGATTGGTGACAAGTCAAGAGAGTACGGTGGCCAGGGAAGCATCTGTATAACTTGCAGAGCATGTTGGCAGATGCGAGCACTGTGTGGTCAGGCGTTATCCTGCTATGACCTGGAATCGTAGAGAATAGTACCCCAAACCATTATGCCACGTTGTCGCGCGGTGGGGCGTTCCACAGTTACTGCCGGATTAGATCTGTCTCTACGTCGACGCCACACACGTATGCGGCTACTGTCACTGGATAAACAGAAGCGTGACTCATCTGAGAACACGACGTTTCGCCATTCTGTTATCCACATTGCTCCAGTCCGGCACCATTCTAAACGTTGGTGTCCATGTTGTGGAATCAATGGCAGTCTTCTTAAAGGACGCCGTGAGTGCAGGCTACGTTCAACCAATCGACGGGGAATGGTTCTCGTCGACCCGGGAACATCCAGGGTATCTTGCATATGCTGCAGAATCGCGGTACAAGTGACTTGCGGGACCGCCACAGCTTGTCGGCGGATGCGTCGATTCACGCGTGCTGACGTCACTCTGGCTGCACCTGCAACCAAAGAACCTCTATGTAAAGAAGGAAAGGCTCCATAGCCTTAATGTAAACCACTTTGTCTGCAACGCCGCTACAAAGAAAAGGGAACATTCGGCAAGGGATTTGGCGACGGAATCTGTTGGCGAGAATTTCCTCTCTGTCATGTGCCGGTTCTTTGGTGCCTAGCCGACATTTTCCCCCTCCGCGACGTGTATAGGAAATTGAGGAACACGGGTTAAGATGAATCGTTCTTTGACTTGTCGCCATAATTTAAACTCGGAAATGATGAAATATTAGGTGAAGTTTCACTTTCACTGGCTGTTGAACTTCCATTGTCAATATCGCTACTTGAAACCAAAGAACCTATTCTTTGTTTAAACTCTTGCTAAACGTAACGGTCGAACCTGTCCAAACCAACTTCGACATTCAGCTTCGAGCTTTGGCGCTTTTTGGCGACAGATATTTCACGCATGCGCAGTTGTTTCCCTTTTCGTTGGAAGGGAGCCACTTCTGCTTCTGCGAAGTTTTCCTTCTTAACAGTACATATTCTTTGCCTGCAACCCTCCTTCTTCCCGAATTCCCTTGTTCCAACCATGTTTGTCATAGCCGATGCACCGTGCTCGCATCCATGTGGGTATCAGCTGTGATTTGACGTAAGAACCAACCCGCCCTTCTGAGTCCAATCACCATACCCCTCGTAAAATCGTCTATCTGCTGAAAGAGCCTTAGTTGACGGCGGCCTGGCATTCTCTCCTATTACACGTATTCTCCGGGACAAAAACCGATAATTCGTCTGGCAGAAATAACGACACGAATGTTGCCCATTCTGCACGTTCCTTCCCTTATATCTTATTTCACGTGCGTCGGAGAGCTGCGCATTTCACATCATTTGCATAACTCAGTGACGTGCGTATACTGTAAAATTTGCATAAATTTCATACCACTCCTTCTTGGTGTTGCATTTTCAATGTCGAGCACTGTATTATAATGAAAATATCTTCATCACCAAAAATTTGAAAGACTTTTTAGTGATAATTTACTTTATGAAAAACATTTGAATATTTACTTTGTGAAAAATTTGAATATTTATCTGGTGGAATTATTTTAGTCAACAGATTTTACGAAAGTTTCATTGGACATTCTTACAATTTGAGGACTTTAAAAAAATATTTATAGTTTTATTCAGAAATTATAATGTTATTGCAATAATTGTTAATTAGCTGTTTAAGTATTAGATAATCTATGTATGAGAAAGGTCATGAATAATGACAGGGCATAGGCAAACCTACCTGCTATATCCTTAATGCTTCTTCATGTCTTTCCTCATATGCTAAACTTTTTTTTTACTTCGGTAATCCTTTTCTGTCACCCTACTTCATCATAATTTTTCATTTTTTCTCCCGTCATGAATATTTTCTCATGTCCCAAAGTATACAGGGGGTAATAAATGGCTATTACCTCATTTAAGCAAAGCAAAACCTTGGACATTTAGTCATTCGAATTTATTTTTCAAAGATATTTCAAATAAAAATCTTCCATACCTGCTGCATGTTAAATGATTCGAATTAATATTCTGGAAAAGCATGCAGTATGGAAAGGTAAACACCTGATTCTTTATCGCAGTTTCAGACCTGAAGACAACAGAAAAATAAAGTTCCAAAAGGTACAGAAGTATTATCAAAACCCTTTTTAACATAACTATATATCTCGAATTCATTCTGAAACACAGGATTGTTAGCAGTCGTAAATTTCAGACACTGGTTTGAGCTTGAAAGAAGTAACAGAATAACAAACTGACTAACTGACCTAATTTTCTTGCCAAGTACTTTATTCAAACTCGAAACTAAACTAACTCGTTTTTCCACCGGCTGCTCTTATATGATTTTCTTGAGCAGAGTGTAGGAAAGAAAATGTATCTGCGATTTTTTTTTTTGTTAAATTTCTCAAATTGTTCCTTGGATTGCAAAACTATATTTCAGAAACATTTTAGTAAGTTATCGGATTTAATAACACTTTCCAAGTCTGGCTGATCTAAATAAGAAATTCGTTCACAAAAAGCCATTACCCAATAGACTATATCTCACTTTCTATTGCAGCTCTTTATAAAACTTAAATGTTAATTACAAGAATTTAATACACAAAATGCAACAAGTTTATTGAGTCGGCAAAAATAAAATTATCTCACATAAATCCTAAATAATTTAAATAAATATTTCCAAAATGATAATAAAACATAATATAAAACAAAGACATAAACATCAGAGAAAGAGCCCTTGCCCTGGAAGACTTTCTGTCTCCCTTTCAAAGTTTAGAACTCAATCTCCAGAGACCGCTCGAAGGGGCGCCACTCCCCCTGGTTGACGCAGAGGGATTTAGAAACCCAATGCAAAATTCATTGATGGAGAAAAACGACAGACGACCTCACGAAGAGACCCACAGGGCAGCAACTCAATCATCAATTCTCAGGAATTATCAATTCATCAATTCACTCAATCATCAATTCCACAGGGCCGCAACTCAACAAAACAAAGACAATTATGTTAGTGTTAACCAAAGAAGACTGTATTTGCTAAGTGATATTTCAAAAGGCAATTCTATAAATTTTCAGTCTTACCAATCAGTGGCAACTCTTTAAATTTTTACACCGTAACTCCAACAAGCAGCGTGGATACTCTGAGTCACATATTAACCCAGTAATCAAATTCATTCCAAATTAAGTTTATCGTGTCCGAAGTAAAAGGCCTGCAGAGCGTGCATATTTTGTTTACTTTGTTTAATGAGCTCTTAGATAAAAAAAAATCTGATGTGGACATCACATGACTTCCTTGTACGGCCTATTAAATTATGCATATTTTTATGCTGCATTTATTTTAAACGCATTTTCTCGAATTTCAACAGAGATATATTTCTGATTCAATTAGTTTATTTCTTACTTCGCGACAAGGCAAAAAATACATAAAAACTCAAAATACATTCATTAAAAATTGTAAAATGCAGAAAAACATAAAACACCAAATACAGTTAAAATCAGTTAAAAAAGCAATTTTTGCAGTTAAAGTTAGAATTTATATACAAAAACAGGCAATTCAGGCAAAGGGCAGGAAGGAAAATTTTTCTGTGAGCAAAACTGAAAGTTTACTTTTGTTACCACTCAGCAAAATGACAATGAAATTGGCGTAGAAATGTACTTAATTCGCTATTCTACTAAGAGTTTCAAACGTAAACAAATGACTGCTTCGCTAGGCTTAGTAGCACTTAAACACATTTTAAATTGCTGATAATTTCCCAACTATTGCATGCAGATTAACTAAAGGCATAAAAACCTTAACTGGAACATAAGAACAATATAACGCAATAACACTTAAAGCAAAAAATGCACAATTTACTATCATAATGGTACAAAAAAATTGAACTCATCAAGCCGGGTATACTTTTAATGTGGTCAATTGCAATCAAAAAGAGGTGCACATCTACATGTTATATCAGTCTCATATACAAAATTTCAACGTCCTGAGGCTACTTGTTTTCGAGTTATGTGAGATACATACATACATTGGTATATATGTTGAGACGTCGCAAAAAAAACTTTTCCGAATTCATTTTAAATCCATTTTAGAATTCGTTTAGGGGTCAAGAGTCGACACGTAAAACATCACTGAAATGGATTCGAGAGAGGAAAAAATGAGAATTTTCGTTGTAATATTTTTCGCGATTGCAATGCTTACTTACTTCGTACAAGGACGTAGAAATCGCAGAATGTAAGATGTGGCAAATGAGCTGACAAAGAGAGATGGTTATTAATCCATATTTGCAACACACGCAATCCAAACTTGTGGCGTTCTTTTAACTCACTTCACTAAAATTCTTTTAACTCACTCGCATAATCTTATAAAAATGGAGGAAATTCCTCTTAGGCGTAAAATGTAGTCTTCATAAAAGATATTCAACTGAAATAACAAATAGTTTTTCAACATATTTAGAAAAATGTCTTGAAAACTGTCTTCATTAACAGAATAAATTGGTATTTGAAACAGATACGTTTTTAAAGTGATTCTCAGTTTGGTTTTACTCCTCAGAAATCTATTGAAGATGCCCTTCTTAGTCTTAATATCTTGCAGTGTAGAAAGCAAGTAATATTTGCAACATCTCTTATTTTTCTGAGTACAGAAGGTGCCTTCGGTAATGCTTGATGGTCATCTGGCTTAAAAATTCTAAAAGATAATTGTATACCACATAATACCTATAACCTGCTTAAAAGCTCTTTAAGTGGAAATACCCTTGACTTCTACTGGAACATTTTGTGTCCTCTTATACTTCTACATGAACATGAACTTCACTTCTGGTTCGGTCTGAAAGTAAGGTTTATTCTCTGGAGAAAGGTTGTCCTTAAGGCCCTGTATCCGGTTCTATTCTCACAACATAATACACAATCTTATAAGCCATCTCGATGGTTGTTTAACAATTGCATTTGCAGAAGACGTTCTTTCAATTTTCCAAAGAAAGCTTTCGACTAATATTCCGTTTATAGCACAAGTAGTACTGGATTTTGTCTCCAATTGGACGATCTCTCATAAATTCACTTTCAGTCTTTCAAAAAGTAAAGCTGTGAATGTTTCCAGAAATTATAATGAAAAATTTATTTTTCCTTTTACACTCGATGGTTCACCCTTGGAATTTGTAATAAGTTTCAATTACCTTGGTGTCAAACTTGACGGAAAATTAACATGGAAAAAGCACACTGAATTTCTTCCTACTAAAAGTGAAAGAAGTTATTCAGGGTATTCACCGAATTGCCAAAAGTACGTTTGAAATAATCTATGAAGTCTGCAAACTAATGTGTAAGCACTATATTGTGCCTTTCATTTCGTATGGCTCTTCTGCTTGAGTACATTTTCTTGCAAAGAAGGTTAATAAAAGAAATCTGAAGATTATTTAACGAAGAATTCCTCTTCGTAGAATGGTTACAGAACACTAAGTTGTGAAGCTACTTTGGCTTTTGCAGAAGTTCTACCTACTTATTTCGAAAATAAGTATAGGAATAATATTTCCGAGGCATAGACAACTAATAATTTAGAAGACTGAAAAAAATTTCTCGATATTCGTCCAGCTACTTCATAAATCTGTAAATTTCTGCTGTTAGAAAGAGACAATTCAAAAGTATTTTCATATGGTTTGCTTTACAGATAGCAGTAAAATGAATAATGTTGGTGCAGCATTTATTTCTTTGGAGACCAATTTAAGGTTTGTTATTTTAAGCACCGTATTCGAAATGAATGCGCAGTTATTCAAGCACCACTTCTCTGTATTTATCTTGTCATTAAGTTGATTAAGGATAATGTATTTGATTGTATCCTCAAGGTACCTTATTATTCTCATTCTTTCTCTTCAATCCACCTTTTGAACAGTGTTACCAGCAGCGACAAACCAGTAATCGAAACTCTTTTAGCTGTTATTTCGTTTGTAGAGATATTAGGTATTTTTTTAAAGCAGGAGAAATGAAAAATATGCAATGCTCTCGCCGGAACTGGAACCACGGGCCTCTCGAATACACGCCGAGTGTGCTGCCATTATACCACGAAGGCATGCTGAAAAGGCGGGAGAAATGCGTTATATACTCCTCCTTTTAAAGGACCACTTGGGATTAGGGTACCCAATTGCGAAATCCTGGTGTTGGAAAATGGAGAATCATCATCCACCACTTTTTTTAGTTCGGGCGCCATTGTTGAAATATTAGGTATTTTTCTTTAAAGAAGGAGATATAAAAAATAAGTAACGTCCTCACCGGGACTCGAACCGCTGACCTCTCGAATACGCGCCGAGCGTGCCGAACACTAAGCCACGAAGGCATGCCAAGAAGGCGAGAAATCAAGAATATATATATAACATCTTGTAATGCTGGGTACACCCAAAATTTCTTTCCTTCTATTAATCATAGACTGCATTCCGAGACTTTCTTCCTTACCTTTCAAAGTATTTCAGTTTTTTATCTGATCACAGTAAATTTGCAAGTTCCTTCTTTCGTTTCGATCTAAGGTCAAGTAACTTATCTGAGCGTTCGAAATATGCACACTGCGAAAAAAAAAGACAGTTCTACATCTCGTTCATCTATCAATCGACCCGTTCTACTGGGCCGATTGAAAAAATTCAACTTGCGTTTTTTATGTCTCGAAGGCGCGACTTAGAATATGTTTTAGATTTATATACAACATTGTTCTAATACACAAAAGATTTTAACACAAAATCGGACTTTTTCTGAAATGACACGCCAAATTTTTTTTCCATATTTCGATTCTAAGACTCAAATTATGCCAAACTGCCAAGTTTTGTAAAAATTGAGCGAGTAGTTTTTAAAAATTAGCTCTCAAAATTTTAGCTCGGCAATGTTAATTGAATTTGGTATATATTTGTTAATATCTCTTTTTTTATTAAACTTATTTGATTCACCTTTCGAAATTTAGATTTATTCCAAAGAAGATTCGCTCAATTTTTATGATTTATTTTTAAAATTTGTATTTTTAAATAATTTTTATAAATTTTTCGAAAAAAATTGAATTACAATCTGTAAAATTTTTGGCATCATATTAAAGTAGATGTATTTCTAGGCACACCTGCAAAAAACTAGAGTTTTTTATTCAAAATTTTTTAAGATATACATTAATTTACATATTGGCGCATTTTGAAATTTGATAAATTTGTTACATGTGATAACAACGCCAAATGTGGTTTATGCACTTCGTTAAAATTATTTGAAGGTATGAACGATTACTTTTTTTCCGTTTGTGTACAATGAAAACAAGTAATATAAAAAAAAAATTAAATTCCTTCTTAGGTCAAAGAAGAAAAATTTTTTAAATAAAAAAAATAAATTTAAAATTTTTAATATGCGAAAAAACTGTATTAGCATCAAGTGTTATGCACTACAAGTTTAAAAAATGTATTTGAACTTGAGTGGGTGAATAAAAAGTATTTTATGAACGAATGAAAATTTGACAGATAAAGGGAGAGTTTGAGCTAATAGTAGGAATTTAAAACGGAAAATAGGTTGCTATAAATTAAGAAGTTCTCCAAGTGACTTAGTCTTGGCGCAAACTGAAAAAATGTTTCAAGATAAATTTTTGTATTCCTCCGTTAATTCCGCACAAAATTTCACAAAATGTAATATTTAGGCATAATTTGAGTCGTAGAATCAAAATATGGAAAAAAATTGGCATGTCATTTCAGAAAAAGTCCGATTTTGTGTCAAAATACCGATGTTAGAACAATGCTATATATAATTCTAATATATATCTTAAGTCGCACTTTCGAGACATGTAAAATGCAATTGGAATTTTGTCAATCGGCGCAGTAGAATGAGAGATACAGAACTGTCCCATTTTATTTCGCAGTGTGCCTCACTATGTGAACATTTAATTTTCTGTCGCACCTTCCATGGCAATAGATTATGCCTGCAGAAAGATTTAAGAAGCTTGGTGTGACTTGGCCAGTGAGTTTAATCTGTTTATGTGAAGTCTAGACTGCTGCTCTCTGATTTTGTTTGTTTTATTAATACTGTAATAATTAATGTTTTAATTTACTTACTTCTGCAAGGAAGTCCCATGTTGTATATGTGCGGTGCAAAGGGGAGACTATTATGTATTCAAAAATACTAATAGTAATGAAAAAAACATGTTAAAACACAAAACCTTCAAAGACAAAAAAAAAAAAAAAAATGCAATTTTTGGTCAGACGCCTTCAGGAGCATTTGACTTTTTTTATACTAAGTATGAAACTCACGCTGCATTGCAGTCTATCATCATGACACCTTAAAACGGAACAGTCAGAAAGCCTTCTGCTGCTGCGTCATCTAAGAACCCAGCCCAGTAGTAGGCATGAAAAGCGAACTGCTAATATCGCATAAGAAATCTGATCGTTTACTTACCTTCCATGAACCCGAGAAATAAATTTGCTATTGACTTTTAAAACTGTACCATTCTTTCGTCTACACTACATAAGTGAGGATGCATTATTTTTTAATGTTATGCAGCAAGCAAAAAAGGGCTAAATAAACATAAGAACATTCTCACATGCGCTGCTGCATATGAAGCGTCCATACTTGATATAATATTTTAACCTAAACAATCAACTTAATTATCCGAAATCCGCACATTGTGTCAGAAATTACCATTTTAATAAATGCTTTATCGACAGTAAGTTTAATCACATGGATTTCCAGTGGTGGCTTACGTGTGGTCATCTGTTATTGAAAATTGTGCGTATTAAGGAATTAAAGCTTTGAGCAATTACGCATTAATTTATGAGCTTAAAATACGCATTCTATTGTATTAGGATTCTTACTTTTAAAACAATGAGTACTGATCATTTAACGATATTCTTCATCTTAACTCATATGAATACTCCATGGAGTAAATATATCGGAAAATAATATCTCATTCTCATAGTGAATATTTCAAAACAGTTCGCGTTAGGACTTGATGAGGGTAGAAATTATTCTGAATTCCATCTTCAAATACTTCAGCTTATTGCTGATGTTTAAGAATTTCAATTAGTGTTTCATCGCTTGGTCGAATGCTTAAGATTGGGATATTTAAATTCAAAACAAACTGATAAAACGTCAAATAAATATTCATAGAATAATTAAGCGTTTCTGATTACGATTATTTGTCATTATTTCATTTTCAAAGCCTTAATTTAATGTTCGTTATGGCATCAAAATATCACGATGGAAAGGTATTCGTAATTATTAATTACCCATTTCGCTTATTCGCTAATGAAACCAGTGGTATCTGGCGTTTGTTCGGAGATTTAATTAACTTTTATGTTACAGTGAAATGTATTTCAAGTTTCAATAATGAGTCTTTGCAAAAGATGCAATTAAAAGTGCCAATCGTTTCGTGGGTTGAAAATTGCAGATAAAGCATCTCTTTATATTATGAAGTATTTTTAATTAAACTTTAAAGGAATTATTAACTGAAAATTTGCAATTTTGAGTAAAGAAGGTACAATATAATGGTAATTCAAGTAAGAAAAATCTCATGGGGATTACACATGACTTCCCTTGAATGGCCTATTAAATTATACACATTTTTCTCAGCCTTTCATTTAAACTTATTTCCGGGAATTTCATTAGAGATATATTTCTCATTCAATTAATTCAGTTCTCATTTCGCGGCAATGCTAGATACATAAAAACTCAAAATATCTTCATTAAAAATTGTAAAATACGGAAAAACATAAAACACCAAATGCAGTTAAAACAGTTTAAAAAGAAATTTTTACAATTTAAGTTAGAGTTTCTAAGCAAAAACAAGCAATTCGCCCAGCGTGTAAGAAGGCAGAATTTTTGGTGCACAGAACTGAAAGTGTACTTTTGGTCTCATTCGACAAAAAGACATTGATGTTGTAGAAACTGACTTAATTCACTAGTCTACTGAGTTTCAAATGTAAGCAAATGGCGGTTCTTTAGACTTGAGTCACCACTTTTAAATTGTTGATAATTCTACAACTATTGCATGCAGATTAACTAAAGATATAAAAACCTTAACTAGAATGTAAAAAACACATGATTCAATCATTTTTAAAGCAAAAAGTGCTCAATTTACCAACATATATGAATAAAAAACTGACCTCACCGAGCCACGTAACAGAGTGGGAATATATATGTTACTGTGAAAGACCGAAATTGGAGAATGTCAACTTTCACCGTAGAATGTCAACATTCACCAAATACGTCGGTGAAAGATCGAATATAACATTGCATTCTTGTACATTCCGACCCTCACCGGTGTATGTCGACAATCACAGATATGCTCTGGTGTAGGTCGAAAAAAGAAGCAACTGCATAAATGCAGTTGTAAAAGCAAGGGCCTCTTGTGCAATTCAAAGTCTCATAATAGTTTAAGTTGTTGCAATTAATCAGATTTGAATCACATAATTTAGTAAGTATTCTATTACTATTATTTTATTTTCTCATTTACTACGTACTGTATAATTAAGTAAGTTTTTTAACTTCTATTATTTTCCTTTCTCATTTTGAATGTATTGTGTGTTTTAAGTACTTGTGTGTTTTTTCGCGACTGAATTACGGAGAAGAAAATATAATATTCTCATATATTCAACATTCACCATTAGTACATTGTGAATGTCGACATTCACTGGTGTAAGTCAGAAATAAGAGTATTTGGAAAACATTTCGGACATACACCAAGCAACTGTGTGAATTTTGACATTCACCGGTGAAAGTCCACATTCTCCAGATTTCGGTGTTTCACCGTAACATATATATATATATATATATACGATTGGTGCAGCCGATTGCAACGAAAAAGGGAGGTACACAACTACATGTTATAACAGTCCCATATACAAAATTTTAACGTTCTACGGCTATACGTTCTTGAGTTATCTGAGATGCATACATGCATACTTATGTAAGTAGAGATGTCAAGAAAAAAATCTTTTATGAATCCATTTTAAACCCATTTTACAAGCCCTTTTGGCAAAAACAATTCTTTATTCTGTCCGTTCGTACAAATGTCACATTAGAAAATGGTTCAAATGGTTTCGAGAACGGTTGAAATGGATATTTTCGTTGAAATATAATACCCGATTTTTTTCGCGATTACAATATTTCCTTTACTTCGTACAAGGAAGTAAAAATCACTAAAATTTAGATTTTTAATTGATTTCTTTTTTTATAGACAGACTTTCGAATAAATTCCCCTAAATATTTTAAATCTTACTGCAATCAACTGCATAGTAAATGAGTAACCCAACAGAAAACTAAGAGAGTAAAAGTAAATCAGAGTAAATAGTTTGCTCTTAGTAAGTGTCAAAAATTAAACTGATTACTTTAAAACAATTTGTAAGGCGGTCTTAATTTATATCACATCGCTGATCAGAAAAAAAATAACAATTTATTTTACTCTTGCGTGATTTAACTCTATCTGTAAAAATTCTATCTGCTGATTAATCTAACACAGCCATTTCCCACAGCCTTAAAGCACGAGAGTGGAAATGCGTTTATTGTTGTCCAATAATATTTCTCAATTTTGTTTGTAGTTAAACCATTAAATGTCGGTTGGACACTTTTTGTGATTTTCGAGGAAGCAATGCACTTCATGTTTTGCAGTGGGAAAAGTAGATGAGGTTGAGAAGTTTACGTCTTTGCGAGTCTATCTGCTTGCTTGTTTTCACAGATATTGAAGTGGCTCGAAATTTTCGGAAGAACTATATTACCTTAAGTTAGAAACTGGAGTATCTTTGGCATAATGCAGCATGAAAAATCTGAAGAGACAGTGCTTTTCCGGAAAAATAAGATTACAGGGGCAAGCCTCTAAGCACTGCGGTGAATGGCTATTTCGCAAAATTGGCGCTGGGCAAACCTGGCGAGGAAGCATCTGAAGTCGCCACCATTTGGCGACATTTTGGTCCGATTCCCATAAAATTATAATTAGTACTATAATTCAATAACTGCAATTGATCCCTATATGTAACTGTAACCGTATCCGGCCTTCATATGTAACTTTTTCTGAGCATGCCTTCGAGTAATTTCGAGAAATGGAAGGCACTAGAGGATTGCCTGCGGCTCGAGGAAAGTGGCAACAATTTGAAAAGTGAATCGGGCATTCAGAGTGAATCAACGCAAAATCGCAAAACGAAAGTAATAGTCCTTCGGGACTAAATCCCTTTGGACTAATAAGTACATTCTTCGTGCGTTTAAGACGTTGCCATTTAGATACATATTAATGTTCGTCTATTTAAATTGTACAAACGATTAGCAACAATATTTAAAACTGTTACAAACCTCTCCCCAACGAAGAGATTTTTTCCGAAGGGGAAAGTTCTATAAAATTCATACATTAAATAAAATGAAATAAAATAAACTTGCGTTACATACGCTAAGAGACATTGTATTATTTAATTCTACTCAGAACATCTACGTTTTTGTGCAAAGATCCCTTGCGATGAATGATCTTAAAATTATATATATTGTAATGAGAGTGCTCTAGCGCATCAGTCTAGAGTTACATTTATAGTTGGATTGTAACCAGACGAAAGGGTTATGATCAGTTTCAATCAAGAATTCTTGCTGACCGTCAAAATAAAAATGCAGCTTTTTGATAGCATAGCTGATGGCTGCGGACTCCTTTTCAATAGTACAATTGTTCTTTTCAAATTTAGTAAATTTTTTGATGATATACAAGATAAGATGCTCATGTTGTTCATAATCTAATTGGGACTATATCCATGGTGTTATCAGAGGCATCGGTTTGTATAATAAACTTTTTATCAAAGTCGTGAGCATAAAGAATGGGTTTTTTGCATAGCAACTCGTTTAAATGTTTAAACGCTTGGTCACATTTTTCAGACCATTGTATATTTCCTTTTTTAGTTACGCTCTTCAAAGTGTCAGTGAGGGGTGAAGCAATTTCCGAAAATTTCGGTACGTACTGGCGATAATCCCCTACTAGTCCTAAAAAAGTCCGTACATCTTTTTTGGTCTTAGGTACTTTTCTAATCAATAGAGCCAGGTACTACAGACACATAATTGCAGTTGTTCAAATGTTGATATTTTCTTAGAACTCTAAACTTTTGAATCCAAGCATAAATTGCAAAGATACTTGGAAACCCTTTTTTATTCTTCTTGCGGTATTTTAAACTTAATTTGTTTTCCGATTTTGGTTTCAGCTAATGTAATGTATATTATTCTTTATTCTGCTAGTCAATTTCAAAGTGAGTAAGCCA
>KK113242.1:32474-120382 GCA_000611955.2 Stegodyphus mimosarum
GCTAAAATCATTTAAAACTATTGTTTTTGTCACTTCATTGACATTTTAATAAACTGTTTTATTTTTTGGCCATGTATTTTGGATTAGTAATAACTTTGTCTTGACCCGTCGTAGTGCTTGTTTGCTAAATTTGAAGCCTAAATTAGGACAATTCTTTCAACTTTCATATATGCTGATTCAAAATAAAAGCAGAGCATTTACAGTTTATACGCTTTATAAGACAATTTCGAACAGAAGAAACAGTTTAAATAAAATGCAAACTAGCCTCTAAAAATCAGCCTTCACATACATATTTATTTATCATAAACAAAAAGTTAGCTACACTAATTTTAAAGCGTTTATAAACTAACGGTAGCGGGCTACGGTGAAAGCAAAATTTATAAGATCTATGTACTTGAAAAGAAAGTGAATAAAAGCATTTCAATATAAAGGAAGTCAGTTAATTCTTTCCAAGCAACAGCCAATTCGTAAATAATTTTCTTGTTGCCAAATCAGGAAACAAAAAGTTAAGACACTTCATGTAAAAACGTACCCCTATGACCTCATAATTTAAATTTAATAAATATAATAACTATTTATCAATATCAATAAAAGAATTAACGTGGCAATAACATAACGTGCCAATTATCTGAATCTGAAACAAAAAAAAATTACCAACAACAGCTATTTATTTAAAATGCTGACATTAACGAAAGGTTTTCGACATAGAAAGACGTCACATGAAATTCCATGCTTTCTTCAACGTCAGAACATGAGCTAATATAATCATAATATGGTTAATGTTTGACAATGTCATTTTTACTTCATATTCTGTAAAACTTGTAAATTTTTTGTTAACAAACTCTACAATTTGAAAGCGAGCAGTGGCAACACTTTTCGAAATAAAGCAGATTTTTAACTCCAGCGTGCGAGACTGTTGCCACTTGGAATAATGAGGGCGGAATAATTTTTGGAATCTGGGTGTACCTCTCGCGAAATTCAACTCCCTGCCGCTCCGGAGGAGATAATGGCACAAGCAAACAAACAGACAGATGGGCCCAGAGTTTAATATTATAGATAAAGAGTGGAAATTAATTACAAAATAAAAGATACATGGCTTAAAATTTTGAGATCTTTCTTATTTAAATTTATAAAATTTAATGAATTTTCTTGCATTTCTTCTTGTTAGAATTGAGATATTGATTTGCTCTCTGCTTGCTAGTTTTTATTTTAGTGTCTATAAATGGAAAGGCAACCTGGACAAACGTCTTTGAAAATTCGTGAACTTAAAATAAGTCGTTTTAAACCTAGGTTGCCAATAGGAGCTATTGTAGAGCGAAGGCATTCAATAGTACAGGGAGTAATAAAGAGATTCAGTCAGAGAAACATCACTAAAAATAAATTAAAAGGTAGTAAACGAGAAGCTTTAGAGATTTTGAAGTGTGTTATTGTATGAAAATTAAAGAAAAAATCAAAATCAAGTGCTCAGTTTAGGTGTAAGTGGAATACCATTTTGGGAAACAAACTAGAAACAGCTAATCCATTAACAATAACAATTATTATAAGAAAAAGTGTTTTCAATCAATGAGGTGCTAGGCAAGCTGCATTGATCAATCATTTGAAATCTCTGAAATTTACAAAATTTCATAAAAGTAAAGATTTTTCATTTTTGAGCTCATTTTCATTTACAAGCGAATGCAAATTTAATGGCTTTCGTGCAGATGGCCAGACATATTTGAAGATAATCGAAGTTATATACGATGTGCATCTGGCATAAAAAATTTTCCTTTTTACTCCAAAGGGCCAATTTGCCCAGAAGGACGATTAATTTCGTTTTGGCATTTTTCGTTGATTCACTAAAAGCGTTGTTTCACTTTTCAAATTGTTGCCACCAAACATTACCGCCGTGTATTGCATTTCAAGAAATTAAACAATGAAGAATCTGCATAAATGCACGTACGTTTCTCGCATTGTGACAAAACAACGGTTCCTAGAGCCATCAAAATTTGAATATTGAATGTTTCCACCCGAACATGGGCATCTGGAAGCCCAAATCTAAAATCTGGAATTTGTTTTAATATCGATTTCATATTTTGTAAACTTTTAATGAATTTTTGATTAAAAAACTCAAGGATTTCTAAGCGAGGAATGGCAACGTTGTACAGAAAAAACATTTTTATCTCCAGCGCGTGAGACTGTGTATCGAAATTCTAAAAATATGCTCATTATTTTGCGATATTGCTCTTGAAATGAATTTTATGGTTTAATAAAATAATTGTTGTTGTTCGAACCATTGATATTTAATAAACAAAAGTAGCAGACAATATGTTAAAGAAAACGCTCCTTTGGACGTAATTTAAAATCTGAAACCTTTCAGATTTTTATTATTAGTCCAAAGGGGCTTTGCCTCTGAAGGACTATTGTTTTCGTTTTGCGATTTTGTGTTGGAAACATTAAGAGGGTGAATCCTTTTTCAAATTGTTGCCACCAAATATTGCAGCCCTGTATTATATTTAAAAAAAATTAATAATGAAGAATGTGTATAAATGTATGTATGTTTCTCGCATTGTGATAAACAATGGTTCCTAGAGCCATCCAATTTTGAATAACGTACGTTTCCACTCGAACATGCGCATCTGGAAACCCAAATTTGGAATTTGTTTTATTATCTATTTCGTATTTTGTAAAACTTTAAGGAATTTTTGATGAACAAACTCAAATGATTTAAAAGCGAGCAAGGGCAACACTGTACGAAAAAAAAAACTTTTTATCTAACGCGCGGAAATTCTAAAGATAAACTCCTTTTAAAATTATTTTGTGGTATTGCTGCTGAACTGAATTTTATGGTTTAACTGCGAAGAACATTGACATTTAATAAATAAAAATAACACACAAAACGTTAAAAAAACGCCCCTTTGGACGTAATTTAAAATCTGAAAACCTTTCAGATTTTGTTCTGATTAATTTGATTTATTTGGTTTTATTTTTTATTATTAATACATTAAGTTCTTAATTTTTTAATGTAATGAATATTACCTACTTAGTAATATATAAGGTATTCTTACGTTGTGCAGCAATAAATTCATTTGTGAAAACGGTAGAATTAAAGGACTCTACGATATAATTTTAAATACATAAAAACATGTTTCTTATTTGTATTAATGCCAAAACATAAAAAACTTTAAAAATATTGAAGCTGCTGTAAATTTAAAGACGAGACTGCAACGTGCAGCCGTTTTAATAAATGGTTTATCTAAATTATAAAAGAAACAAATTATTATACTTATTTTCAGTTAAACGCAAGCTTAAGCTTAATTGTTAGAAATGTGAATTGAAAATAAAGAATTAAATTTTAATTTGCAATAATAAACAAATGATTTTTGTTATTTCCAATAGAAAATACTACATTGCACTTATAGTAAACGATCTCGTTACCACGAATCTCAAAGGACCGTTGTTAACCAGGGACTCAAATTTTATTTTTGGAATGGTTTTTTCTACGTATTATTCATTTACTAATCATTTACAGTGTATAGGTGCACTTATACTGGAGTATATTATGTATGTCTTAATAGAAAGCACTACAGTACTACATTAATCATTGCAAAATTCAAAAAAATTCTCTCAGTGATCTCTTTCTGGCGAAAACCTTTTCTATACATTGCATTGTCGTAGATGGGAACCAAAATGCCTGGTAATTTCACGACCAATTACACTCATGGCTTCTGTAAAGCTAGTGGTCAATTCAGGTGTTGCAGCAAGACGTTCTAAAGTATCCAAGGCGTGTAACACTTTCTGGCGAGCGGGTGGAATGATTTTGGTTTCCTCACTTCATTCTAATGGCATTTCTTGCACCGCACTCAAAACTGCTCCTGCATCAGTTTTCACTGCAGCATAAGGGATTTGTGAAGTCTGAAATAATAATAGAATTCAGAAATTAAGTTGCTTAAAAGCTATTTATTAAAACGCAAGCGAAGGCTATATGAACCGACAGCATTATTTTATTTTTCTGACAGCAAACTATTTTTGCCACACATATTCAAACAAGTATTTATTTTTTGGGGTTCTCGCGATACAAAACACAAACGTGAGCCTTGAGCCTTACATTAGCCCCCGCTCAAAATGAAATTTAGACAGCCAGGATGCCAGAATAAATTTTAATGTAAAGCGCCTTTTCCCCAGCTGTCATGTTCTTCGTTGATTGGCGTATCTCGGTTGAAGTGAAAACGAATTATGAGGACTTTGCATGTGGACAACTTTCAAACATTTGTTCTTTGGTGCCGTAGGCTTGATCTCGTCGTATACAGCCCCGACCGGACGAACAATGACAAATGGCCCCTTGAATTCTGAGAGAGTTTGTGATCTCTTTGTATCGGCTAGGTTATAATACAAGATCTTCTGTCTTGAAAGAATGAGATCTGCGATGGGAACCAAATCAGCGTTTGTTCGCCAAATGTGTTTCATACATATATTTTTCGGCTTCGACCCTGCAAAAGATAAAAGGTAAAGTTGATCCCTCGCGTGGCGTATCGTCAATGAAATTCCTCATGTGAAATTCGCGGGGAAGGCGTGGCTCATGTCCATTAAGCGAATAAAATGGGGATTTCCTGCTGGAATTTTATCCGTATGGCCAGTAACGCGTTTGGCAGTAATACATCCCAGTTTGAATATTTGTTAATCATTTTTACATCATCCTTCCATCAACATTCTTCTGCCTTGCAGTTTTCTAAAATTATAACATTTTTGTTGTTCAGAGGTTCAAACGATGATGAACTTTTACTTGTAAACAAACAACACATTGGAATCATCGACTAATGTATCGAAACTTATAAGGTATTTTCTACCTCCTTTCTGCATGTCTTCGTAGTGTAATTATTGGAAGCACACTTGGCGCGATTTAGGAGATCCGGAGTTTGAATCCCGGCGAGGGAAAGTGAGGATATCTTCATTAATCAAAAAATTCTCAAGGATTTTACAAGTGGCGTCTGAACTAAAAGGTGGTGGAGATAATTTGTCGCCACCAGGACTTGGCTATTAGGTTCCCGAATTCACATTCTTCGTTTAAAAGGGACAGTATATAAGGTACTTCCTCCCTCTTTTCCGCATGCCTTCGTGGGTAATTAGAAACATAATTGACCCCTATTCGAGAGGTTCATGGTTCGAGTCCCGGCCAGGGCTCTGAATATTTTTCATGTTCTTTGCATATCAAAAAACGCTAATGATTGTAAAAAATGAGTGTAATCGAATCAGTGTAACTAGACTTCTGTTACAATTAGCAGTAAATACTCCTTCTTTAGCTTAACAGAATAGATTCTTCTTCATTTTGTAAGTACCCATAATTTATTCTGTTATGGAAAATTTAAAATAAAAAATTTAAGGTTTAATATAAAAACTAGTAAAAACGTTTTTTTTTTCATTTGAAAACAAGGAAGAAAATTATGAAAATTCTAACTGCTTTATCTTTCAATATATTTTAACATATTAAAAATAAATGCATACCATATTTTGAGTGGTAAAAGTTTCCTTTGAAAAATTAATGTATTTCATTTTTGCGCAAAAGGTATTTATATTTATGGTAGGAAAATATATATACTATCTCCTTTCGTGACGTGTTTAATCTTCTTTTAGGCATTTTTTGGTTATCCGAGATCAGAATTGATGAAATTCATTCAGCCTTTTTTTATCTTTTCCCTTTCTTCTTCCAGTGAAAGTACTTTATATAATTAACTTGATATTTATTATATAATAATAGTCATAAAATGGGAAAAATAAATTTATGTGACCATAATGATTTTGTAAGAGGTGTATATTCGTTTCCTTACTTTATATGCAAAATAGGGTAATTTTGCATATCTTATTGAGTGTACGCATCATCGATTATCTCTTTACTAAAGCAGTTTTGTGCGGATTCTTGAATTTCCAGTTTAATTAACTCTTCTGTTGTTAACAAGATTTTTATTATTATTATTTTGAAGGAAGTGAATCAGTATTGCGAAAGGAAAGAAACGCAATTAAAAAACGTCCAAGGACGACGAGTTCTCTAATCTGAAGATAATCGCGAGTAGCCACGATCGACACGAAACATTAGCTTCATTTGGAAGGAAAGTGGTATAAGTCGAAGTTTTGAATTATTTATCAATATTTTCTACGCCATTCATTTTGTCAAAAATTCTGTATTTTAGTAGATGAAAAGCTGCGTTTGTATTTACATTCTGTTTATGAGATAAAGAGACGAAAGCGACAGGTACGCCGTTTTAAAGCTAATTGTAGATGCATAGATGGAATGATGTGACAAAATCAAATATCAGTTATATTAAGCATAGAATTAAAGTAAATTAATATATAGGCTCTTCATTATAAGAAGCTTATAAATATACCATATAAAGATACAATTACAATAATTTTCATTATGAAGAAATTAAGAATATTTAATCTGACTTGCCTACGCTGTTTTAAATTAATCGGTCGCAAATTTTTGCAGTTTATCGTCAATAACTGAAATTTGTAGAAATTTTCCATTAACAGTAAAATTACAATTTTAAGCAGAATATATCTTTGAAACATAAAAAAATCCTGCCAGGTACAAAGTTTTAAAAATAGTTTGCAAAATTTGGTTTTGTTTTTAGAAAATATATTACTGAAATAGAAAAGATAAAAATTCCAGATCTCTGAGAGATTGAGTCATATTAGAGGTTGAAAATCTTTATGACTATTACGGAATTACGATAAATCGATCAATAAACAAGCACAGTAATTTCTAATCTCAAATTTCTGTCACCACACGTTAATAACACTCCTACTGCAATTTCATGCTATCAGGTATTTCTCCCGCCTTCTTGGCATGCCTTCGTGGTGTAGTGCTCAGCACACACGACGCGTATTCGAGAGGTCGTGTGTTCAAGTCACGGAGAGGATATTGCTTATTTTTCTTGTCTCCTGTTTCGAAATAACCTAATGACTCTACACTGGAGCCCAAACTAAAAGGTGGTGGACGATGATTCTTCACCACTGGTGTTATGTATTACTTATTTCAGCTGTGATTTAAATTGTTTTAAAGGTAATGATTTAACTTTTTGCTTCAGACTTAAAGTTTAATTTGTTTTAATGTTTGTAGTTGAACTTAAGTTTCTTTGGCTTGTTGAAAAGTAATTGTAGTCATTTAATTTGTTCTCTTGACAGTTTTGGTTAACGCTGATTTTAAGTTGCTTGTGTAATTAATTTTTCTTTTGACTTTTGGTTGGTTAACTATTTAAATTCTGTTTAGTTAATTATAATTTTTCTTAACTTTGGTTGTTAATGTTAATCTCTTGATAAGTTGATCCTTAAGGTCAATCTTTTTAAAGTTGTTACACAAGTTGGTGTTTAAAGTTAATTTAGGTTTTAATTTCTCTTATGCCCCCTTTTCTGCTAAATTTGGGATCCATATTTTCTGACTTTGGTGGTCGTTTTGGGTGTTGTGGAGAATATATAAAAATTTTCATACTTGATTATTGTATTTTAACTGAAGTAATTTTTATTTCCTTACTATGGTGGTCGTGTTTGGTGTCGGAATAAACCCAAGAAAATTATCTGTGAAATTATTATATTTTTATTTAAGTACTTATCAGTATTGAAGTTAATTTGTTGTAAATTCTATAATTAACTCTTATCCCTTCAAAACTTCGATTCCAGTCCGTTGCCCTCCCAAAGAGATTTATCGACTTGTTTTCGATTTCTTCGCCCGCTAGACGGTCGTCTGTGAAACCTCTGTCAACATTAGTTACTTTTGCACCCTGCGGAGAGGCTAAATTTCTACATTACTAACTCTGCCGTAGGGTCAGGTTGGCGGGATGTTTTTTCTTACTCGTAGGCTATTCATATGTTGGATTGGGACCCCTCGACGAGGCTAGCAGCGATGATCGCCAAATGAGGAAGCTCTTTCTATGTGGAGCTGCACCTTCCTGCGTGTTTTTCCCTTGGGGTTGCCGGGCTGTTGGCGGTTTTCCTACCATCAAAAATCGCCAATCAAGCGGTCTTGGCGTTTCGAGTAAAAAGGCTTGGGAGCTGCTGACGAGGAGGACTGACGGGAGACTGACATGCAGCCATTTTGACGGAAGGAGACGGAGCGGAAAGCGTCAGCGTTATCAGAGAAACATCGATGTCGGAAGAAATAGACGAGAGGAGGATACTATGGAGGGCGACGAAAATGTCCAAACTTAACTAATATATATATTTTTTTTCTCTCCTAGAAAAACCTGTCACCATATCTACAATGTATCACTGTTTACATCACTACTACCTCACTGTTTGGAACGTCAATGTCGTCTGTATTCTGAAATGTTAAATTCCCTGTTTGGACGGGTATGATGTTTTTACTTTTTCCCACTTCTCCGCCACCATGTACAATTCTGTATTAATTCAAAGTATCTTAATAAATTCTATATTTAATTTTAATTTCTTGTAATGTTTTCACTTTAATTTAGAACACTGGACCAGTCTTATGTTAACACAACGCATTATATTTAATTATTCTGTTGGAGCTCTTGGTCACTATTTACGATTGATTCGAACACCTATTTTACAGTATAAATTGTGTTTATCATATTGTCACAAACTTACACATTCATGTTATTGAAAATTGTTTATCCAAATATTGACTTATCATTTGGTATTGAACTTAAAACCTATACACAAACTCTTAAGAATTAAAAGCTCCAACACTGGGATTTGGGGATTAGGGCCGTAATCTCCAGTCGCTATTTAAAAGGGGAAGTATATAAGGTATTTCTCCCGCCTTCTTGGCATGCCTTCGTAGTGGTCAGCACACTGGATGCGTATTCGAGAGGTCCGTGGTTCGTGCCCCGGCGAGGGCATTGCTCATTTTACTTGTCTCCTGTTTTCAAAAATTACCTAATGTCTCTACAATGCGACTAAGTTTCAAATAATATTTCCGACTTTAATGATTCTGTTTTTGAATGCGTAAATTAAAATATTATTACATATTCACAAAACTTTTAACATAATACTCTTTAAACACAATCAAGTCTTTTTATTTTTTCTCACTGTTTCTCATTTCTAATATCATCGGTTTCGAACAGAAGGTACGCCTTTCTTTCCTGATCTGCGAAAAATTAAAAAATCTGCAAATCACATTCGAGAAAATTATAGAAATTACGCAAAAGCTTTAAGAAAAGAAATACCAGCCAGTTCAGATGCACAGTTAAAATATGTTTAGAAGCGCTAACAGCCTGGCTTGAAGCTAACTGGCAACATTTAGGATCTTGTTTGAAAAGGTAAGGGGTGTGTAGGCCTAATTTTCTCTGAACTGTCGGCAGCGCACTGACCTACTAATTGGCCAACTGATTGCAGTCTGTGACTCTTCTAGGACTAACTGATAAATGAGTATATAGCCAAATTTTTGCACTCAATCAGTTATGAGTGCAAAAATCTGAGTTTAAGTAACAGTTTTATTTTTAATGAATTGAAGTAACAGCTTTATTTTTAACTGTAATTTCTTTCAAATGTAATTTTATTGAATGTTTTTGTGAGTCATTCCACTTGGCTAACATTAACATCAGATCAAGTCCACGAATTTTATTGTGGTGAAAAACGCTGGATTACTCCTGATGTTGGCTTCAGAAAGAATTTGCCCTGGTCTATCCGATTTAGAAGAAGAATCCCTGAGGAATATATTTGAAAGTCTCATCTTTTTTTCCCTGTTTTAACCTCGAGAGGATTTTCGGCTCGACAGTATGTTAAGTGCCCCCTCCCCCCAAACCAGTATACACTACCCATGCCTTCTCAGGGATTCAACGTTGTAGCAGTCGGCTTCCCTATCATTATGCTATCAATTCAGCTTAATTAACAAACTTTTAATTACTCTTATCAATAAATTTTAGGCGCGTCAGTTATGGATCAATGATAAACCCTCCAAGCGTTATGAGTTTAACCCTGAAATTTCAAAGTTCCTCAAAATGTCAAAAATAAATGGTATTTTCTTGATTATAATTAAAAAAACGAGTCTATCACTTTGTACCTTGATCCCTTTTCTTCCAAAGTTTCTTCCAACTGGAAGTCGGATATATTAAAAGCTGGCAGAAAGTTTATGTGTTATGAATAAGAACAATACTCTTCTATACGGAATTTTACGTCCAGAACGCTGAAAGGGTTTTAAAAACAGGAGCTGTTCATAAATCAAGACATGCTGCAATTACATACCGTTACAAGCGCTTATCATCATGCGTGTGCAGTTTAGAGTACAAATATACCGGGAGGAGTGAAAAAGAAGCGCCTTAGATATTAGCTCCAAAAAAGAAAAGGCATAGGTTTTTATTTGTAGGAGATAACGATTGCCCTAAACATTTGCCTGTTATGCGTAGGAAGATATCATCAACCGGTTGCATGAGACTCCTCTATCCATGCAACATATAAAAATTAAACATTCTGTCTGTAATTCCAAGGAAATACTTTACTTCCATCGCTTAGAAATAAGTCTAAACGTAACTACGTACTTAATGCTAGTAAAAAAAGAAAGTGAAAATGCAGTTGAGGTTTTCTATCACACTGCTTTCTCTCATAACTAATGGTGGAAAAATCCACACCACAGCTAAAGATTTAATTTCTTATTGCAATATGGGGAAGTTTTGTTTGGAGAACTTGTTTGATTGGGTTACGTGATATTCTTTACCGTTTAGCATCTTTCATAGAAGCTAACGGAAATATGTTTTCCCATTTTTCAGTAATAATGCATTTTGTGGAAGTCTCTCAGTTAAATTTCAAGCCTTTATTTGCGTTCTGGTTGTTAAATAATTCGGAGTAATACAAGAATAAATAAATGTTCTTGGAAATCCCCACAGTTAAGAACATCAAGTATTTCATACCTCAGAATGAACTAACAGTCACAGTCATAATGTTGTTGTTCACGATCTTTTAAAGGTGTGAATGGAAATGATTAATTCGCTTTTCAGATTAATAACAATAATATATCTGATAGAAGTCTGTTATGCTATGTTAAACTTCAAATCTTCATCTCTTGAATTACTGCAGTTGTTCGAAATAATTCAAGAATAAATAAAATATCATTCGTTTCCTTTCTGGGTTGCTTAACTGATTGAGACAAATTATGTGACGGCTATTTGACTAAAGGAAATGATAACTTCGTTAAAGACTTTTTAAAAGTAAATGAGTCATATTAATTACGTATGGAAAATCACGAAAACGTTTATGTAATCAGTCTCATCGCTGAAGTTCGAAGTCATTGTAGAGAAATGGCCCTAAAATAATAAAAGATTCTGAAGTAGATATGGAATACAGACACAACATGTTCATATCTTTATTTAACATTTAGAACCCAACTGCTATATTGTTCCAAGTAGACAATATTTTTGTTGCCGTTCTACAAAAAATAAATTTAAAGTAATACTATGGTATTCATTTCAAACATTCTTCCCATCTCGAAAAATGCGAATTTTGTAACATTATACACAATTAAAAGTTCTAAACTACAAGTAAAATTTACTAAGATTTAAATTACCGGTAAAATTCATGAAGTTCTAAATTACCAATAAAATACGCAAGTTCAGTTTTTGTGGTGGATGCACTTCTCTGCCAAGACGGGTTTGTTTAAAAGTATTTAATACCTGTTCTTTGACGAGTATAGATCTAGCCTTTTGATGGCTTTCTCCTACTTGAGAAATTTGTTTGTCTTCTACCCTACTCCTTGACAAACGAAGTATCTTCGAGTTAGTGTGTCAAAGAGGAAAGAGGAGTTGTACTAAGTACAACTCCAGAGAACGTTTTTAGTTTCACAAGACGTTTGATATTATATTTACCTGGGAGCATCGCAAGCACTGGAACCAACATCCAGTCTATTCGTTTCTTGTTATCATTTTCGATAAAAACAATGTCATTAATTTTAATTGTTTATTTCTTACCTTCTATAGCGTTTCGAAGAAAATTTAGATATTGCTTCTTAAAACAATTTCTAAATCCTTCTCAAATTCCTTGCAAGCGTTTCTATACTTATATTATACTCACAAAACGAATTCCATCTAAATCATGCACATTATTTCCAATTAAACTTTGTACGAACATAGAGTGTTTTAAAGGTGTCAAATCATCTCCTTCATCAAACAGGAAAGTAAAAGGTTTGTTGGTCACTAAATTTTCAATTTAGACAGGAAGGGTTAGAAATTATTAATATCCTAAACAAGCGTGTCTCAGATTTTTTCCAGAGGATGTCATATAAATTCTTATTAACATCTCCCCAAATTAAATCATCCCACGGTGTCAGATGGGAACATCTGACACCGTGGGATGATTTAATTTCCATTTTATTTCTATAAAAGTACATTTCTTTTCCATATCAGCCCAATCCAGTTGATTCATAGCTCTATGTAAACATACGAAATTCGAATTGTTGTCCGAGTATGCAATTTCAACTCGACCTCTCCATGACATAAAATGTTTGAACGAATATATAAAGGTGTCAGTGTTGGAGGAAGTGATTAATTCAACGTTAACAGCCCTAAGAACTGCACACGTGAAAATTACTATCCAAGCCTTTAAATTCTATTTCAGCGAAACTAAAAGGACAAGACCGGTTCTTGTGTCTTGGAAAGTTTTCACAATTTTCATCCTGTTCTCAGGTAAAGGAGGGAGAGTCACTTTTAAAGTTTTAACTGCCTGTCTCTGGCATATGACACCTTTTTTATCACATAGTGTACAATTTTTATAGCTTTGATAATCAAAACTCTTTCTATCAGGATCATTAGAGGTATTTTGATCCAGCATGGTTATACTCTAAGTGCATTTGCTTAGTCTTTCCTTTCACAATTACATCTTTGAAGGTAAGACTATAAGTAATGTGTATTCCTGTAAATATGCAGAAACCAAAGCTCCAGATTTCATTTTTAAAATAATTTCATTTTCATAAATGAAAACTTGTAGACATTTTTAGATTAGACTTTCTTAATTTCGTCCAATCTTTTTATATAAAGGAACGTACAGTTTTTCCTGCTTTCTCGCATTCTGCAGCGGATATATTATTTCCACGATTTGCATTTTCTTTACCGATTTTCCACAATTTTCATTCCCACGATTTCATTCTTTACCGAAATTTTGACCATCCAAATATTTTGAACATTCGTTCAGTCACTGATAATTTCAAAAATCTGTATCAATTTCTTCTACATCAAATTCAGAGATCATTTGAAGGCAAAGTCTCAAGGGTTTCTTCAGAAATCTAGGTCCTGTCCAACATTGAGACTGTAGAGTCAGTAGGCTCTTTTTGAAGCAGAAGACGTGAAAACCGTGCAGTGTCCTCGCCGAGACTCGAACCCTGGACAATTACGTTACGAAGGCACGCGGAAAGAAGAGAGAAAATACCTTTTAAGATTTTAGGAGTTGCAATAAATAGAGTTCTGTTGAGAATAAAGCAGCAGAGTTTAAGATGCCTGATATATGTTTCCAACATCCTTCTTTACTGTAACTTCGGATCTCTTGTTTTCTACAAACACAAATCAACAATTTCGCTTCGTTAACCAAGCGGAAACCAGCGTTTCTCGTGCATTGTTTATTAAAAAATGCTCGTACCTTAGTTATTTCTAAGTTCAGAGGAGATTTGTCTGAAAGTTTTGTTTTAATGATTTGCCTTTTGATGGTTTTACTTTGAAGTCTAGTAATTGTACTAATCTGATTTATATTCATTTATTATAAATTTTTTTTTGCATTACACAATTTATTAGAACTACGGTTGCAGGAGATCTATGGCTCAGATTAGTCCATTAATTTGTGATATGGATATTTTCTTCTCATTTCGCATAAATGCTATTTTCTATTAATATATTTTCCTCTTTTTAGTCGATTAATGAATTTATGAGTTCTAAATTAAAGCTTATGTTATAAAATTGTTTCTCTTTATTTTTAATTTTAATTTTATTAGTGTCAATTGCAATCACACTTTGTAATCACAATTGCAAAAATGACTTTTAAGATGAAAAACTTCATTGGTAAAGTTTTTCAACTGAAAAGTCATTTTTCAGCAATGAAGTATCTATCACCCTTTTGCTCCAACAATGAGATACATTCCAATGAACTCTTAGATCACGTGACTTATGTATAGTTAATGGAAACAAACGAGGCAGATAATCTTACAGATCATATGATTTATGCATGGCTAATGTAAACCAACAAGGTCAGTCTTCTTCTTCTTTGTGAAATGTATCTTATTCTGTTACGTGAAATAGTCGAAAAAAATACTACAGCCATGTTGCAAAAAAAAATTAGATATTACGTTGTAATAAATATATAAAGAAAGTTAACGGAATTTATACGGAATCAAGGCAAACACTGTGATGTAATGACATCATAACCTTGAAAGTGAAGAACCGATATCTCATTTTCTGTTTCAGACTGTAGCGTATTTGTTTTTAAGGTAGAAAGTCGCTCCGTTAATTTTCTGTATCATTCTTGTTTTAAAGAGGGCAAATACAGCTTTATAGTCTTTGAAATTGCCAAACTTTTCAAATGATATATTTAGATGTTGAAAATTTTAAATCATAAACATCGAACAGCCGAAAAATGTCTAGAGAGTTTTGAAAATTCGCCCAAAACTCAAAATTAAGTGAAAATTATCATATATATTTCAGTTGAACGATTTTCATCCACTCTATCCGATGATGTAAACAGAAAGGTTCTGGAAATTTTAACATGTTTGTTAAACAAAAATATGAGCATGTAGAGACATTAGGTTATTTAGTAGCAGGAGACATGAAAAATATGCAATTCCTTCGCCGGGAATGGAACCACGGACCTCTGAAATACCGGCTCAGTGTGCTGACCATTACACCACGAAGGCACGCTAAGAATGTGGGAGATATACCTTATGTACTCCCCTTTTTAAAGGGCGACTAGGGTTTTAGGGGACCTAGTCGCCAAATCCTGGGTGTGAAGAGTCATTAACCACAACCCTTTTAGTTCGGGCGCCACTGTAGTGACATTAGGTTATTTAGTAGCAGGAGACATGAAAAATATGCAATTCCTTCGCCGGGAATCGAACCACGGACCTCTGAAATACCGGCTCAGTGTGCTGACCATTACATCACGAAGGCACGCTAAGAATGTGGGAGATATACCTTATAAGCAAAAAATCATTTCACCATTTAATTACAAAAATATAAATCCAATTTTGAAATATCTAATCCCCACATTGTATGTCACAAACAAACAATAGGTGTACAAAATTTGAACTCGGTAGCTCACGAGGAAGAAGTTATAAAATCGGTTTTCAAAAATCTCTTGATCAAAATTTATGTTCTGTACTTTTGAAGCTGTAGCATAATAAATTAAAAGTCTAGATATAATCTGAATAATTATAGGTTTCACAAAATATCTTTTCTTCCCTGCTGTTTTAATGCCTTTCTCTCAAAACGTAAAATAAAAGCTTAACTTTAACGTGTAATAGCCCTTTATGCCTTCTTTTAGTTTGGTAATTTCTTCCTTTCTGATATATACCAGAAGTATGTCAAGCATATATTTCTTAACTGGATCATTTTAAAATTATATTTTCTCGCACAATTGTTATGTAACTACAATGACGAAAGGATTTACTTAACGCTTCAGCCAATAATAGCGTTAGAATTGGTGACCTAAAACCTTTAGCATCCAATCTATTTGGAGTCGAACCGAAATTGAATCAGTCTTAACAACCAAACGTCTAATGGGAATCCACGAAATTTCCTCTTAGTGTCTCTAGTTTGGAAATTTGCTATCCGCTGCTGCTCTTCCTTTCTTCAACTACATTACAAAAATGCAAAAAGTACTAGATGGTGAGCTTTTTGTGTCAGTTTAGCTGAGTTTGTGTGAAAAATGTTTATCGAGAACAAAAGGCGTGTTTAACCGACCAAGTTTACAACTTTTTCCTTAAGAACCAGCTTTCATTGTCAACATCTACGTCGTCATAAAAATGCGTTCATTACAAATATAATGAAAAATTTCCTGGTAAGCACCTGCTGTAAATGAATGCTGGAATTGCTTCTAGAACATTCCTCACAAAGCAGAAATATACAATGAAACCTCTCATGGCAGCCACCATCTGTAAATGATCGCATCTGAAATATTTGTAAGAGGAGGAAATACACAATGAAATTTTTCGTGGTGACCATCTGCCACAGGAAGACTACAACTGAACAACAAATTCTTTTGGCTACATTGGCTATTTTATTTATAACATAAATAACAATGCTCAGTATTACTATTCTATAAGGCGATCACCTCCACAGAAGACCAAATTCATTTGGAGCAGTAGTTCTTCGGCGTGGAGAGATTTGCCCGTAAACTTCATCATACACACATTTGTTTTTACAGGTGTCATTTTTGTATTGAAGCGAATTAAAACTTAACTTGAAACAAGAATCAATATCCTGACAAAAATCATATACTTGTAAGTATATTTTAGATGCAAACATGCACATTATACGTATATTTTTCTTCTTTTTTTGTGACAGATTCATAGTTGAGTAAATAAAATGAAAAAATAAGTAATAAACAGAAAATTAAAAGAACATTTTCTTTCACATCACTTTTAAACTGCTTTACAAAAATCTTAAATTAAATAAATCACTGTCTTATAAATTCTATTTTCATTAGTTTTTATGCCCAGTGATGATACTACGAGAGATAAGGAGAATCTCCGTCTCGAAAGCTTTTAAGTATTTATTCATAAGTAGCACTAAGATCAACTGAACTTTAGGTCAAGAGATTTCTGGGGATAGAAACATTCCATGGATTTAAGCATATAATAAACAACTTATTAGTTCATGTTTGGAGGTCGTGTGGTCAGTGGGATTTTCCAGACTCAATATGATAATCAAGACAGTATCGATTGTTGAACCTAAAATTAAGATTATATCAAACATTCGATGTCACATATCAAGTAGATACAAATATTTATCTAAACGCACACTTTTTCAACTAATGGTGCATTCTTTTATGCAACTGAAATGTGTGAGAATATGTTAGCAAAAGGCAGAATTTAGAGCTATGAAAAATTTCTTTATCTGCGTTTGGTTGGTTAATTGGTGTCATGTATTTTGATATGTCAGATGGATCCATGTGTAATTTCTTTATCTAAAGTAATGATTTAATTTTCAGGTAGCCTGAAACGAACGATAAAAAGTGTACAGATGACAATATTCGAATTCATACAGGAATTATAAGGAAGTGTAATTGCTCATGGAAAGCTTAAAAAGTCTTATTGTTGCTAGTGGATGAAACGTGGTATAGTTAAATAAGAAAATGGTGTTTTCTTTGAACTGGACCTGAGATTTTGCATTTGTTGTTTTTATGCTGAAAAAATATATTTTAGACATGGATATTAACTTAGAAAGTATTATGGAGTAAAATGTATTTAGAAAAAGGAAAGAAAATCAATATTTGTAAATGTAGAAGAGAATTGGGCAAAAGGGATAAAATTATTGATATCGTAAAGATAAAATTATTTTGATGAAAAAAAATGCTTAAAAAGGGCGTTCGCATTGACAGCTGATTGACAGCTGATTCCTGATAGCATAAACTGCTGTTGCCGCTTTATGCTCACCTGAAAAATAAACTTATTTTTTTAAAAATATGAATATGTGTTTTTGGTTGTGAAGCAATTTCGTTTTCATTTTTTTCGTTTTTCATTTCCATTAAAAACATGCGAAATTCTTTTCTTCGCTCTGTGATCTCCGATCAAACCAGCAGGTACTAAATTTTCCTCTGACGTATATAAACTTTACACTTCCAGTGAAAACAAATTTGCTTTAACTGTCAGTTAATTTCGAATGAGGTAAAAAACAGTACTTATGTAATATCTCGTCAAACGTGAAAGTTGGCTACCATCGATCCACGAAATCTAGCAGAGATTCCACCAAAATTGCACCAATAGTTCTAATGGATTTCTCAAAGAACGAAGGTCTCTTGATTTAACAAACAATCAAATTCGATATTTAGTACTACACTAATACTCAAAAATAAGCAACAAAGTCAAAATACGGAATAAAACAAAAATTATTTAATGGATATGCATGAAATTCATCCAAGAGCTTAATGTGGCATTACTAGATCACATAGCAAACAATAAAGTAAAGCCATACAAAAACACATATATTACAACCATCGCGAAAGACCAAATGGATCGGATGAATGTGCAATAGAAATAATAACGGGTATGATAGCCTCTAGCTGAAATGCTAGTTTTACAACGGCGTGGCAAGCTGGCAATAGTATCGTTGATCGCTTGTTGTAGGAGCAACGCCCGCTCCTGAAGTAATGCATGTCGGAGCTTGTAGAGGATGCCTGGCGAACTGCTGTCCGTCGTTCTAACACGTTCCCCACGGCAGATGTTGAATCCTTTCTCTCTCCAGATAACTCTGCATCAGCGAATCTCTATGCAGGCGGCGTTATCGTCCATAAATTTTGCAGAGGTACCCATTGCAGTTGTAAAAGGACGCACAAGAGAGTGTAGAATTTGGTCGGAATATCGGACGACTGTGATGGAATCACGTAGGGGTCGGTGCGACGATTCATTGCTATCTCATCCCATACATGTAAGGCCCTCCTCTGTAATGGTCTCTTTCGGAGATGTTTGGCGCTCGGTAGCTTGTCGTTAGCTCTCACGTGTCATTTCCATTCAGAAATCGTTCTGATTCACTCAACACTCGTCCGTAAAGAGTACGTGGTCCGACTGTTTTGGTGTTCAAATGTGATATTCTCGAACCTAATACAACCGCTCTCTGACATACGATTGGAACAATTGAACACAAAACACAGGTCGTCGGACGTACATTCCATCTTCATGCATTCGACGTGAAACAGTTTGTATGGATATGGGCCGTCCTACAGCAGAAAAAAGATGCGACGCGATAACTCAAATGAAAAAGAGAGATGCGACGCCAGTTCTCGTGCTATTAATGATCTACGGCGTCTTGCACTTACCAGCAAGTCACCATGTTGTTTCTATTCAGGAACCATTCTGACTCGGTCGAGACTCATCCGTAAAGGGTACATGGTCCAACTGCTCTGGTGTCTAAATGCGATATTTTCGGACCCAATTCAACCGCTCTCTGACATACGATTGGGACAAAGGAACACAAAACACAGGTTGTCGGGCGTACATTCCATCTTCATGCATTCGACGTGATGCAGTTTGGAGGGATATGGGCCGTCCTGCAGCAGAAAAGAAGTACGACGCCAGTTGTCGTGCAGTTAGTGATCTACGGCGTCTTGCACTTAGAAAGGCGCGATCGTCTGCGGTTGTGATAATCCTCCAGCGTCTAGATCCACGTTTTCTTCAGAGATTATGATTCCTTTGGTAACGATTCCACAACCAATTTATGACACTACAATACACACTCAGCTCTCTGACAACAGCGGATTGTTTTACACCATCCCCAAATTCCTCCAACGCATTTCATCTTGCAGATTTTGGCTTCGACTGATGTTTACCGCTTTGGCTATCTAGGAATACACGGAACTATCGCTGCTTGCGAACTGACCTATAGGTTCTGGCATGCCTCTTTTAAGGCGTTGTGCCATGACTGCAAGATTGCGTTTTATGCTAATTTTGGTTTCCTTTTTGCATTCGGCGATGTAAATAATATGTTTTAATTCACCTTTTTACATTTGAATCTTTTCTTTTAGTATGTAAAACCCTTTAATCTGTCTTCTGATGTGACAGCAGAGAAGTACGGGTAGAATTCACACAGGAGAAAGATAAAAAGAAACCCTTTATTAACTCTTTAAAATTCACAATGTGTCGACTTGACGCTAACACACTAAGTCTCACTCGGGCGATAACTCAAATAACAAGAATTAAACTAAAAATTAGAAGATATTAACAAGCAGTCGAATTACTGTACAGGGTTGAGATAATCTTGTTTCCTAAAAGCGCATCGAATATCTAGTGGCAGGAAAGTAATAGGTGTTACGCCACGTTAACCAGGAATAAATGCAGAACGGAAGCTCACGTTACAAAAATACCGCACTTGCCCAAATTCTCTAACTATCTCTTCTAGGTATTTAACTTTTCTCCTCGACATAGAATTTGCATTACTTCACGCGCGCTACCAAATTAAAATATTCTGGCATTGGCAATTATAGGAAATGAAGGCCCTCAGGAAAGTAAGCCTAAAATTAAACTTTAACTAGTTAGAAAATAAATATAAATTCCTACAAATGTTTATTGCTTAATTTTTTATCACCAGAGTATTTTGGTGCCTTATTTAGCTGACTATATCGTGTTCATTAATATTTATTTTTTATGATAACATCCCATGACAATAAATCAGGAAAACAATCCAGGGTTTGCTGTTCTGTACCAGTCAAGTTATAATTTAAATTATTAGTCCAAAGGGGTTTTGTCCCTGAAGGACTATTATTTTCGTTTTGCGATTTTGCCTCGGAAACATTAATTCTGAATCGCTTTTCAAATTGTTACCGCCAAATCTTGCAGCGCTGTATTATATTTAAAGAAACTAAATAATGAAGAATCTGCATAAATGTATTTACATTTCTCCAAATGTGATAAAACAATGATACCTTGAGCCATCCAACTTTGAATAACGTACGTTTTCACCCGAATATGCGCATCTTTAAGCCCAAATTTGGAATTTGTTTTATAGTCTATTTCATATTTTGTAAAACTTAAACGAATTTTTGATGAACAAACTCAACGATTTAAAAGCGAGCAATGGCAACACTCTATGGGAAAAAAACCTTTTTTATCTCCTGCGCGCGGAACTGTGTATCGGAAATTCTAAAGATAGGCTCATTTTAAATTATTTTGCAATATTGCTTTTGAACTGAATTTTATGGTTTAAGTGCGAAGATCATGATATTTAATAAATGAAGGTAACACACAAAACGTTAAAAAACGCCCCTTTGGACGTAATTTAAATTCTGAAAGCTTTCGTAATTTTTTTCTAATGCATGGAAAAATACAGCAATGACAATTAATTTATATGTTTGTTTGCAATTCATTAAAAAAAGATAGCTTATGGAGGGTCAGTCAAGGAAAGCGAGATGTTCTCAGGATTATTAAGTTACGCGTGTTGATAGTTGGATCTAAATCGCGCTGCTTGGCGATAGTTTCTCTGCTTGGCGATAGTTCGAAGGGATAATGCATAAGTAACTAAAAATTTTCTAAACATATAAAATATATATATTAGCTTAGTTATTTTAATAAACAAAGAAAGAACTAAAATACGAGCGAAATTAAAGGTTTTAAAAACTTTTTATTGACAATACTTACTTTGAAAACAAGAATACTTTTATAAGAAACAGGAATGATAGATACCCTTTAATTCAAGGTAGCTAACATACAGCGTTAGCGTATGCAACTTTCTGTATAAAAGTCTGTTGATGGTCTGGTGTCCTATATCGAAAAGACCTGTTGGTTAACAAGTATATTATACGTGAGGACAATCATTTAATATTCTGGAGCATAAATGCAGCCAAACTGCGGTGAACAGTGTTAAAAGAAGAAGTAAAGCTATCTGCCTGGAATGAATGAAACGATGTTGAATAAAATAAGGTAATGCAGTAGCAAATTTTTCAGAATTGTCGTTCTTTGAAAGTTTAGTAAGTAAGAATTCGTTAGTTAATTCATTGTTTGCTGCAAAGCACATAAGGGTTATACACCTAAAAACAGATATGTCTTTGTGGAAAAATAACTCGAATTCATATCATACATTAGAAAAATTTTTAAAACTTTCATGTATGTTTGTCTTGTGATGGGATTCGAACTGGAGTCACATTTTCAATTTTAGGCCATGTTACTCGACTATATGTGTGTCTAGGAGCTAAGAAATCAAAGCATTGAGTTTTAAGATGTTTAGGAAAACTCTTAGTAAAACGGTTTTTAATTAGTAAACGTTTGTCATGAGCTGCTCAGATTATAAAAGTTCACTAACTGTACTTGAACGAAATGACATACGTTCAGAGATTGCTTCGTAAAATGGATCAAGGGTAAGTTTGATTGTTTCTCCTTCCATTAGCTGAATTTATATGAACATATTAATAATTTTTAACACAGCTACTTAAATGAAAATGAAGGTTAAAAATATTCTAAACACCAAGAAGCTAGTTTTGGTAATAATTGTTTTTGTATTTTAAGAACAACCAAAACGTAATTGGGGAAAAAAAAGCAGAAAGAAAAAAAAATGAAGTGAAAAAAGAACGAAAGGGTATTCCTGACTTAATTCGTTTTGCTTCTCAATGTCAAACGTAAAAAATAAAAAAGTCGAACTCTTGTTAGTATTTATAGGCGAGGCTTCATCCAATATGAAGCAGAAACGTGCTTGATAGCGGCTGTGTTTACATAAGTTGTAGAACAAGCTGTTTATTGTTCTCTAAGTATTATTAATTTCCATACAGGAAAAATGTTATTAGAAACGAGAAGTACAATTTTTCTGTTATGTGCTTTATTTGGTTCTAGTTACGCAATAATACCAGGACTGGAGACTATTGTTAGAGCGGCAGATAATTTAAATCCTCTGCATCGTAAGTGAAACAAAGTATATTATTCTCGTATTTTGTTACCTCTGTTTTAATTAGGTTAGTATAGTATCAACTAAAAAAAGTACTGTAACAAAGAATTTTCACAGTATTTGAAATTTATATTACTTAAATTTATAACTTTCAGTTGATATTTAGAATTACCCTTTGAATGCGGAATTTTATTCTGAAATAATGTTATTTTAATATTCACTGGATATTCAAAAGTTCGATTACGATTCTACAATACAAAACGAAAAGTTTGGTTCAGACGTCTACAGTCAAAATTTCTGATTTCCTTGTAAATGTACAGACTGCATTTAAAATTTTGCATTGATTTTCTTATTTTCATGAAATTTAACGGTAGTTTAATCGCATAGTTAGCAGTTGTAAATTTAAAATTTTAAGCTACCATAACCAAGGCGTAATTAATTTTTAAGATTTAAAATCAGTAATCGAAAATATAGAGATCTGGATATTCAATTTATTTATGTCATTGTTCATCAACAATTTCTAATGAGGTGATTTTGCTAATGGAAAATCCCTGTTGCTTTCATATAAGCCCATATTCAATAAAAGAATATTCAGCTTCTCTGGAAAAGCTTGTAGGGTTCAACTCTTTAAATCTTAAGTTCTTACTTAGAACCCCACGAACACTTTACAAGCGAATAATCGCTTAAGTGTTAACAGAATAGGTGAGACTTGCGAAGTGTTTAAAACCCTTTATTATCTAATATATTTACAATCAGCTCCGGCTTGGAACTTTACAATAAAGCCACCAATCGGGCTTGAACTTAAATACTAATAATTTGAACTAAAATTAACTTAAGTTCTTAAATAAATATAGCCGAAGCTGTCAGAACCTAACTAGTTGGCCCCTAAGTATTAATTGAATCGGCGAAGCCTAGCAAGGGCCTAGATATGGCCGAGCGTAGTAACAGCTAAGAGAGATGTGGCTAGAAGGCAAACGCGCGCTAGTCAGGAAATCAGACTCTCTCTCTTGAAGTTGGTTAAGTCACGACTTAAATAGTACTCATTCTCATTTGCATTCTCTGCATTTCTGAATTCACATTCTGGCAGGAAATTGTAAGCTAAAATTAGAATAAGATAGGAAAGATACAAAGCTTAAAATAACTGTTAGAAAACGCATAATAAATCTTACAAGTTTTACAGTATCATATATTGCATAACTGCATATTGTAGCTAAAACCAGACTTATGATATATCTTACTGTAAACAAAGTTGCAGGCACTTAAGAAACTGTTCTAAAACAATCTTTATTCAATTAAGTCTGTAATTTTATTTCATTGATGAAAACGAACATCAATATTTAATCATGTCCCTTATTTCGGAGGCTTTCTTAATGGATCTTTAATTAATATGGACGGGTATAATCTATAATTTTTAAAGATGCTTATAAGATTACATCCGAAATATTATATTTCAAATTTAATTCAAATTTTAACTCATTTTTAAACTTTTCTGGTGTTTTCCATTTTTTATATTTGACACACATATTTCTTGGGTTCTAAACACTTATATGTGTTTATATGAATGTTAGGATAAAATTTAGTTTTCCTACAAAGTATTATTACTATTCTAATAACTGGCGTGATTTTTTTGAAAACTGAACTCAAACTTTGAAGTTGAATAAATTATTATTACATGAATGACATTTTATTTTATTACTTTGTTTAATTTTGTTTACTTGTAGACGTGATGCAATAAATTTTCTCGAAAAACGTTCACGCCAAAAGATGCAGCAACATATTACTGATGGATTATTGTAATAAAACATGTATTTTTTTTTAATGCAGACACTTGTCTTTTCGGCATTGACCATTCACAGCACCGGAAGTAGTGGCCATTTAAGCGGTAATGGGGAGACAATTTGCATTCATGCCTTCTCCGGGATTCGAACCCGGTTCCTTCGGTATCGCAGTCGGCTCTCCTAACCATTATACCGTCTGGGCGGTTTGAAACAAATATTTTTAATGGTTGATTAGCAATTGATGTTAAAGGATTCGCGCAGTAGCGATGTCTTCCACATTCGTGTTATAAGAAAAACGTTTATATATTTGCGTTAACAAGAAAAAAACCTTAAGACTTCCTTACAAACTACGATGATCGAATATTAATGAAAGATTTATTTTTATAAATTATTTTATTAGAATAATTTCATAACTTTACATTCTGCGATGACTGTAGCTTTTTCAGCATCAGCATCAGGTACTGGAAATAATGAAGCAACAAAAATCAGCCCTGTTTCTTGTTGTTTCATTATCTTCAAAATTTGTTCTTTAGTTTGTTATTTTAATTAATATTAGCATCAGAATTCACAATGAATTCCCTCTTTAAGCCATATACTTATTTCGTTGCTTAAGAGTATTCGCAGTTTGAGGCAAGATTCTGCAGATTACGTCAGTATTTCAATACAAGAAAAAAGTTTCCTAAGCAGTTTTGTAAAAAAGCCAAAAGCCATCTTCCAAGCTGCCAAACGGTAGTGTCCTTTTTTGTGTACCAATTTTTCTAACTTTCAACTCGATGGGCCATATGTTTTTTATTTATTTTTAGTACTTTACAGCGCATTTTAGACAAAGCGCCGCCAGTCGGTACAGTGGTTAGTGACCCTGACTGCCGTGCCGATGGTCCCGGGTTCGAATCCAGCAGAAGGAATGGTTGTAACTATCCGTTCCTTCAATAGAGAGCAATGGTTGCCACCTATTAAGTGCTTCCATAATCAAATGGCCACCACTTCCGGTCTTTGTAGTGGCGGAAGGCTAATGGCTATTAAATAAAGCTCCCGGCAATTAAAAAAAAATTAGACAAACTGATGAAAGGTGGATCTCTACCGAATCGTTTATTACTCTTACGCTAAAAAAATCATAATTTCCTTTATCTTTCGACGAATTATTCGGAATTGTAAGTCTTTCCTATGATAACTCCTTTGGTACACAAAAATGACTCCACTCTTTTCCAGCATACGGTAAATTTTCCACCATTTGTTTTATCAAGAGATTAAAAATATTTTTATCGTGAAAGAATAAATACATTTTGAAATTTCTACATTTAATTTATGCTTGCTAAAAGGTAAGAAATTCCACACTGTTTTTTTAATGCAGTGTTGGTTTGGATTTCATACTAGGTTTTTTTTTTTATTTACTTCAGTTGCCAATATACACAAAACGTTGACCTTGTCTTAATGTTATGACCTATAATCAAAACCGAGATTGTCCTTGCTTTTTTTTTAATGATCTTAATGCATCATTGATTTAATGGTGAAGTAACTTAAATTTTATTTCTTCTTAATTTTTATGTAAAAAAACAAACGCTTTATTAAACTTTGAAATTATCATTGTTTTGTGGTTACAGGTCAGTCAGAGTAATCACAAATGTAATTATACTTTAAAACAGTTTTATTATGCTTTAAGTTAGTTTTTTCTGATTATGCTTTAAGTTAGTTAGTCCATATATTTTAGTTCAATTATATAATAGTTAGTTCAATTATATATAGATCACATATTTATGTGAATATCGACAGTAATTATTTTTATTATTTCCAAACGAATTTGTATTATACGAAATCTCCAGTAAAATGTCAATTGTTTTAAAGAATTAACTCAGGTGATATTAAAACTATACTCTTTACTTTCTTGTACGAAGTAAAGGAAGTATTGTAATGACAAAAAATTCCTGTACCATATTTCAGCGAAAATATCCATTTCGACCTCTATCGAATGCAATTTAACGAAGTTTTTGCATCACATCTACGCGTAAGGACAGAATAAAGACTATTTCTCCCGAAACGAATTATAAAACTGTTTTAAAAAAGATTCAGAAGAGATTTCTTCGTGGCATCTGTACGTACGTATGTATGCATGTATCTGGTTAACTCAAAAACGAGTAGCCTCAGAACATTGAAATTTTGTATATAGGACTGCTATAATATGTAGTTGTGCACCTCTGGTTGTGGTTGCTGTCGGCCGCACCAAAAGTATATATATATATATATACTCACTCTGTCACTCAGCTGCGTGAGCTCACTATTTTAATTCTTATATGTTAGTAAATTGTGCATCTTTTGCTTTAAAAATGATTGAATTATGTTGTTCCTATCTTTCGGTTAAGGTTTTATTCCGTTAGTTTATCTGCATGCAATAGTTATAGAATTATCAACAATTTAAAAGTTGTTTAAGTGCGGTTAAGCCTAATTTTTTTACCATAGCAGCCATATTTGTTTACATTTGAAACTTAGCAGAATAGTGAATTAAGTCTTCCTGCAGCTTCAGTGTCTTTTTGCCGAGTGGAACCAATAGGAAACTTTAATTCTGTGCACCGAAAAATCTCCTTCTTGCCTGCCTGCCGAATTGCTTATTTTGCTTAAAAAACTGTAATTTTAACTTTAAAAATTGTTTTATAATCGTTTTAACTGTTTTTGGTGCTTTATGTTTTTGATATCTTTTCAATTTTAATGAAAGTATTTTGAGCTTTTTTCGTACTTTTGCCTCGCCGCGAAGTGAGAACTGAATTAATTGAATAAGAAATATATCCCAAATGAAATAAGTTTAAATGAAATTCAGGAAAAAGTACGCATAATTTAATATTCCGTATAAGGAAGTCATGGGGTGCACATATGAGAGTTTTTTTGTTTAATTTAATACTTGACTATTTGCCGATTAGGTACTCGATGGAATTGGCCAAACAGTTGGACATTTGTCCGAACACAACACATGTAACTTTGATTGCACTCTTAGGGATAGATGGCGATTTCCCGAGTTATCCTATCTCGTTTCAGCTTCTTCTGAAAGTTGTGCTTACATCCTTTAATACCCTTTCTCTGTTATCAAGTCATTCTTATTAAGAGCACTGATTTCGTTTTTTGTATGCCATTTTCTTTTCAAGAAGTGAATCCTTTAAACAATGAACATCAAATCTTATTTATAAATTTGGCAAAATCTATATAGATAAAAGTTGTAGAAGAGGAAATTTAATATTGTTAAACTAGGAATATATCTGTGTCTTTGTGAAATATTTTTCTTAAGTTGGAAAACTTCTTATTAGTTTTACTATATATTTCAGATTTAAACTTGCAGTACACTCTGTTACAAGCTGTTCGATAGGCTCTTATTTGGAGTATTATATAGGTACTGTATAAAATCAGATGCAAATGTCCCTGCCAAGGAATAACGCGTCCAGAAATGAAAAAGAGATTCTTCAGAAACCGAAATCTTTCCTCATAACGAAACGTCTCAAACTAACATCCCAGCATCCAAATTAGTAACTAGTTTACAAAAGAATCTCATTGTGTGCAAGTAGTAACTATATGCGCGAGAAAAATTTAATTTTAAAGTAAACAAAAAAGCAAAACATTTGCATGATGTAAAATTTGCTTTTATATGTACATATGTTACCGTTAAAGTATACAATGCAGTTATTTCATAGAATACCTAGTTATTCCATGAAATAACTGATCGTGTCCGTTAAAGTGTGTAATATGTTAATAATTTGACATTTTAACTAGTTATTCTATGAAATAACTAGGTATTCTATAAATTAACTAATGAGAGACAGTTAAAGTATAAAATAAACAAGCAATTTATTAATTTATGCAGCGTATAAATGGTATTTATGGAAACGTACCATAAAATCATTTGTTACAACAAGGATTACTAAAATGACACTTGGAAATACAAAGAACATTATTTCTAAAACAAAAACATTTTTTTGTTGACACACTGGGTTTTACACGAACATTCCATATTCTTAAACGAAACGTAAATGTGCCTTATACTAAAAAGCGAGATATATGATTTTACACTTTAACGGACTGCAGATCGTTATTCTATGAAATAACTAGTTAAACCATGAAATAACAAGAGAGTTTTACACTTTAACGGACACGATCAGTTATTTCAATGAATAACTAGGTATTCTATAAAATAACGGATTTCATACTTTAACGGTAACACATACACAATGCTATTAATTTTACTTTTTTTCCTTCTTTTCTTCTTGAATTTGCTTAGAAAATTTATTTACCGAAATGTTTAGAAATGATTTTGGAAGTTCACAATTGAATACGTACACGCATAGGTGGCTCTTTTTTACGTTACGTAAATATTTTTTCATGTTCTAAGGTAATTCACCTTCAATATAGAGTGGATGGCTTAATGACACAATTTATTTCTGGTGCCAACTCTAAGGCATAAGCAGGAAGACCTGCTAACACATAAAAGTGATTTTCTTATATTTTATAGATACTTATACATATTATTTAATTTTCTTTTAGTTTTGTTTCAAAACAAGTGCATTGAAAATCTGGATTGCTTCTACACTGGTCCCCCTTTCTACGATCCCATAAACAGGCCAATCAGCCTCGCTCCATCAAGCGATTTGCAAACCATATTCTATCTTTTTACTCCAGCGAATCCTGAGAACCATACTCTTCTTCAACCAACTGTCGAATCCATAGAAAATTCATCTTTCAATCCGAATCTGGAAACGAAGGTTTTGATTCACGGTTATCGCTCAGAATTGGAGGATGAACAGGACGTGAGATTTGTAAGAATTATTAATATGAATTTTATTACTTGAGATTTTTTAATTGTATTTTAATGCAAATAAATTAAAAATAATTTCAATTATAGAAAATAACTATTATCTGTCCAGTATTATACACAAGGTAGGACAGAACCAGCTGACGATATTTAAAATAAAATATCTAATACACTAAGTATAAAAAACTAATCTTTGTCTCATGTTGTAGTATTACTGTTTAATATAACCATTAATAAAAAAAATCAAAATCAGACTAATTCTGAAAATGGTATCTTTGAAATACCTCCCAATACGGGCAAAACTCTGTTTGTCATGATTTTATGTGGTTCTGTCAAAGCCAAGATTTCACTATCTTCGGATTTTAGGAAACGTAGCACCTTTCGTCATGAACACTAAAGTAATATAATTTTAATGTAAAAAGTGAAAAAGAAACTATTTGATATCTTATTTACCTATCGTTTAGCTGAATAAGGCAAAGATCTCAAGGGTTATCCGCCTAAAGGGGATGCCTTTGTGGAGAACTTCCTTAGAGAAATTGGCTCGTACCGAAGTTGCACACTGAATAAACCATGAAAATACCCATACAGCCAGTCCGTTCGCTTGGAAGCGAGCCCAGGTTGAACTACTAGTGTTCAGCGACTTTGCGGCTCGGCCATGGGTTAGCCCCTTAATTATGTTAACCAAGAAGGAAATACAAGGTTTATTAAGATCATGGATTGTTGATTTTTTAGCGCATAACCTGAAATATCCCGATGTGCTTAACAAACGGTGAATAAATGTTAATTAGGGTTTGCAAGGAAAATTACCAAGAGGTATAGCACATTTCATACAAAAGCAGAAATGTATAAAAGCCATAACACTTTAATTATACAGCTTGCCGTATCGGAGGAGTTTCTGTCGATATTGTAAAAGCTGTCAATAACTTGTTACTCATTCCTTGTTCACAGTGGCTTGGATTACGTTGTAACTAAACTTGAATTATTTTGGTTTTGTTCTTTTTTACTGTTTAATTAATAGTTATCAAATTAATGGGTACTTACGTACTATCGCAATCATCTTAGAAGAAGTCGCCAAATTTTCAGAATGTGCCAAACTCTGGTAATCATATGCATAACCATTCTTCAAGCAACCATGCTCATATTAGTTCTTCAATCAAGCGACGTTGCCATTTTCACATGCGTTCTTTTCGTTGCATACGAAGTTCCAACAGTTTTATACCTATATCGTGATATTTTTTTTTGTCTGAAATTTAATATTAAAATATCGCTTGGGAAATTTGCCAGCAGTAGAAGAAACTGTAGAATTTCTACAGGAATGTTTTACAGTAAAATCGGCAGTGAGAACAATGATGAGATAACGTTTATAAATAATTGATGCGCCGTGTCGAGTTTATGCAATTCTCTTAAGTTTTTTTAAGTGTAATGTAGTTGCTGCGTTCACATGAAGAACAGTGAAAAAAATTGCAGTAGGATTTAGTAAAAAATGGTTTATTTTAAAATTATTATCTTTATTTAATAATAAAAATGCAAATTTAATTTACAAAATTTGTTATTTTTTAAATTTTATTTTATTTAGTTACTTTTTACACTGCTTTTCTACTTGCGATAAATATCGAGAGTTTTGTTAATCTTTTTGGGAAAAAAGTTGCGAAAATCGCCAGGTTGTACCAGCAAAAACTGATAGCGATTTTTACTTTTTCATCTATAAAAAATCGTCAGAATGAACCAAAGGAATGAATTGCGTTAATACGTAAGTTCTCTCAATTTGTTTGAATATTGTAATGTAATTTGCATTTTAAAATATTAATTTAGAACATGCTAATTACATCTAGAATATATTTTACTAGATGATGGATTTGTAAGTCACGTTACGCAAATTGGCGACATTCAAGGATGAACACTTTAGAAGACAGTTACCGATATAAAAATGGTATTATATTAACACCATACATTTCATTATTTTTGCAAATGTTCGTTTTCATTCTCAGAGCCATGTACTGAGGTAAAATGAAAAAGAAGTTCAGAAAATAAAAAATAGCAGAAAATGTTTCATTGATTTAAGTTTCAGGAATTTTCGTATCTGATCTAATTTGAATATCTAATCTAATTTGAAAGCTGGCCGCAAGAATCTTACCGCATTCTTTTCAAATGTCTGCTATGGGAAGAACATTCTGTTCGTGGTAGGAGGGGAATCATTGCTCTTGCAAAAGCATTCAGATTACTTTTAATTTAAATAACCCAACTTTAATTTTAGCATTAATTTAAGTATAAGTTTGCTCCATTTTTCGCTATTTTAAACAGAAATATTTCACTGAAATACTAAGTTTTCAAACAAATATATACAAATACGATTAATTATTTAAAAAGCAATCAGAATGCTGTCTTTGTTCGTTGATTTCAAATTTAAACGATCTGCGCATTTTTAGAGAATATCAGAATAAATGTTCCTAGGAAGATAGACTGTGTCAGATTGCTCTGCATTTGGCATTTCACTTGAAACTAATACTCAGTTAATATTGAGATTATTAAGATTATAATTAATATTGATCATCAATATTAATTAATATTGATAACTCAGTTAATATTGAGATTATTAAGATTAATACTCAGATAATATTGAGATTATCAGTTAATATTGAGATCCTTCAGGGACAAAGTCCCTTTGGACTTTGTCCCTGAAGGATTATTGTTTTCGTTTCGGCATTTTGCGTCGGAAACATTAAATGTCGGCTCACTTTTCAAACTGTTGCCACCAAATATTGCAGCCCTGTATTATATTTAAAGAAATTAAATAATAAAGAATGTGCATAAATGTATGCATGTTTCTCGCAACGACGGTATAAAACGACGGTACCTAGAGCCATCGAATTTTGAATGACGTAATCCTACTGCGAATATGGGCATCTGGAAGCCCAAATGTGAAATTTGGAATTTGTTTTATTATCGATTTCATGTTTTGTAAAACTTTAACGAATTTTTGATTAACAAACTGACTAATAAAAAAAGCGAGCAATGGCAACGTTGTGAAAAAAAAAAAACATTTTTATCTCCAGCGCATGAGATTGTGTATCGGAAATTCTAAAGATATGCTTAATTTAAAATTATTTTGCGATATTGCTTTTGAACTGAATTTTATCGTTTAAGTGCGAAGAACATGATATTTAATAAATAAAGGTAACACACAAAATGTTAAAAAAAGTCCCTTTAGACGTAATTTAAAATCTGAAACCTTTCAGATATTTTTTTTTAATTTTAAGCAGATGGTATGCATTTTGTCTCAATAAAGATTCCATATGTTTTTGTAACATTCTATATACGAGAATTCTAATAGTTAAATTGCTAAACATTTTATGGTACATATTTTCTAGCAAATAAAAGACGAAATTTTGCAAGAAGGTCCTTACAACGTCATTGTTGTGAACTGGTCGTACAACAATGGACCACCTTATCTTCAAGCAGTAGCAAACGCAAGAGCTGTCGGTGTACAAGTAGCGAATCTGCTAAACTTTATCATAGTAAGTATAATGAATTTTTTTTTCAAATTTTTCATATCAATTAATTAAATCACCTTGCACCAGTTTTACGCACTGAGGATTTATCAAATATAATTTAGCTTTTGTCTTTAAGAACAGTTAAAAACCATATCTTACATTCAAATTTATTAAATAAACTCAGAATTACCTAATAAGTGGAAGTTCAATCCATTTCTACAAATAACTTATCCAACACTCTTATGTCAAGAAGACGTTTTATGACTAAATCATACTTTTACCATGAATCACGAATCTATAATAATAAAATACAGAGTTTGTCTATGCGTATTTGTGTATCACATAGCGTACAGACGGAAAGACACAGAGCTACGAAATTTGGTCAACATGTTGTATGGACTGTGAAGTAACTGTAAAAAGACTGTCGAACAATCTTTAGTTATGCCTGATTTCACTGCTAGATTTAGGGCAACCAAAGCAAAGGTCAAATAAAAGTATATATTAACACGTCGACCCGATGCTTATCCAAACTGAAAATTAGAGAAACAGATCTCCCCTAATTTGCTGATGGGCAAACAGCTTTCCAACGTAAGTTCATATTAAATCAAATGTAATATGTAATATTAGCAAAGCCTAGCATAAACCTTGGCTTTCCTTGCCTAATCAGTCACGAAAAATAAGGATTTTGCCGAAAATCTTTGCCAAAAAGCTAATTGCGGCAAATGAAATTCATAGAAACGTTAATTGACAACGTAAGCTGAGAAACGCTCTCTGATAAACTTTGAAATCTGACGCTTATTTACGCTTTAAACTAATTTGCATTCTGATGGAGGTCGAAGAAAGTAGAAATAAAATAAAACTAAAAGGATAAGAGGGCACATTAATTATAATAAACCTTTGCAAAATTTAGTCTTTTTGTTAGATGCTGAAATTATTTTACACATACCGGTTTAAGAATGAATTAAAAGTCCAGAAATACGTTGTTAGCACAATGGGGCAGAGTGGAACAAAATCGTTTGAATAAGATTTATTCTAAATCTCTAATACAGTTTGCTAAGTTTTGGTAATTTTTCAAGTATCCATCGCCTGTTTACGATGATTGCATACCCATTATTTTAAAATTTAATATAAAAAGAAAAAACGTATATGTTGTCAATTTTTGACAGTTTTATGATATGTGAAACAAATTTTTTACCTTCTTAAGAGGAGCAAAAAGTGTAAGTTATTTTCTCCATATTTTCCAAATGTGCGAATGTCCAAATGTCCACTGCGAATTAAAATTGAGGGAAATAATTTTCTTCTTTTCTCAGGAATGAATGAAACTGATCTCAAACAGCCAAGTTCCAAGCTGCATTTAATTTAATTTCATCTTAGTTTTAATTTAATTATTATATGTAACATTTTCTTTTTTTTCGGGATAAATTTTGTAATATGCTTTTTTCTGGCCTCCCTTTTGAATTAAAGTTCTTAAAAAATAAAGCGAAATAATTTTTATGTTATTGCATGAAATGCAAAGATTCCTTAACTTCGTGCATTAATTAACAATATGATAAATAATTTCAGCTTCTCTTTTAAACGCTTTATAAATTTTTTTTACAGGAAACCATGGATATCAACGCAGAAAATATTCATATTATAGGACATAGCTTAGGTGCACAAATGGCTGGCTGGATTGGAGAAAGAGTACATAATTTAGGCCGAATCACAGGTAATTCATCAATACCTTGCGCCTTAAATTTTTATCAATATTCCTGAACAGCAGCGGGTTGTTTCTTAATTCTAGCAACTTTTTACTTAAGAGGGGAGAATATTTAAACGTGATGTTTCGCGGTAGCATGAAAGTGCTGACTAGTATACAGACCGTTTGCTTGAACCATGTAGCAATTTGCAATTATTTTGGATCCAATTATTTGGATTTTATTGATGAAGGTAAACAATGTTAACAAGTTAATAAAGCGTGAATTTTGTTACTTAAATGTTAGTCCAGGCAGGATTGTAGTACGAAACTACATGACTAGTTTAACATTAGTTTTATTTAGAAGAAGGAGACAAGAAAAATGAGTAGTGCTCTCGCCGAGACTCGAACCTGGACCTCTCGAATAGTGTGTGCTAACCGTTACACGACGGAGGTATGCTGGAAGAAGGGAGTAAATACCTTATATACTCGCTCTTTTAAAGGGCACCTGGGCATTAGCAGATCCAGTCGCCAAAACCTGGTGGTGAAGAATCATCACCCACCACCTTTTTTTAGTTCGGGCGCTACTGTTGAGATATTAGGTTATTTAGAAGAAGGAGACATGAAATATGAGCAATGTCCTCGCCAAGACTTGGACCTGGACCTCTCGAATACAAGCCAAGTATGCTAACCGTTACACCACGAAGGCATGCTGGAAGAAGGGAGAAAATATCTTATGAACTGACACAAAGAGCTTCAAGTACATTGCCGGGAAAAAATTAAAAATAACGAGATGCATGTTAATCGATTAGATATGCGGTATTTTCTGAAGAGATAAGATGTAGTTTTTCAGCAGGGATATTTGATACCTTTGGATGTAATATGTATGGAATAGATTTGAAAAAACGTCACTTTCTCTGTTAGGTCTTGATAGCAACAGTATTTTTGCAGCAGAGCAGGAATATTTGATACCGTTGGATGCAATATGTATGGAATAAATTTGAAAAAAGTAATTGCACGACACTTTCTCTGTTATGTCTTGATAGCAATATTAAAAGTATAGTAAATGAGGTAACTCCATACACTCTTCACAGGGCTATCAAAATAATAGCCCCTTGGATGCGGGAAAAAATTACTGTGCCGAATACAGTGGTACCTCGATATACGAGTGCCCTAATATACGAGTGTTTTGAGATACGAGCCGCCGAGCGAGCGATATTTTGCTTTGAGATAAGAGCAAGAATTGAGTACGAGGAATCGCACACTACACAGCTGCACACGATCCCAACATGCGCGCACGTGTTGGTGTCGTGTGCAACGTCTAACAGTTTCTTCTACCTTAGACTAGACCTCAGTCTTGTGCTTGTTTCCGTCGTTTTCGAAGCGTTTTTGATAAGTTGGGTTCGCGTTTTTTGCTTTTTGTACATTTACAAAACATTATCACATTTATTTTTAACGAAAAATTAGTTTTGAAGAGGAGCCAGAGATGGAGGAGGCTATTCCTACAAGAGATGTAAAGGAGATTTTGGGAATGGGGGAGAAAGTTGTAGAGTTCGTGGATAAAAATCACTCAGAAAAAGTTGGAACTGGTCGTGCATCGGAGTTGTTCAACGAAACTTACCTGACTCATTTCCGCAGTATCCTGAAAGGGAGGAAGAAACAAACCTCCTTGGACAGTTTCTAAACGATCTGCAGGTGAAAATGAGCAAAGCGGTAACGAAAAAAGCGAAGTCGAGTAACGATAATTAAGCACTTCCGTAAGCACTTTACTTTTTCTTTCATTATGTTTTTATAGAATATGTATTTGTTATTTATAAATAAATGTTTCTTCTTGTAAATACATTTTTATTATTCAAAAACTATTAACAAAAACAGCTGAGGTGGTGTTTTGGGAGTTGGAACGTATTAATGGCATTTCAACTAATTTCAATGGGGAAAATAGCTTTGAGATACGAGCAATTTGACATACGAACAAGGTTACGGAACGAATTAAACTCGTATGTCGAGGTACCACTGTAATTCGGTTATGTCCTGTTTCAAGCGTTCCTATTTGAGGTTGTTTTAAAAATCGTTCCAGATCAGTCTCTCTTTATAGGAGAGGTAAGAACGTTTCCGGTTTCCTTCTTTTCATTTAAGGTCAACGTAAAATCCGAATGCGGGTAGGAGGTAAAGTAATGTCACAATGATGCTTTAGCCTTTAAATTTTAGTTACGTGGAGAATCACGCTGGTATTTTATACGACACTTTGCTTGAGACTCAAATTAAAACCCTCTAGTAAATTAAGATGGAATTAAGATTTATAAAGAGGTTTTTTATTATTGCGCAGAGATGAAAATGTGTTATTTTCGTAAGGAAAAAAAATGAGATTTAAAATGACGTTAAAATTTCATTTAAAATGTTTGATGCACCTTTTAGACTTATGAACCTTTTGGCTCATGCTGCCATCTAGTGGTAAATGTATCTATTAAATAATACTAATGAAGGAAAAAGTGTATTAAATTTAACGACTTTTATTTGAGCAGGCCTTGACCCAGCTGGACCATATTTCCAAGGTGCTCCTAGTGAAATCCGTCTTGACACCTCTGATGCACATTTTGTTGATGTCATTCATACCGATGGAGGAGAAAATTTTGTTACAGGTAATGTGAAAATATGAAATTTTTATTAAGTCGTTCCACTTAATAAAATTTTTAATGCACTCAGGAAATAAAATATTTTAAAGAGATTTTTAAAGATTATGAAGAGTTTTTTAAAGATCACTAATATATAATGATGTTACTAAAAATGAGACGACAAATGTAAAATTTTATCTTATGCTGTTTAATATCAACAAAAGTGTTGATGATTATAATTTTTTTCTGAAAGCTATGAGAAAATTACAAAAAAATTGGAACCTTCTTTTTAAATTTTTAAATGAATAACTATATATAAAACATATATTCCAAGGAAAATTATCCGTCGACATTTCTGAAGGCAGAGAATCGTTAAGTAGAATCTCGTAATTGTAAGAATAATGTAGGGAAGTAAAGTAGTGTGGTCAGACCAGAACTCAAGGCGCCTTTGCATTCAACATCATCTTGCTTACTAATAAGAAGGTGAATGGATTCTATTTAATTTCATTTCAAATCACATTCTAATTATGTTTTGTTGAATCTTAAAATTCTCGAAAAGGAATTGTTACAAATATTCAGATTCTCCTCGATATTTTATGAACATATGGAAGATAGGTCATGTAATTATGGGTGATAGTGAATCTTATTTATCTTTCTTTTATGATTACTGCTAATTTTAACATGGTATTAGTTCGTTTGCATGGAATATTTATTATAATTAGAGAATATTTATAACAACCGGCATAATGCAATGCACTAAAAGAAAAAAATAGCGTAAATTAAACGGGTAATTTTGGTAATGGAAAAATATAAACAACAATATTTTGAAAATTTAAATAAAGACAACTGAAAGGTCACTAATATTAATTAATTAAAAATAAAAACTGAAATAAAAACGCAGAAGTAGAATTTTTCACCTTAACTGGTTAATTAGAAATTCTAAAAGAAAAAAAAGGAAAGGGCTCTAGAAAGATTAAGTTTACTTTTCTCAAGATACGTAAAGTAGCAATACAAAATAACTGATTAGCATTTTAAAACGATACGCATTACGTACATCTATTCAGTTAGTGCCATATATGCACATCTCTAGCTATAGGTTGCTCAATACGCTATGGCATGATACATTTAAGCTGCATTAACTCGGATGCAAATTTGATCAAGATTTACTCGAGGACAATCAACACACGACTTTTCCTTTAATCATACTTGATTCCTTTGATCACACTTTTGACAGAAGTAAATTAAGTGATTTAGACAGACAGGGCAGGAATGAAGAATTCTCAAGACTCAAGACATTTTATTGACAGGATGAACCTTGATGAAATTGGTCTTGGAATATCAATGACGTATCGAGCACTCATTATGGTCATTTGAAATTTTATTCCCTGTGACCAACTGTTGAAAGCAATAGCACTCCGCACAAAATTATCCCTTGTTGGTGACTACTGACTGGCACAAAATTTTTTTTTTGGGGGGGGGGTTAGTCGTCCCGTTAGCTGCGGCTATTATTACCAGCATTTGCCATTAAATAAAACCATACATTAACAAAGAAGATGATGTCTTGCTATTAGCAAGACATCATGTATGGTCTCCACGCATGATGTAGGGTCTTCACGCATGATGTTCTAGGCGCCACAGCAATATACTTCTGCGGGTGTCAAAAATAATTGGAGAATTGGTGCAGAGCGTAATAAACGATTCTTTATTTTCTTTGTTATATGGCATTTGTGAGTGTGTTACTGATTGTTAATGCTACTTCAACACTGTCCATGATTCAGAACGATTAACCAAAGACATTTTAATGATATCTCGGTATACACCTCTCAGCACCATCTGCATACGCACATCCAAAACCTCCTCTTTCTCCTTACTACCTTCTTCATATCAATCTATGCATGTTTTTTAAATGCAGAAATACTCCCTCTACTCTCCAGACAATATCGCAGAAAGAAAGACTGAATTCTTTCATGCCATTAAAGCATCATCCGTGAAAGTAGCTGATGTGATTACATAGATGCACTACATGGTGCAGATACATTCTTACTCCATGCTGAAAAAGGATTACTATTTCTATCGAGCCAGGATGTTCATGTAAAAGTATCAAGGCTAATTTATATATGACTATGTTTTTAAATTTCATTTGCATAGTATGAGAACCTATGGTCAATGAGGATGAAATGCTAATAATTTATTCTATACTGCTTACATGACAGATTCTGAAAGATAAAAATTTTAGCTATATTTTTTCTAGGGGATCTCGTTTTAAGAACAGCAGTATATAAGCAGTATACTTTAGCAGTATGCAGCAGCAGTATACTTTTCATTTCTAATTTCTAAATGCAGCCTTCATCGTTTGATTAACATGTTGAGCGTTATCTCAGTCTCCGGTGATTGACACTAAAATTTTCATTCTGACAGCGCTGACTGAAAATATACTTTTCATTCAGCCCACGTGAGTTTTGTTGACGGCGACATAAATTTAAAAAAAATTATATTCTTCTATCAGCATCCACACAGATCTTCAGCCGCCATTATATCACGATTTCGAACACTGCGGGCTAAACGAAAAGAAAGACAAAACAGGCTAAGCAGCCAACTTATTAACAAATGGATGCTTTTCCGAGAAAGTAATTATTTACTTAGCCTCAAAGGAGTCAAAGTATTCTTTTGACATAATCTCGATTAAGTCTATAAGGATATTTGAGCTGAATGCCTCAAAATGCTGTAGCCGGGAATGTCTGGAGCATCTGCTGGACTAAGTAATGCCTCTTTGATCTTGTTGCAGTCCACCAGCTAAGTGTGATCTGGCTTCCCCTTACAGTAGGAGATCCTGTTGTGATAGGAAAAAGGTGGTCATTTTAATGCTAAATATTCAAGCAAAGTGTCTAGTTAACAACAGTAGATTTCGCTAGTGATGCTGGTGTTGTTCAGAAGATGAATAAACAATAGTTCACCAATTCATTCAAACTGACAGAACCTCGGTAAATGCAAATCTTGATTAGAAGTCAGGATTATCTTCTATCCCGTGTTCAACCATTGCTTTAAGAAGCAATCTTTCTGCAAAGAAACTTCTTTTGCATCTTATAGACTTAAGATGCATGCTACGGTGCGGTCCGAGAACACGAGAACAGTTCACTGAGTCATTTTCATAATATGTAACAGTGTGGTCTTTGAATGGTTCAGCTTTTTTAACATGAATATTCGGAAACGCATGTGCAGGTAGGAGGTTTGTTTTTCTGCTCAACTATGAGTGGTGATGCAGCAAAAATCTCCTTCTTATTAACTTATAATGGGTCCTCCTTGTATTGGGTCTCCACTTATATTTTCAGTGTATCCATATGCAATGTGTTGCACATTCTGAAGAACAGAGACTACTTAATAGATCCAAAACTCCCTCTCGAAATCATTCCAAGCAACCATAACTCATTCGAAACAACTGTAATGATGTGCTACGGCATTAGAGAATGCACTGATAATATTTCTTCTAACATGATATCCTGCCAAACCTCATGCTTTTGCTATCCTGCCAAACCTCAGACCATTCGATGGCAGACGTGCTCATTGCTTACTTTGAAGTTGGATGAAGTTTCAGCTCTTCGTCTTGTCACCTAAGTCATTTATTACGGCATTACGGAAATTTCCTATGCGTCATCCTAGTCAACACGTGCAATGGGCAGCACATGCTATTTCATGTAATGTTACTTTCCTTTCATCCTATTAATAATTTTATGACGAAGCATTTAGATCCCATCGTATACCTATTATCGCGTATTTATTTTTATATAATAAGGAAGCAATTAAAAAATGTTTGAGAATTATCATAAAATGGCTCAGAACTCGAAACGAGGAAATGTGGATGGTAGAAGTGTGATGATTAAACGCCTTGATGTAGGATGGCCAAAATCTATGATCTGTAAAAATGTGCACTTTATATAAGAAACACAATACAAGAGAGAGCAACAAAACATTGTATGTCTGTAAACGAGAAGCGTATGTAATTTCTTCAAAGTGAGTCAGAAATAATGCTACGAGATAGTGCAATTGTAAAATCAATTCTTCAAACTGAAGAACAATGTCTAAAAATACCAATCAATTTATTTTATTGCTTTTCCCATGGGTTATTTTGGCACAAAATGCTGTTTAACTAAGGGGCCTGACACCTGACAAACTCAACCAGAGGAAGAAGATGGACTGTTTAGTAAACGCTTGTTTTATGGAAACTGTGACTACTGTGATTCTTTCAGGAGGTTTATTTGCTGGATATCTCTAGTTATAGACACATGTTTTCTCGTCTTTCACGTAGTCAACGATAATAATTGATAACAATGCTTTGTTAAAATAGCTTCTCGCCACTTTCACTGCCTGACGATCATTCTAATACGCAGTCACACACCCTGCGTGGGTAATTGTTGCTGAGTATTCAGGACCTTCTTGACTGATGATATAAGCTCGCGCACATGAACTTTATTTAAAAAAAATATATGAAGTTTCAAGTTTCGTGCGCTATTTACGACTTTCCTCTGTAATACACATTAGCATACTGCATCTATTTGAGATATGTCGACATATTTCTAATTACTCGTTTACTTTCAAGTTAATAAAATGTTACTTTTATAGGCATTTTGATAGTGAACAAGCAGCAGTTTATTCATACACGGGATAAAAACTATGCAATATAATGAAAATTTTATACATTGTAAAACAAATAATGTTAGCTATATGTGTTGGCCAAAACTAATTTTTTGGGGCTGTTGCAGGCCTAGGAATAAGTGAACCCATAGGACATATGGATTTTTATCCAAATGGAGGAAGAACTCAACCTGCCTGTGAAAGTGAAAGTGGTTTAGTTGTTGGAAGAATTGTTAATGGTAAGTATTTCTCGTTTATAATCGATCGAGAAAATCCTAACATTCTTTATATTTCCTTATTTTTTATTAAAATTATCATTTTATCGTATATGCCCCATGAAATGTATAATTCCGGCAAAGCAAACCGACTTAATTTAAGATTTAAACTTAATTTTATAAGTAGATTCTTCTTATGAAAAGGTTAGGCAATATTTCCTATCATTAAAAATTCAAATAATATTTATTGCAGTTTAAGAGAATGAAACATTTTATCACACACACCGAATATGCATGTAAATTTTATTTAGTAATAAAAGTGTATACATACTCCATGACGTTTTTAGTAAAACAAAGCCTATTGAAATATTCCATGACATTTTTGTACGAGAAAACATATTTACATATTCCATGATGTTTCGCTAAACTAACATAATATAGATACTGAAAGAATTTTCCACATACATAGTCACGATATTTTAGATTTAAAAAGCAAATTTCACGTAGATGTGATGTAGATGTAATCGGGAGTAATATGTATTCTACTCTTATGATATTTGGATGAAGAGAGTAAATTTCTTATCTCAAGAGCATATGGAATGTGGTATATTAGAATCACGAAAAATAATAGGACGTTTACGATTGCAAATCTTTTTTTCTTAAAAAAAAGGAAGAACGAAAAATATCGTATAAAATTAATAAATAATACAGTCAAAAAGACAATACGAATATTAAAGTAATCTGTAATAAAGACTTAAGGATTGGGTCATCCCAAAAGTTCTGTGGTCTTTCAAATCGAAGCGAATTTCCTTCTAATTACATTCGAGCTAAAAAATGAGCAACAAACCCTAAAGGAAAAGGTGCGAATGTAAAAAGGGGATTAAAACATACAATTTACTTGTGTGGTAGAGGTTGCAAATAGGCAACCAAATTAAGCAAAGAAACGCAATACCACACTCATACCAGAGCATCTTAGAAATGGGCATGCCGGACTCAACCAGCGATAGTTCTTATAATCCGAGTTAACCATAGAGGAAAGCACGAATCGAAGACACCATTTGCACGATGAAAGGAGTTAGAGGGTTGTCGGAGTGTTGTAAGCTCGTGCAAGACAATCCGCTGTTGTAGGAGAGCTGAATATGCATCGTAGTGTCATCAGCAGGCTTTGGAATCGTTACCAAAGAGATCAAAACACCTGTAGAAGACGGGATTTGGACGCCGGAGGATTACGACAGCGGCAGATTATCGCTTCCTACTGCTGTGCGCAAAACGCCGTAAATTACTAAAAGCACGACAGCTGGCGTTGCATTTCTCTGCTGCTGCAGGATGGACAATACCCCGCCAAACTGCGTCGAGTCGACAGGATGAAGGTGAATTATATACCCGATTACCTGTGGTTTGTGTTGTTTTGTCCTCATCTCATGTCAGAGCGCGGTTGAATTGGCTCCGTGAACATTGCAGTTGGATACCAGAGCAGTGTCCACAGGGTCACGTATTCTTTACCAGTGAATCTCGATCTATCATCCAAAAGGTAATAATATGGCGAAAGTCAGGAACATGTTATCGAGTGTCAAACATCTTCGAAAGAGACCATTACAGAAAAGGAAGCTTATGTGTGTGGGCTGAGATAGCAACGAACTGCCGAACCGACCTCTACTTGATTCCTAGTGGTTCCGTCACAGCTGTCCGATATCCCGACGATATTCTAAGTCCTCTTGGGTGTCCTTTTATTGTTGCAGTGGCTAACAACGCCAAATTTATGTTCGATAACGCGGCTTGCATAGGCATCGTGTGATGAGCAGTTATCTGAAGAGTGTAAGATTCAACATCTGCAGTGGTCTGGTAGATCACCAGACCTGCATCCTGGAGAGAATGTGTGGGGCGTGTTAGGACGACGGATAGCAGGTCGCAGAGAGCCGCCATCGTTCTCCACGAGTTTCGTTATGCGCTAATTCAGGAATGGGCGCTACTGCATTTAGCTAGAGGGTATCATACCCGTTATTAACGCTATGTATCCGTTGCATATTCTTCTAACTCATTTGGTCTTCCGCGGTGTGATGATCGTAATACCTATGTTTTTGTATGTCTTTGCTTTATTATTTGCTTTGTGGTTAAGCAATGCCACACCAACCTCTTGGATGAATTTCACCCCATGTCCATTAAATAGGTTTTGTATTATTCTATGTTTTGCCCTAGTTGCTTATTTTTTGAGCTGCAGTGGATTTTGTTGCAGCTGACATTAGTCTTTTCTGCTTATGTTGCCTAATTCTAGAATGTGCTGTGGCATATTTTTTGTTGCTATGCAGCAATAAAAATGTAAAACTCGAAGGACCATTTTGGTCATAAAATGGAACAAAACGCTAATCAGACTACTCGTAACATTTGTGCGAAGTATGTAAAAGGTGCTATTTTTGATGATACAGTTTGAAGATGGTCTGAGAAATTTAAATGTAGAAATTTCAATCTTGAAAATGATGCCATCATTGGACGATTATCCTCTGTAGACAAGGAATTATTAAAAGAATGCAAATCTGCATTATGCAGATCAGGAACATTATGACAGAGATTCTAAATATTCCGCAAAGTTATTTTACGAAGCTTGGTTATGCAAGCTACTGCGATGCATGCGAATTGCATGCTTAAACGGAGTAAAATATGTAATTGGAGATGCGAAATGGCTTCTATAAGAAATATTATGTGAAAAGTGTTGCAGGGTAAGCCATCTTTAGCAGAGCGAAGCTGCACCCCAGAAAAGCTTTGCGTTTAGTGGGGCTATAAGGGAATTGCATATTATGAAATGTAGCTACCAAATCAAACAAAAAATTCGGGAAAATACTATTTCCAAATGGAAGTTTTAGAAACAGAAATTAAAGCAAAGCTCTCACAATTGAGCAATCCTCGATATGTCTTCTTCTTCCATCATGACAATGCTCAGTCTTGAATTAGTCTCGATGAATGTCAAGGTCTTATTAACTACGGCTGAGGTGTTTTGTGTCAGTCCTCCTTCTCTATTATTTCCTAGAATGTGCCCTCTCGAATTTTCCTCTCTACAGGTAACCTCAAAATTCTTTGAATGACCTGAGGTTTATTTATTTGGAGACTCTCAAATTTTATTCTTCTGATGTAAACTCATTAATCTTTATAAACCTATATCGAAAATGATCGGTGTCTGTCTATCTTTGCTGGTAAGGCAGTCTATGTCACATTGAAAGGAGGTTTGGAGAGAGCAGTCATTTTCGGCAGCTTGAATGAAAGCAGTAAAGATTGCATCTCTCAGAGAGAACATTATCTGACTCACCAGCACGAAAACATCATCGGAACCAGTTGCAAGCGGGTCGCAAAATTTTCTGCAAAGACAATGGTCATTTATGAGAGTATCTAAGTAAAAGTTTGTTATTGGATAGATAGGATGCATAGGATGAAAAAATGACTTCTTAATACGTGGCTATGCCACTTAACGGCTTTAATTCGTTGTTTTTAACTTGGAAAGGAACTGTCAATGATTTTATCTTTGCATCTACCCTTCCTACTAATCTCCAGAATGTTCGCAATCATATCATCAATGGTGGACTCTGTTTGGTTGCGTTTATACACGTGCGTGTATGGAATAAAAGGGTTTATCGCAAAAATGTCGGCAGTATCATCAAAAGTAGACGCATCGACCATTTGCGAAATATGTAAAAATAAAAGCGTTGAATATGGTTCTAATTCAATATAACAAAATCTGGTAATATATGAGAAATTTACTTGTGATGAATTTTTAAAATGCTTCACAGAATTATAAATAAACTTACATTTAACTTTTTATTATGATGTAATGTTTAACCATTTCACTTTTCCTTGCTAATTTATAAGAAGAAGGGGGGGAAGATAAACCATTATATTCATAATTTACGACTCGAAGAGCTGCATCAACTTCTGGTGTAACCACCATCACGTAATATGTGTGTTAGTTGGAAAATAGACTCTCTTTTACCTCGCTGTTTTATCGATTTTTTGTTTGCGAATAAGCTGTGCAGGTGCTAAGATATCCACTGCTGTTCCCAGCATTACCTCTTCATCTCAGATGTCTTGTACTCAAAACCTGGATGAGTGAATGCTTTTTCATGTATGCTTCAGAGACGGATTGTGGGCGCTCTTTGAGGTATAAATTTCCTATTAAGCTGCCAAGGGTGAGCGCATTTTGTTACAAGAATACCAAGTTTGTATCAAAAGTGAAATACACAGAGTACTAAAATCTGTTTTATTATTTTAATCTTTATTGCCATGATTTATTTTCTGACTCCTTCGCCTATCTGCATTCCCCCCCTTTTCCGGGATGTAGCACTTCTTTATAACAATGAAGATTAGTTATAATAAAATTAAATTAAAAAAAAAATTTCGGGTCTCGCATTTCTGCTCTCACGTATTCACATTTCATTATAAAAGTATGAGAAATTAGTAATTCTGTTCTTTTTGCAGAAGCCTCGAAGAAGCTTTTGAATTCTTGTTCCCACAACGTGGTAAACGAGTACTTCTTGGAATCCATAAAAAGAAAAAGCTGCCGCTTTTATGCCGTTCATTGTACTAGCTACGATAGTTATCAACTAGGCGAATGTACACCTGAGAATGTTGAAGTGGCAGAAATGGGTTTCCATGCCAAGAAGATTCCACGTCTGCCAGTGAGATCAAAATTCTTCCTGAAAACCAACAGCACTTCACCATATTGCACAGATGAGTTTTCAGAATATTAATTGCTGTTTTTATGTGCAATCAGGAACATGAGAAAAAACCGGGCACTCAGGGAAGAACGGGCATTTTATTGGTTTTAATGAGAAAAATAAAAATGTTTGATTTTTCACTTCGTTTTTATTTATTATATAAGATTAAGTATTTTATAATGCATAAGATGTATGTTGTCTGCACCACATTTTTGAATTGTTTATTAAATTATTATTTTCCATAACTTAAAATTAAAAAAAGATAAAAAACTGAAATTTCGAAGTAAATTAGCAGTAAGTTCTGCTCCGCAAAAAATTTCATCAAATTGAAGAGCAAATTTTTATTTACTTTTTATTATATTTATCGCCATGTAAAAAAGAAGTAAAGATATTTAGGTAAGTAAAAACTTTAAGATTTTATTTTCGAATCGTTTATATATAAGAAGGCAGCTGAGAGGATGAGAGAGTTAGTTCAATTTTAAAAGTAAATTTCTTCCTTTCTTTTAATTTATAAGGTGTTTCTCCTGCCTTTTTAGCATGCCTTTGTTGTGTAATGCTCAGCACACTCGGCGCGTATTCAAGAGGTCGGAGGTTCGACTCCCGGCGAGGACACTGCACATTTTTCACATCTTCTGGCTTCAGAATAACCTAATGACTCTACAGTGGCGACTAAAGTAAAAAAGGTGGTGGAGAGATGATTCTCCACCACCAGGATTTTGCGATTGGGCCCCCCTTGTTCTTTAGTTGCCCTTTAAAAAGGGGAGTATATAAGGTATTTCTCCTCCTTCTTAAAATCCCTTCGTAGAATAATGGTCAGTACACTCGGCGCGTATTCGAGAGATCCGAGGTTCGAGTCCCGGCGATGGCATTGCACATTTTTCATGTCTCCCACTTCGAAATAACCCAATGTCTACAATTTATAGAATTAAATGTTTCACCATTTAATCCTAAAAGTAAACTCACATCACACATACAATGTGAGTTGTAAGTGCACAAATAGCCTTTTATGAATTTAAACATGGTAATGATTTCTAGAAATCTAACATAAATAAGAATACTCTGCATGTTTATCCAACAAGAAAAGAAATAACTACATAATAATTGTTTCATGCTATAGATTTTACGTTAAACGCAGAAAGCTACAGTTAAAAACTAGGCTTTTAAAGGCATTTTGTCCTTCTAAAAGATCACATTTCATCAGTGCGTATCAAACTGAAAAAGCAATATTCAAAATAAATTTTGCTTTTCTTCGGCTGAGTTCATTGAAAGCAAAACTCCATAGCACTTTAAAATTATCTCTTGTAAAAACTAATCAAAAGGCAATTCAATAAACAAATTCTAACAATGCAAGTTTTTAAACCAATCAATACAGACCGCCCAACCGGTATAGTAAATAGCGTCGCTGATTGCCGTGCCGAAGGATCCGGGTTCGAATCTCGAAGAAGGTATGGATGTTTATATAGTGTCCGTGTGGCATGGGTGCACTCTAAATATGCAGCAAGCCAAAAGTCCTCTCAAAAGGTTGCCGGTAGCGGAAGGGGAAACCGTGGACCCGTATCCCCAGGGTGCTCCTATCAAAACTAGGGGCGGAACTGAGCTAAGTTGCACTGTCACCTGTAAGGTGCTCAAGGGCTGTTACCAACTATAGGCGTAAACTTGAGCTCCTTGCTACGAGGGATTTCGGGGACTTGAGTTGACTATAGGTCGGACAAGTGAGCATTAAGAACAAACAACAAACCAATCATTACTAGTTTTAAAAGAATACAATACTTTCATTTCTATTCTGTAAACAATAAATTATAGAATTAATTGTAGGTTTTCTCATATTTTTCTACACATTGAAATCATATATATTCACCTATATTTAAGGATACAAAACTGCATTAATGTATATAGGCTATTAATATTGTAATTCATTAAACCCGTATTAAAAAACTTCCACAAAGTTTTGAATTCAGTTATATTTGTAAATGAAAGTGAATTTAATATTTTGGGAGTGTCGGAAAGCAATGGTAAGGAGCCCAACACTGAACTTAATGAAGACCATCACTTTTTCAGAAGAACATAGTGGATGTATAACAGTTGATCGGGAGATGTGTAAGCTTGGTGCAATCTGTATTATGTTTATAACAAGATGGGTAAATTTGTGTATTAAAATATTTTAAATAAAAATATGAAACAGAATGTTAAATTGAGCCTATTCTCGCGTTAAAAACGTGTTCCATTACAAACTATGGTCTTTATATAAATGTCCACACGAAAATAAAAAAGGCCTGCCCGGAGTTTCAGATTTAATTCCTATTGAATGTTTTAGGAATCACTTGCAAGACAGAATTAACGCATTTAAAATTTACAACAGGAAAGGACTTGGAAATAAACGGATCAGAAGGGGGAAAAACGGAAGCAAATTTCTTTGAAATTTCTGCCTAAGAAAATTCAAAGAAGTCATAGAAAAAAAAGAAGGCTCAACACATTAATGAAGTAGCTTTTTAAAAGTAAAAAATATATATATTTATGTACCCCGCTACTGTTTTAACATTTTGTGCATAAGAAATGTATAATATTTATTTAACATTATTTTAATTAATTTAAACAAACTTCAATTTTGTTTAATTCCAAGATGGGAAGTATAAGCAAAGTATTTTGCTTAACTTGTAGAGACATTAGGTTAATTAGTAGCAGGAGACACGAAAAATATGCACTGCCTTCGCCGGGGATCGAACCACGGACCTCTGAAATACCGGCTCAGTGTGCTGACCGTTACACCACGAAGGCACGCTAAGAATGTGGGAGATATACCTTATATACTCCCCTTTTTAAAGGGCGACTAGGGTTTTAGGGGACCTAGTCGCCAAATCCTGGGTGTGGAGAGTCATCATCCACAACCCTTTTAGTTCGGGCGCCCCTGTAGAGACATTAGGTTAATTAGTAGCAGGAGACATGAAAATTATGCACTGCCTTCGCCGGGGATCGAACCACGGACCTCTGAAATACCGGCTCAGTGTGCTGACCATTACACCACGAAGGCACGCTAAGAATGTGGGAGATATACCTTATAAACTATTTAATTATTCTTTCAAAAATCTTAGAAAGCTGTCATGCCTCAATATAAGTATTTTAATTCACTCTATAAAGTTTAGAATTTTACTGGTTTTTATTTACTTGCCGCGTAAATTACCGCTCATGATTTACTGCCCTGATGAAAGTTAAGGCAACAATGGTATCTGAGTTAACACGATTAAGAATAAGCTGAAATGTTTTTGTATCCGGTCTTGAATTAGCAGTTAAATTATTTTGGAGCTCAAAATCGACTGAATAAAGTCGAAATAGAGGTATCAAGAAGGCTTGAAAAATTCGCAATTCGTTTTTGAGCTTTGACTCAGCCGGAAATATTCTAACCAAATCTCTCGCCAGACAAAAAGCTGAAGTTCATAAATCAAGATAATATAATGAGTAATTTACAGCGGCTCAGACAGTATAGGGGTTAAGGGAGCCTGACTGCGAAACCAAAGGGCCCGGTTTCGAATCCCGGAGAAAGCATGGATGTAAAATTGTCTGGCCCTTCATGGGAGGTAGCGGTGGCCGCCTTTTACATGCCTCTGCAATAAAATGGCCACCGCTTCTGGCCACTTAGAAGTGGCCAATGACTAAAAAGCAAGTGCCCGCCAATGGGAAAAAATTGTTTAATTTACATATACTATTGCATATTATTCTTAAGTAACGTATGTTAGGTCTGGATCAACACTATGACTAACTTCGGACCTCAGATCTATGACTAATATTAGAAATCAGAAACTCTGAACAAAGCTTTTGTTGCACACATTAACACTAACTCCTAGTTGGCAACTACTATATAGCACGCGCTGCATAGTTTTAAGTACTAAGCACGTTTTCAAATTTGTCGGTGAGTTGATTTAAAAATGAGGCAAAAAGACCAAATCGAATTAGAAAGTTAAGTAATTATCAATGCAACTTATAATCCGCACACAGTATTTAATTTAAATCACTCGACTATTTTGATTCTTTTAATTAATTTTGTTCAAAGTTAATTATGAGTAGACGTAAACTAAATAAGTGAACTGAATCCTTAAAAGGTTGCTTTCTAAATCTATTTTATTGTCTGCAAACAAGGTTTCTTTTGATGAACTGACCTGTATCATAACTAAGCTTTCAAAGACATCCAAATTCTTAACAAGGAAGTATATAAACTATTTGCAAACAGAATATTTAGCACTGCTAGTAACACAAAGTCTTATTAATTCTACAATTTTGTACGATTTTATCAGAATATTTCTAACGAAGCGTATTATTAAATGTTTCTTGAAAGGCTCGTCCTAGATTGATGACTTTAATTATGTAAGGGAATGAAATAAACTGCCAGTATGTATTTCGCATAACTCAAAAACGAGCAGCCTCAGAGCGTTGAAATTTTCTTTATATATATAACTGCTATAACATGTAGATGTGCACCTCCTATTTTGGTTGCCATTCGGCCATGACAAAAGTATATAAATATATGTATATATATATCCACTCTATTGCTCGGCTCAGTGATCTCAGTTTTTTTATTCTTATATGTTTGTAAATTGTGCATTTTTTGCTTTAAAAATGATTGAATTATGTTGTTCTTATCTTCCGGTAAGGTTTTTATGCCTTTAGTTATCTTGCATGTTATAGTTGTAGAACTATCAACAATTTAAAAGTTGTTTAAGTGCAGCTAGGCCAATTTTTTTGCCACAGCAGCCATATTTGTTTACATTTGAAACTTAGCAGAATAGTGGATTTATTGCCAATATAGAGGAACTAAGCTTCCCAACAACAAAGTAATGTCTTCTTTTATTATTGCGAATAAAATTATGCTTAATCCATTCTGGAATTATCATTTAAGTTATTAAATTATCCCATATATTGACTTAGCATAGTGTCCACAACAAATTAAGTCGGTTTCTACGCTTTCAGTGTATTTTTTCCGAGTGAGACCAAGAGCAAACTTTCAATTTTGTGCACGGAAAAAACTGCCGAATCGCTTGTTTTTGCGGCTGGCCGAATTGTTTGTTTTTTGGATAAAAACTGTAATTTCAATTGTTAAAAATTTTTTTAAATTGCTTTAATTGTATTTGGTGTTTTATGTTTTTCTATATCTTTTAATTTTTAATATAGGAAATTTGAGCTTTTATGTATTTTTGCCTTGTCACGAAGTGAGAATTGAATTAATTGAATGAGAAATATATCTCTAATGAAATTCGAGGAAGTAAGTTTAAATGATAAGGCAGGAAAAAATGCGTGTAATTTAATATTCCGTACAAGAAAGTTATGTGGTGCACACATCAGATTCTCATAAAAGATATCATGCGACTCAAATCATCATTTTCGATAATGATACCTTATTTTGTTCATTTCTCAAGATAGAACTATGGATCTATGACCAACAGTTCAATAGGTGTTTAATCCTATAACTTTCTGGAAGACTTTGTTTAACCGCATATGTTTACTCGTTACCATGAAACGTATGTTTAAGACGGAAAATCACAGTTATTGAAAGATAACGCGTTAGCAACTGTCTTTCCAGAATATGATATCTTTACTGTAAAATACTTTGCCTGTTCTGCAGTGATATTTATTTGGGTGAATACCGTTATGAAGGCTGCAATTTAAATGCATTTTATTAGAAAGTTATCTAAACACTTATGTAATAAATACATATTTGTTAAGTAACTAATAAATAAGTCTACAGTGTAGACGTTATCACCTTACTCTGTGGTTTGCAAGGACTGAAAATCAGACTACGAAATCAGAAACAGAAGCTCAGTGTTTCGAAATAAAGCGTTTGAATTTGAAACGAAAGGATGGCAATTAAATTAGAAACTGTCACTAAACCTGATGGTATGAACGAATGTATTAAAATTAATTTATTTCTACACACATAGCATCAACTTTATTTCTCTGCTATTGATAAAATCAAAGCTCTGCATGGGTAGTTAATCCACAATACACAGCTTCGCATTTCTGAGCTCTGTTCCTAAGCATTCTCGTACACACCTTCCTATGTACAGACATCTCCACCAGCTACTTCATCTTAAATTCTAAGCAAATTTACGCAGCTTTTTTTAATAACAGGGCGCTTCATTTAGCCTTACGCCACTACAAGGGCCGGACGTGTAGTATGGCAACACCTAGTAGATGGCCACCGTTGCCTCCTGTCAAGAGACGAGGTGTTAGAACCATGCATTCTCCGGAATTTGAACCCGTGTGCATCGCTAGGCAATCAGGATCCCTAACCACTATACCGGCTGGGAGGCAGTTTACGTACTTCTAGGGCAAGTTTCAAACGGAAAAGAAGAGAAAAGGAGAAGAAAGTTTAAAGAATTCTGTTTATTCTGTTTAGCCGGACTGAAACCTTCCAAGATTTCTGTTATTTGCATAAACGACCTTTAATTAATTAATTAAAAATAAAGAAAGAAAGGAGCATTTTATTCTGTGCAAAATTTAATATGCAGAAAAAAGTGTAATCGAATTTTCTAATTTTGTGCAAATTAGCATTATGAAAGGTAAGTGCAAAATTTTGTGATGTAAAATTAACTCAGTTGAATATTCAAACTTAATGCTGATTGAGACAGTTATCTTTAACTGTGGGAGAACTTTCACCTTTCATAATAATTTAACAGTCAATGTCACACAGGTCAAATTAAAAGCCAAATAAAAATGTATGCAGTCACTCCGTGTGGGCTGTTATTATATTTTTAATATGTATTAAATAGATGACTTGTATTAAAATTTTTACAAGATGAGGTTACTTCCGCTGATAGCAAAGATATTAATTATTATCAAAATAAGTTTATATATTCAAAATTAAACACTTGGTTGGCTACACTATTTCTAAAATCGTTGTAGAGTTATTAGGGTTTTGATGTTGGAGAAGTGAAAAATGTGGAGTGTCCTCGTCGAGATGCGAACCTCGGACCTCCCGATTACTCATCGAGCTTGCTTCCAGTTAGACGACGGTATCAAAAAGGTGGAGGAAAATTCCTTATACCATAAAGCACTTACTAAAAGCATACCTACTACTATTTCTTTTTTTTAATGTTTTCACGAAATCAGTAGCAGCTAGTTCTCAGTGACACAACGACAATACAATGTACTCTTCGATAGACCACGATTAAGATTAAACTCCTATTTATAATCTATTTCACTTCCGATGAATATTGGGACATGAGCCAAGAAGGATGGGATAGGGTTTTAATTAAATCCAACTCTTAGTTAAGATGAACAATAATTGTTGCAAGTGATATTAATTATAATAGATGTGTGAAAAATTTGCAATACATTTTTCAACATTTAAAGAATGATTATTTTGGTTCCTTCATGAAGTTATACAAATTTACTGCAATAGTAATATAATAATCAGATCCTTTTGAGTTAAATTTTTTTATTTACATTATTAAACATACATTTTTAAAACCACATAAATCTGTTATAGATAATTTCTTTGAAGCGTGAAGGAGACTGAACACCTAAATTTTCGGAAGGAAAGAGCGTTATTAATTAAAAGCCTGTATGCAATTTAAATAGAGTAAATTATACATTTTTGCTGCAAATAGATTCTAATCTTCCCTATCACATGTATCAAATAAAGTTGTAATATTCCATTTCTCACATGGTTATATTTTCAGTACTGAGTAAAGCGTTATTCGAAGTCTCGTTGGGCGTTTCATTCAACTTAGGCCCAAGTTATTGCCTTAAAAATTGTAAAACAAAATTGCTTTCATAGTTATTGCTGTGAACTAAACAACATTTAAAACTATTAATTCTTTGTCACATCTTTAACTAACTGTGTTATCTTTTCTGTTTTATCTGATAGAATATATGACGGAACCCCTATAATTCATAAGGGCAAAAATATTGACACTGATAAATTGGGTAAGACGGCTCTCAGTCCATATATAAACTTGTGTTGTAAAAATTTGTTTTGCCCTCAAAATGCAGCATCTTTTCATGCTGGTACCTCTGTGCTTTTGCTTCGCTGATGCAAAGCTGGAAGAAAAAGAAGATAATTCGTTACGTGCACAAGCTATAAACGAACCACTAAATGGTAATACATTTTTGCCTTGTTTGTTGTAATCTCTAAAAATTAATTTAAAAAAGCTCTAATGATCTTTATTCTATTATGTAATGTTATATCCATTTATATAAATTTTGAAAAGTAATTATTGAAATTCTCAGAGAATAATAGAAATTTCCAAAATTTAGACACATATATCTTCTTCCAATGGAAGGCTATATATTTATATCTAACTATTACATATAATATATTACGCAACATGGATATATATATATATATATATTACTCAGTAACTTAAACTAGAAAATGTTGGTAGCAGTAGAAGCAAATTTTTTAGATTATTGCAGTGATATGCATTTGATTAGTTCGAAACGTATTGAAATATTTGCCTTCTCAAAAAGATTTATTAGGTTAATAAAAATCGCATACGTATACATGCAGTGAGATTCACAGGAATTAATATACATTTACATTGAGGAAATTCTAACGCATAACCGTTGAAAATGCGAATTTCACGGTAAGTAAGGAATTCTTTCTTAACTAGAATTATATATACAAGGATATAATATTCTTATTTGCCTATTTATATCTATATATATAAAGAAGAAAGTTTGTTTGTTTCATTCAGCAATAATTCAATCATTACTACAGCTATCGTCACCAAACTTTCTACAATTCTTTTCTGGGACATGGAAAAAGTCGACGTCCAATTTTTTCCGAAGCAAACTAGCTAAAATCAAAGATATTAATTTAAAAAAATCTGAACGATTTCAGATTTTAAATTACGTCCAAAGGCGCGTTTTTTTAACGTTTCGTGAGCTACTTTTTTTTATTAAATATCATGTACTACGTACTCAAATCATAAAATTCAGTTCAAAATCAATATCGCAAAATCATTTTAAAATGAACATATCTTTAGAATTTCCGTAAGTCTCGTGCGCTGGAGATAAAAATGTTTTTTTTTTTCCATACAGTGTTGCCATTGCTCGCTTTGAAATCATTTAGTTTGTTAATCAGAAATTCGTTGAAATGTTACAAAACATAAAATCGATAATAAAGCAAATTTCAAATTCAAAATTAGGGCTTCCAGATGCCCATATTCGCAGTAGGATTACGTCATTCAAAATTCGATGGCTCTAGGTTTTATCACAATGCGAGAAACATGCATACATTTATGCAGATTTTTCATTTTTTAAAATTTAATGCAGAGCGATAACATTTAGTGGCAACAATTTGAAAAGTGAAACGGGCATTCAGAGTGAATGGACGCAAAATCGCAAAACGAAAGTAATAGTCCTTCGGGACTAAATCCCTTTGGACTAAAAACTCGAAAAAACGATAATTTTCGCCCTCATGTTTTTAAATGGCAACAGTCTCGCAAGCTGGAGGTGAAAATTTGTTTTATTTTGAAAGTTGTTGCCACTTCTCGCTTTCAAATTCTAGAGTTTGTTAATAAAATATTTCTATGTTTTACGATGAAACAAAAATAGCATTGCCAAACATTAAATACATTATTCCCGATTCTAAAAATTCGTGGGAAGCCATTTTGACTATTCCCATCTTCGTACGACTTTAATAAGCCGAAATATTAATTAAAAACTCTGAAAGCGCTAAGTTTCGCACTCATTTTTTCCGAGTGGCAACAGTCTCGCGCGGTGAAGATAAAAATACTTTATTACTACTTTTCGCTTTCAAATCTTAGAGTTTTTAATTAAAAATTTGTAAGTTTTACAAAATCTATATATACAAAGAAGAATGTCTGCTTGTTCGTTCGTGTTATTGATTTCTGATCCATTATTATGCATTTTTTGCCACATTTAATCGACTAAAGGTGAATATAGGTGAAATATTGGACGGAACTTGAGCTTTTACGACCATTTGATTAGAAAGATGAAAATCCTTAAAAACTGTATACCGTTATTGCTGATATAATGACAGAGAATTAGCTTAATTTTCTATCGAAATTTTTTATGTGGGTTCCATATCGCATCAGACTGAAAAATGTGTGGCTATGAATCGTATTTTTTGTATCGTTATTAGAGAAGGATTACAGCAGTATCGTTCTCTCTGTTGTTAGGTGCATTGCTCTTAATCTAACTTAACTGGCATTGGGTACTTCCGCTGGTTTAATACTATAATGGTAACTATAGCGACATGAATATCACTGAAATGCAAACATAGTTGCGAAAATGTTGATCTATCTCATTTATTTTAGCCAACTACGACTCAGTTCATCGTTCAGAGATATTGTCATTGTATTCATGCACATTTCCTATTTAAAAATATTATTTAGTTTCTTAATTAGAAAAGGCGTCTGCGTAGCGTTCGTAAGGCGTCTGTTTAATCTGGGGGTAAATTTTGATGTCCCACGTACTTTTTCCTATCCAGCAAATGTATTATTAAACATTTCACTATTAAATTCACATTTAACGTAAGCTGTATTTATTATATTAACGTCAGCTGTTATTTAGTTTTTGTATCAGTCGACCAAATTGATGTAAAAGTCTGATTTCACGTTTTAATGTTTTACAACGTCATCTAAAACAAGAAAAACTGATTGAAAAATACTATACATATGCTAAGCGAATTATACAAATATTTCAAGAAAATCTTATATTTTTGACAGTTCTCTGTCTGTGTCTAAATTTTATGCTGTTTCTCAAGTTTTAGTATTAGCCTATCAAGTTGATGTAAAAGTCTCTTATCGTATTTTATTACTTGACTATATTGCTTCCGATAGTCATTAGAACTCTGTTCTAAAAGGTTTTTCATCTTTGTAAGCTGCTGAAGTAAGGAATTAGTATCAGCAGTGAACTTGCGCATCAGAGCCAAAGGTTTGTTCTTATATTTAGCCTTACTAAGAAACTTAGCTAACTGCTCTACAGTAAGGGGTCCTGAAGCTTTAGATATTGCCTTCTTTGCATTTTCAGTTAGGCCTTGGACGCCCAGGTTAGAATTAAGTGGCTTGTTTGTAACTTTGGTCCCTGGAAACTTGTTTATTTCCATTCCAGAGCATGACGTTTCTTGTTCATCTTGAGCTTGCGTATCTGATGAGGAGAAAGCATACATTAATATTGTTGAAATTAAATAGAAGCATACATTTACTACTTGTGATAGATAAGTATTAACATAATATAACCGTACATAAGAATAAATCTGCGATACATTCAATTACTTCAGGCTTGCACAACTGAAAAGATCTGCGCTAAGTGCGTGCCCTGCAATGGTTTAAGAAGAAGTGGCTTTTATTTCCACTTTTGTTTTATTTGAAACTTTTAAACTTTCATCATGAAAGAAGTTTGTACTTAACCTTGTCAGGACTGAGTGTTCTATGCATACTTTTGGCGAACATGGTCGTGATAGTCTTAAAGTCCTGATCTTGAACATGACTACATCCACTGAACATAGCTGAATGCAGCTATGTTCAGTGGAAGTGGTAGAATAACTGCACGTAAGGGGGTTCAAAATTACCCTTTTATTAAACTACTGTTTACAGCCATTTCCGAACTCGGAAGAGATAACAGAAAATAATGACCACTCTTGGGTCTAAACTGAACAATCAAATAATTTAAAATAAAGTTAAATAGAAAATTAGAAGTCGTTGCTCTCAGAACTAGAAACGCGAGGTTGGCCTCTATGCTAAACTATCAATGGTGCGTAGCAAGATTTAGCTAATACTAACGCACTTAGATTACTTCAATAAGTATTAGAGTAACAGCGCTAAGGCTTAGAATTTAAATACTAGCTAGTCAGGCGAACGTCGAACAGACCCGCATTGATCTGAGACTAAAAGCTCTCTCACCCTGAGAAGTTCCTTGCTAACCTTTAAATACAAAAACTTGGCTCCACCTCAAATTAGCATAAAGCTGAAACGCGCGCTCATTCTAACAGGAAGTTGAAATAAGAGCTCACAGGAAACAGCAATTAACATAAAACTTTGTTAGTTTAAACTAAAACCTTGCAACCTGAAATTTAGTTATTAAAATAACATTTTATAAAGTTTTACTTTGTATCTGCAATGTGTCAAAATGGAAAAATGCGAAAAATATTGCAGATATCCGAATTTATACATGCATCTAGCAATATAATGGGCTAAAAGACAGAAATATGCTAATATTTTGTAATTTATAAAAGTGGGGAAAGCGTAAATAAGGGAAGCAAATACAGGCTGGGTTTTATAAAGCTGGAATTTAAACTTGTGCATATGTAAGCATTCAATGCTGTCGGTATCAAACGCTTCGCACAAGTTGTTGTTGTCGTGTCCATTACTACATGGAAGAATGATTGCCAAAGCCTACTCCGAAAAGGGGTTGGACTTCTATTTTCCACCCCCAATTTTGAGGAAGAGCACCCCGGGGGGAATCCAGGGGTCTCCCTCCCCTCTCTTCTCCCACCAATCCACACGAGAGGATTTTCGGCTCGTCGCATATTTAAAGTGCCGCCATACCGCACCTACACTATACATTTACAAACATCCATGTCTTCTCCGGGATTCGAACCCGAGCCCTTCGGTACCGTAGTAGGCTCCCCTAACCACTACACAATCTGGGCGACTTCGCAGAAGTATTAATGTTTAATTAATGTTAACTAAGATTCTAAGCTTCTTGCACATCTTCATTTTGATAAGATATTGTACACATTGTCAACTACCCCGCACTTCCCTCTGAAAATAGGGCTAAAGCGTAACTGCTACTTAAAATGCTTTGAAACATTGAAGAACAGAGATATAAATTTGTTATTCCTCATTTGTTTTACTAATGTTTAAGTTTCTTTGCTATTTCTCCCTTTCTGACATTTCTTTTCATTTCTTGTGCAAATAGGCAAGAGTAAAATTGTAAAAAAGTAAAAAAAAAAAAAAACTGAATGCCTTTTTAATTTTTTACGTCCAAATGGGCGTTTTTCGTGTTGTGTGTTACCTTTATTTATTGAATATCATGCTCTTCGCACTTAAACAATAAAATTCAATTCAACAGCAATATCACAAAATAATCAAAAAGGTCATATCTTTAGAATTTCCGATACACAGTCTCGTTCACTGGAGATAAGTATGTTTTTTTTTTGTGTGTGTACAGTGTTGCAACTGCTCGTTTTGAAATCATTTATTTTGTTATTAAAAATTCTTTAAAGTTTTACAAGATATGAAATCGATAATAAAGAAATTCCAAATTTCGCCTTCCAGATGCCCATATTCGAGTGGAGGAGTACGTCTTTCAAAATTTGATGTCTTCTCTAGGTACCGTCATTTCTTCACAATGAATGAAACATATATATATTCACGCAGATTCTTCATTATTAGCCAAAAGGGCTTTAGCTCAGAAGGGCTATTAGTTTCGTTTACGCAATTTGCGTTGAAAACTTTAAATGCACGTTTCACTTTTCAGATTGTTGCCACCAAATATTATGGCCCTATATAATATTTAAAGAAATTTAATAATAAAGAATCTGCATAAATGTATGCATGTTTCTCGCATAATGATAAAGCAACGGTACCTAGAGACATCAAATTTTGAATAACATAACCCTCCTCAGAATATGGGCATCTGGAAGCCCAAATTTGGAACTCGGAATTTGTTTTATTATCGATTTCATAATTTGTAACACTTTAACGAATTTTGGATTAACAAACTCAAAGATTTCAAAGCGAGCAATGGCAGCGTTGTACAGAAAAAACATTTTTATCTCCAGAGGGTGAGACTGTGCATAGGAAATTATAAAGATATGCTCAGTTGAAAATTATTTTGCGATATTGTTCTTTAACTGAATTTTATGGTTTAAGTGCGAAGAACACAATATTTATAAATAAAGGTAACACAGAAAATGTTAAAAAATGCCGCTTTAGGAGTAATGTAAAATCTGGAAGCTTTCAGATTTTTTTAATTTTTTCCCCTTGTCTTTTCTTTTTTTTGTTTTTTGTTTTTTTTACTTTTCTTTCAGTTTTTTCTTTTCTTTTTTTGTTTCCGATATTTTTTTCCAATAATACAATTTATGTCATTTTCTGAACCACTATCACTGTCTGAATCAGTATGATGTAACCTAAAAATTCATGATCACGTCCATCCTCATTTTCTTCAATACATTCTTCTCCGGTTGATACATCTAATAACTTTTGAAACATTTCTTCATTGTGAGATAAATTACGCGACCGTTTGCCGCTTTCTTTACTATCACAAATCAACTACGCAACAGCAACGCGAATAGGCGCGCTGGGTTTAAAAGACTAAATCAAAATCAAGCGAAAGTAAAATAAAATCAAAGCGAAAAACTTGAAACGGAAGCATGAAGAGGTCTACGTAAGACAAAACTACACTGGACCTCAATGATTTGCGTGAAATAGGAGGACTTTGATAAAGGTTTGTTTAATCCATTAGACCCAGTGCACGCCCTGGAGGGGTTAAATAAAATGCAGTGCTATGATATCTGGTGGCAACAACTTGAAAAGGGAAAAGTCGTTTTATAATGGACGACACAAAATACCAATACGAAATTAATAGCCCTTTTAAACAAATTGACCTTAGGACAAGACTACAACTGATAGCTAAACGTTGACGCTAAGCAAAGAAGAGAGAAGACGCGCTCAAATAAGAGAGCTGTTTCAGTCCCTTGAGAAGAATGATTGGCATGTCATTTAGCAACTCTCGAAGCCAATGAGCCAGGCACTAACGTGACGGGGGAAATCACCAGGTAGGAAATGGATGTAGGCGTTTTGACGACTTGCCGATGTCAAAATGCACGTCCGTTATGGGCGACTTTGCTGTGAAAGAGACAAGTGAACTTGAAAATACTACAGTTTACGATGACAAATAATTACATCTAACATAGCAATGCAACGAAATAGATAGATCTTCTGCATTAGGTTCTCGAATACTTCAAGAAACTTCAACAAACATTGGTTCATAAATTCAAGATGAAATTTTACTCATCCAAAAGGAAACAGACTTTAGAAGCAGTTCATTGGCATTAGTAATACGCTCATTTGAAATGATTAAAAGCACAGAAAGATAGATTTCATTTAGATGAAAGAATATTATAATAGTCTACTCCAAGCACAATGCGTATTTTGGTCTCGAAATCAAAGGAAAGAGAATAAATCAACTTGACTTTTCATAGAACATCAGCAAGCTGATTTAAATTAAACATTAATCAAAATTCACCTTTAGATTGTCCTTAATTTTATAAGCAGCAAGCCGATTTAAATTCAAAATTAATCAAAATTTACCTTTAAACACTGACCTTGGTTTGAAAAGCAGCAAACTGGTTTAAATTCATAATTAATCAAAATTCACCTTTAAATTGACCTTGGTTTGAGAAGCACCAAGTCGATTTTAATTCAGAATTAATCAAAATTCACCTTTAGATTAACCTTGGTTTTATAGTTTAAATTCCATGAATTTTCGAAAAGTTAAGAGATATCTGTCGAAATGTAGAATTTTTCTATAAACTCCTTTCAAATTCCTTTGAGTTTTACAAATATGTACTTTAGAAACAACATTCATGACGGACAAGAACTGATTTGTACCCCTAGAAATGTGTTTAAATGCCTTTATCAGCATTAAACATCACTTTCATAGCATTTGAGAGAATAAAAGTTACAACGCTGAAAAATATTTGCGTTTTTACTTTCAAATAATATTTTCAAAAAGAAATACTTTTAAATATGTGATCTATTGTAGCGTTATTCGCATAAATATTCGTGTGAAAGCAATTTAATGGTTTTATTAACCTTTGTACTTCTATGTAATAACTCATACGTCTCGTGTAATTAATAGAAAAAGTTACCGCTCCTGGCGGAATTTAACGGAACAAAAACATCAATGTAAAAGTTAAGTAATTAAAATGTAAATTTGCATGGTAAAGTGCTACCACAAGCTTTGGCTGAGGACCTCTAATCACATGGGGAAAAGACAATTAGCAAAGGTTAAATTCGATTTAGTAATGCTAGAAGCTCGGCAAAAGTAATAAAGAGAAGATTAGCAGTTACTGCCATAGAACCATAACCTCCCTTCTCTTAACTTCAAGAATTCTGTTCTTATATACGTTAAGTAATTTGCATTCCAGTTGGAGCTGACAAATGTAGAAGGGATAGTAAATACAAAAGGGATAAGTCAATTGGTTAATAAACATAAAAGCTTATAAGGTATTTCTCCTTCCTTCTTCTTCCTTTCTCCTGCCTCCTCCTTCTCCAAAACGGCTCCTCCTTCTCCAAAACGGCTCCTCCTTAGCATGCCTTCGCGGTGTAATGGTCATGCACATTCGGAACGTATTCGAGAGGTCCGTGGTTCGAGTCCCGGCGAGGGCATTGCTCATTTTTCCCGTTTCATAGCATAAAAAATATCCGAATATGTTTAAAAGCTTGAAAGCATATATATTGGTTGTTCTTGTTTCACAAGTAAAATGGCATTCTACCGAAGTGGAAAAGTATTTCCGCATTGGAGGTTTGTATAAAATTAGTGAAAGCAGCTTCAGTTTGGATAGCATCCTCATTCAGATTGCAAGAAAATTAATTTATAACGCCTTGCAAGAATTAATCCAGGAGCTGAAGAACAAGCTTGCAACCGTTTGTTTATTTATTTATTTTATATCGTGGAATTGGAATAAATGAAATCAACCACATTGATTTCGATTCAGAGAAAAGGAAGATTGACATTTATGTGGCTGCGCTACTTACCAGCTTATTATTCTATGTTATAATTCTCATGTTTGATTCTCATGTTATATTACAAGCATGTTATTCTGATTCAATTTGTAAAACTTACTTACCGAATTTTTTCTATTCATTTTCCTCCATTTTAAACCTATCCACGTATTATACCTAAATTAAGAATTAATGTGAAATCTACGAATTTTTCTCTAGATCTCTTATCCAAATAATAGAAGAATGAACGTGAGTTTTCTTACTTACTGTTCTGAAGTTGAATTATAAAATCTCTTCTGTGTGTTCAAAGGCATATAATTCAAACATTATATTTATTAACTTTAATATTTTAATAAATGTTGAGTTTCTTTTCATTTGGCAGTCTGTTAAACGCCGAACTAATTTGTTTCAACAAGCATCTTAAAAATCTTTTACGTAAAAAGAGTAATATTTGTTTTTGGAATATCACGGATGAACCTTTAGACATTTTACAGCGTTCTAAGTTTCAATAACTTCAATAACCTCTTTTATTTCATCACGGCTACATTTTATGCCGTTGTTAGTGGCTTTTGTAAGTGTAAAAGAAGGGAATTAAATAATAAACTTTAAACTATGCTGAAACTTTCTGCAAATACGTTCAATTAATGCATATGGTACTTTCTCCTTCCTTCCAGCATTCCTCCGTGGTGTAACGGTAGCATACTCGGCTGGTATTCGAACGAGAACATTGCACATTTTTCATGTTTTCCGCCTTCAAAATAACCTAATGACTCTACAGTGGCGCCCGAACTAAAAGGGGTGGACGATAATTCTTCACCACTATGATTTGTCCTCTCGGTCATCTAATCCCCAGTCGCCCTTTAAAAGGGAGAGTATATAAGGTATTTCCTTCCTCCTTCCAGCATGCCTTTGTGGTGTAACAGTAGCACACTCACGCTTATTCGAGAGGTCCAGGTTCGAGAGTCCCGGCGATGGTTTGCTCATTTTTCATATACTCCTGCTTCAAAAATTTCTGATCATTCCACAAGTGTAGTATCAAATAACAGTTTAAAAAATATCAAAGCTTACTTACTGCTATTCAGGCTTTCAGTACTGCACTGTAGAAATTTATTTTCCTTTTCCCATTTGCTTTCTAGCTCAGAAAGGTGTTGGCGTTCTTCTTCTTGTAGTTTCTTCACTGACTGCGTCAAATTTTCGATGGTTCTGAAATCCTTGTCCACTTTATTAAATAAGAAAGTCATTATGTTTTGTATCCTTTCTATGTGAAAGTTATCTGTTTCCTCTGAATTTTGCTCTGTTTCTTGGATGCTATGATGAGATTCCACTGGAAAGTTTTCGCTGTTTTCGGAAGAATTCTACATTAAATAAAAAACGTTAATTAGTTAGATGGCTTTAGTAATTAAAATATATTTTTTGCCTTACCTTGTATCTAAAAGGAATAAAGAAAGCAGAGTGTGATGTTTTATCGTAATCTAGTTTCAATAACCGTGGTGAAACACTATGCAAATATAAATTTTAAATTCACAGGACGAACGAAAATTGTTACCACATTCAAGAGCTCATATTTGAATTCTTGAATAAGGCATGAACACTTAAGATATCTCTTTTGAACGCTGGGAATTGATTGAACATTATCTGCTCATTGTAATAGATTTTGGAAGCGTTCTTAGAGCTCTAAAGAGATTCCCAGTTTGGGTTGAAAAGAAGTTGAACAGTTTGATGGGGGTTTGATAGAGACCTCACATAAAATGAAAACTATCTTTTTACTTACCCTTAAAAAACATTAAATATTTGTGCAATATGAAACCTCGCAGGCCTTTCCATTTCACCACGGAAAAAAAAGGAACAGAACTTTATCACATTTAGTAATTCAGTATGAAAACATTTACAATTATCTCTGTTATGAGAAGGCAAGTACTTCTATTGAGAGAAAAAGCATTGCGCATTGGGCTAACAAAAAACAAAAACTCAAAACAGCTCTAAGAGATTTAATTCAACTTCCTTTAGATGTGTGTGTTCGCCGTTATTTCTCATTTCCAGTTGACAAGCTAATTCGGATATTATTTTAATTATTTTAATATTTATATCCGGATTTTATTCACAATAAAGCAGTGCTGTATCAACTTTTGTTCCCTTCCTTATCATAATTAGATCTAGAATAGAATTTTACAATATTCAGATCGAGTAAATCCACAAACGCTGCGTAACGCATGGAAGATTCATTTCTTGCGATGCAGTATGTACCAAACCATTTTGAACTCTTTGAATATAATTAATAACTATGCTACTTCCATCGTAAGAAAAACCATACATGATCATTTTCAATGGTATTTCTCATGAAACAGTACCTTCATTGAGGATCTGTAGTATAGTGTTGTTGGCAATTTAGGGTTACACATTTTCGGCAACGTTGATTTTACGGAATTTCCCATTAAAAGAGGCAAAAAATAATTTAATATATATTTTTTCTGTTAGTGTTTGAAATTAGAGTTTCATGAAGAATAAAGATATATTTCTCTTAATTAATTTAATATTTATTGTTTCGTCATAGACATTATAAGGTGCTTTCTCCATCCTTCCAGCAAGACTTCGTGGTGTACCATTAGCACACTCAGCGCGTAGTTGAGAGGTTCAGGTTCGAGTCCGGGTGAGGGCGTCGCTCAGTTTTCATGTCTCTTGCTTCAAAATAAGCTAATAACTCTACAGATAGCGACCAAACTTAAAGATGGCGGATAATAATTCGTCAGCACCAGGACTTGGCGACTGAGTCCCCTAAGCCCTAGCCTCCCTTTTAAAGGAGGAATATATGTGATATTTTCTCCCTCCTTCCAGCAAGCCTTTGTGGTGTAACGGTAACACACTCGGCGCGTATAAGTGCTAGAGTTTGAAGAGCGTGTGGAGTTTTCGACGCATCTTCTCATGAAAGCTTTTAAGACAATGATTTGCTTTATGTAAAAGTATCTCAGCTTGAGCAAATATGTAACTTAAATATAAAAGCAGTTGAGCTTACTTTGCATATTGATCGATTTATTTATGCAGACAAAAATAAAAAACCTCAATGTTCGTGTGAAGAATAATGTAAATTTTGTTCACATGTGGCTGCTTAATCTTTTACTTCGTGTTGATAATTTACATCTATGCTTGGTTTTGTATCCTAAAATTTCCATTGAATAATTTCGTCGTTAGTATTCTTTATCGTGTCAGTTTACAAGTACGGTTTGGAACATCTTTTATGAATTATTATTTTTTGTCAAGCCGTTTTATCTTTGGAAAGAAAATAAAATAATCGATATTAATTCATACTTTAAGCGTTCAAAGTTTTAATTGTTTTAGTCTATTTTTGACTGAAACTTGACTAAAAGTTCTGTATTTGGTGGAAGCTTTACAAACAGTTGTTTATCATATGATTCCATATTAGAGATAAATCCAAATTTGGGTTCTTTTAACTTCAAATTTGTCCTCAATAGAATTTTGTCATTTAGTAATTTCTTCCAAACAAATGTAAATTCAGTAGGGCACCAAAATATCACTGTCCTAGTGATAGGAATATGAGGGGATCCGTGGGCTTAGTTGTTCGTGGGCTAGTCCTTTGTCGTCAAGCATCTGGCTTCTGAGGGGGGGAGAGAAATATAAGTATATATTTGCATTATATAATGTTATATCGTAAGCAATTTTCAATATGATATATTTTGTCCACTGTAACACTCTTCACTAGAATGAGAAGTTGCTAGAGTTAGTTAGTCGCTTTGGAATAAAATTTATAGACTGATGTTACATGAAATTTATACAAAAGAGCTATCTGCAGATATTTTATAAGGAAAATTTTCAAAAACCGTAACTTCTCACTAAACGAAAAAGCCATTCCGGTGTGTTAGCAAATAAATGTTTTCATGAAGTTCCCATTTTATATGTATTTTGTTATATAAATGCTATTTCTCTGTTGCGGGCCTCGTATTTCGTAAGTGCACATCTGTATAGCCACCGAGGGAGCAACTTCTAGAATAGTTTCATGCAGTGGGTTTCCATTAATATTTCTGTCATTTCACATACCTTATGCATGATGATTGAAAATATTCTGCCACGCAATTTCCTGTGTAAAATAATTAAAAATTGTGGATTTCTTGTGAAAATTTTAAGTGCGAAGTTATATGAAATATGGCAAGAAATACTATTCGAACTGAATGAATTTATCTTATCCACAAGAAATATATTTAATTTATGCATATATAACCTTTAATGTTAACAATAGGTATAATCAGATCATTCACAATATATATTTTCTATCTTATATTTCAAAATCAGAGGAATGTTAGCATTGGGATAGAAAATACTAGATTCATTGTACCATTTCCAGTTATTATCAGCTAAATAAAACAATTATACATTTGAATTCTCTTAATCTACAGGAGTTAGTTAAATGCATAATATTCGAGGCTAATTGTAGTTTAAATCATTTTCTCGATATAAAGGGCGATAATATTCCACGAACATTAATCCGAATGTCAGTGCGCGTTACGTTTCGCGAAAGTGAAATGTTGACGATTAAATAAACTTATAAAAGGAAAAAACTACGAGATTTCCAACTAAAATGATAAGCAGTATTTATACACCATACATGTACAACTACAAAAATGCAAAAGCAAAATAAAATATAAACAACAACATGTGGTCATATGCGAGTTTCAAAGATTGAGCAGTAGAAGCTCATTGGTCCATTTTAGAAGCCCCTCCCTCCCTGATTTGTTGGTTTGTACCCTCGAATTTTGTAATTTACTATAATGGATTTGAAAATTTAGGATTTACCGAGCAGTGCACAAGCGGTAATTATATTATTTCAAGATAAAAGTCTTGACCGCCCGATGGCGAAGAGGCTAGCGTGTCGCGCTGCTGTACCACAGGTCCGGGGTCCGATTCCCGAGATAGGCAAGGTTGACTCAGCCTTCTTCACTTAAGTGGGTCGATAAAATGAGTACCAAAATTTGCTTGGGGCAAAACAACAGGGGTCCCGCGACAAGCCTGGACGGCATATGCTGATGCATTCCGTGGCCAAAAGGCCAAGAAAGCAGAAAAAAAGGTACATCAGGCCGTGGCCCACTAGAGCTGTTTCACCACTGAGTTTAGCTTATAAAACTCTTATCTATAAAGAAAAACTATGTTTAAGTAAGCACACTATGAAGGTCAAATATTTGCCGAAGTGGTTTTACTATCGTCGGTCATGGAGTTAAGAGGAAGGCATCCAAAAAGTAACTTGGTTTGAGAACGCACGAATTCAGTTTCTCAGAAGTCTAAGATTTATTTATTTGTGGTGCGAAGAACTATCTTCTATTGAATTTTGTGAACGAAAGCTTCAATTAAATCACAACACGATGGTGGAACGGACTGAAATAATTATCTCCGAGAGGTTTGCTGCAATTCTTCGATGTCTCGTCCAAAAACTAACACCAATGGTACTGGCAAAATCGTCGAAATTGACGAAATTTTATTCACATAAAGGAAACTGAATGTAATTCGCATATTACTTCTACAGTGAGTTTTCAGTGGCTTGTGCCAAGAAAGGGGAGAATGCTTCATGATCGCTATTTCAACTAGCTCTGCTAGCGCGTCAGTTCTCAGACGCGTCAGAGCAATAAAAATGGCAAGACTTGTTGCGAGCCGTGATTGGTTATCTTGGTCGAATATATGGAGGGTGGCCATATCGTTACTGTCTATCTCTATTGTGCAACTAAGACAAGGTTACGTGAAGCCCTTCAATGCAAGCGCCCTCGCATGTTGAGTGATGGTGTCATCCTTCTGCATGGCAATGACCGGTCCCACACTGCTCGCCAAACTCAAGGATTGCTGCAAAAGTAGGAAATCTGCAGGCACCCCCCTCCCCACACACATACAGCCCAGTGACTATTTTCGTACTTCCGCATCTGAAGAAACGTTTATCTGGAATGGCATTTTCTGCAGACAGTAATGTGAAAATAACCACTCAGAACTGGCTCAGTGGACAGGCACGTGGTTTCTAAAATGATTGGCAAGTATGCTTCTTAATTCCCTTTTGTATTTTCTGTCTATTGTTAATAAATATTTTTTATTACCTTAATTTCTGGATCCACCCTGGTATTTCTGATCAAATAAACTTGAGCTACTTTGCTCAAATATCCTTTGTTTAGACTGCAACGTCGCGCCGAATGGTACAAAATTCTATCTACTTTACAACACGAACTACGCTGTCTCAATCATGTCACATTATACGTTTCTCTGTATAAAGCCACCGATCTGCTAAAATCAGTATTACAAGCTTTACACATGTAACATGATTTTATCAAGAATTTATCAAACAATGTGATAACAAAGATAAAATTGTACAAATTCTTATCTTCAGATAGAGGACGAATAAGTATGTGTATGATATTGCCCACGGAATTATTGTTGGATTTAAATTTTCATAAAAAGCACTTTTTATAATCAGGAAAGATGTTGCTATTAGTTAAACAGGCAACACAGAAATGAAGTTCCAAGAAAATGTAGGAGCAAAATAAAAGGCAAACAACAACAGCAACGAAATATTTTCCCAGCTCAAATATAAATGACGAACGGGTAGTTTGATTCTTCATCTAGTATATTTGTAGAGACATTAGGTATTTTAGAAGCCGCGGAGATGAAAATGTGCAACTCCTTCGCCGAGAATCGAACCACGGACCTCTCGGTTACGCGTCGAGCATGCAGACCACTACACCACGAAGGCATTCGATGAAGGCGAGAGAAATACCTTACATATTTAATCAACTTTTATGTTACGAAAACTTTTATGTTTATTACAATTGAATAAATTGAAAATATTTACTAGAAATATGGAAATATTTAACTTGATGGATATAAGGTATAAGAAAACGGAGGCGAAGAAAACTATCGTCTTTTGTTGCCCAAGTTGCAATGTTTTGACATTTCACTTAGTTTCAATATTTTCTACGTCAGAAAATTAGACTCAGAAATTAAGATTAATTTTAATATGCTCAACATTTTACACAGGGTTTTTCTTGTATTATTTAAGTTATATCAAATAAAAATTGAAAAATTGATACGAAATTAAAAGATTACTAAATGGTCTAAAACAGAATCAAACATTCAGGAAATATTCACTTCGAAGAAAGCATTGCTTACTTAACACTAGATTTCCCAAATCAAATCGTAGTTAAATTTCAGGATGAAAAATGTCATGAATTTTTATCAATATGCTTATGAAGACGAACTCGAAATATAGGTTTTTTGAAAACCTATATTTCGAGAAATATTTTGCTGATTTGCCTTTACTAAAGAAAAACTGCAGCAAAAATGAGGTAAAAATTTAACAATAAATAAATCTATTAGTCTTATTACAAAATTTGGCAGCATTAATTTTAATCTCTAAACTGATATATATTCAGTTGTAAGTGTGCATGCGCATAGAATTCAGAAAGAATTTGAGAATTATGCGACTAACGTTAAACTCTGCACCTGAATATGCTCGTTCCTTCTAAAAAAGTAAAAAACTTAAGAGGGGGGAAGCAAAATGAAATGGTCGCTGTTACTCCTTTATTAATTTAATTGTTACATAGGCATAAAAATTTAAATTAGATGCAAAGTAACTGTAAAGACAATTTTATAGTTCAAAGGGACTTTGTCCCTGAATGACTACAGTTTTCGTTTTGCGATTTTGCGTTGATTCACTATAAATGTCCAATTCATCTTTCAGAATGTTGCCACCAAATGTTATCGTCCTGTATTATGTTTAAAAAAATTAAATAATGAAGAATCTGCATAAATGTATGTATATTTCTCCAAATGTGATAAAAGAACGGTACCTAGAGCCATCCGATTTTGAATAACGTACGCTTCCACCCGAATACGCGCATCGGGAAGCCCAGATTTGGATTCTTTTTTATCTATTTCATATTTTGTAAAATTTTAACAAATTTTTGATGAACAAACTCAACGATTTAAAAGCGAGCAATGGCAACACTCTACGGGAAAAAATACCTTTTTATCTCCAGCACGCGGAACTGTGTACCGGAAATTCTAAAGATATACTCATTTAAAAATTATTTTGCGATATTGCTGTTTAACTGAATTTGATGGTTTAAGTGCAAAGAACATGATATTTGATAAATAAAGGTAACACACAAAACATTATATAAACGCCCCTTTGGGCGTAATTTAAAATCTGAAACCTTTCAGATTTTTTTTATTTTGTTTTATTTTTAATTTGCAATTACCACATTGCTTTCAATTAATTAAATGCATGAGTTAAATATTAAAAACATCACTTACCGTTAGTAAGGCATTCGATTTCTTCTCTGATGGTTTAACTGGAGCATAGTAAGTTGAAATGAAGTATTGGATTGTTTTAATGTCGGATTTAAGTTCTTCAAATATTTTTTTCTGTGATTTGTGTTTAGTAATGCTTCTGGTATGTGCATTAGAAATACTTTTTATTCTTTCACTGATTTTCTGCGAAAAGTTGCTTTGCATAAATTCCAAATTTTTGACGTCTTCAGAATTACATTCATAGTTTATGTCGTCCATGCTCATATAGTTCTTGAAGTAAAAACTAAAATACAAAAATTTAAAGAATTATCACACACGCATTGCAGTATTACAAATTATCTTAAAGCTAGAATACTGAAAACAAATTTCTTATGACTCGAAATGAAGGTTTATTGCCTATTTTCCAAAACAGTTATCATATATATCCGTTTCCATTATTTATAATTATTGTTATGTTTGTCAAAGCAAAAATTTATTCAGTGCCTAGTAAGAAGGTTGGAAATTCAGTTCATAAAATGCGTTATTTGCATTCGAAGGAAGAAATTTTTGAAATAAAAAGAAATTAAATAATTATTATTAAAACAAAGAAAAATTGTTTGATGAGGAAAGTACGTTTTCAAATTAAACGTCAGTGGCTTTTAGTGATTTAGAATTAAATTTCAGTACAATTTAGGTATATATTATTCTATTTGAGGGATCTAGAGGACGTAAATTAATCTTGGACGTTTTTGAGGAAAAGGTTCATAGATCAAAATTGTAATAAAAGATATTGAAAATACCAGTACACTCTGATTTATTCTATTACACATATAATAATAATACCTTTATCTGTTACATCATACAGAAACACTATTAGCATAACGGAAAAATACGATGATGCTAATATAAATTTAAAGAGTTGCTTAATTTGTTAAAATACAGTGAAACCTTGATTCAAAATTTAATTTATTCTTGATGTCCTTTCGTCATTCGGAATGTTTATAAAGCGAAATCATTTCCCTATAGGTATTAATGTAAATGAATTAATCTATTTCTGCACCAGAGATGATGATTTATGCAACATTTGCAACAGTGCACAGGTACACAGCAAAAACAAAATTGACAGTTCCATATCTCCCGTTCTACTGCCCCGATTGGCGAAATTCAACTTGCGTTTTTAATATCTCAGAAGCGCGACTTACGATGTGTATTAGATTTATATATAGCGTTGTTCTAATATAGGTATTTTGAGACAAAATTGCACTTTTTCTGAAATGACATGCCAATTGTTTTCCATACTTCGATTCGACGACTCAAACTATGTCAAACTGCCAAGTTTTATAAAAATCGGACGAGTAGCTTTAAAACATTTAGCTCTCAAATTTTAGCTCTTTAATGTAATTGAATCTTGGTATATATTTATTAATCTCCTTTTTTATGAAACGTATTTGGTTCTTTCTTTCGCATTTCAAAATTTAGGTTCATTCGAAACAAATTCACCCATTTTTTATAAATATTTTTAAAATTTGTATTTTAAAATAATTTTTATACATTTTTCCAAAAAAAATTAATTATAATCAATAAAATTTTTAAAATCATCTTAAAGTACATGCACTTCTAAGCCTACTTGCAAAAAATAAAAGTTTTTTTTTCAACATTTCCGAAGATATACGTGAATTTGTATATTGTCGTGTTTTGAAATTTGGCATATTTGTTGAAAGCGATAACATTAAATGTGGTTTAGCCCCTCTGTTAAAATTATTTGTAGCAACGATATGAATTTTTCTTCGCTCATACACAATGCAAAAAGGGAAAAGAAAATAAGTTGCCATATATTGAAAATTTTGCCAAATGAATTATTCTTGGCGCAAACTAAAAAGAATGAGCCAAGATAAATGTTTAAAAATTTTCTTACCAAAAATTGGAAATTTAATATTTAGGCATAATTTGAGTCACAGAATCGACATATGGAAAAAAATTGGCATGTCCTTTCAGAAAAAGTCCGATTTTATGCTTATATGAGAAACATGCGATATATAAATCTGATATATATTCTATGTAGAGCTTTTGAGACATGAAAAACGCAATTTGAATTTCGTCAATCGGCCCAGTAGAACGAATGATATAGAACTGTCCCCTCCTTTCTTTGGCAGTGTACATCTCAGAAAAAAAAATGGAAATTATTAAATCTAAGATAAAACGATAGCAAAATAAAACATATAAAACAAGGCATAAATGGAAAGTGATGATGTCGAGGAGTGAAGATGTTATTGTCTGGATGAGAAATCCCTTTCAAAAAAATGTTACATAACTGAATTTATGAAGATCGTTTACTTCGAGTAGCTGGCCATATACCCATGTGATTAATTTAAAAATTAAAACGTATTATAAAATACGTAAATTAAACGTATTCTATATTAAAGAGAATATTTTGGTCAGAATGCATGGATCAGCACCTTGAATGTTTAGTATATATTAGGAAAATTACGTAAGATCATGAACACATATAAGATACAGTAATACATACTGCATGACAAATGATTTTATATCTGAAAAACACTTTTCTTTTTCTTTCCTGATTATTCTTATTAGAATTCAAATTTACACTTATCTTTACAGACTAATTCTGCGTTTACCAAAATCTTAGATTTTCCTGGAGAATTATAAAAAAAAATTACAGTTTTATTGAAATAACGGAAAGGCTAAATAAAGAAAAAATAATTACCTGTGGGAATGGATATCTCTGCAAGTTTAAGGAAAATTGAAAAATACGTTTAAAGCAGGTGAATTTCGAAAGGCATAAAAATCGTTATAGTTATCAGCTCCCTATGTCACAATTATGCTGAAACGCAGATAACTCTCTTCTGATATGGTAGCGGTAGAGACAGTGATGTACACATTGATAGTATCACCGTCATAAGCCTTTTATTTATTTTACTTTTTGATCACTTTTTAAATTCTGATAAAAAGTAGTTGTGTAGAAATACTAGGAAGATTAAAGAAAATCGTTTTTATGTTCTTATTTCAAAGTGATAATTCAAATGCTAACATTTCTAATGCCTTTTACTCGAAAGTTAAAAAAAAAAACTTTTATGGAGCTCAAGCTTGATTTTATGACGTTATCTTTACAAACAAATGCTTTAATATGTTTAAGAATTATTTGAAAATCAGAATTTAACCGAAACTTTAAATGAGAATTTGGGGCATACTTTTTTTTAATTTTATGCAATAAAACCCTTAGTATAAGTTTCATGTGTGTGCCAATAATCATAACACTTTATTGTAACTGATCTGTTGAAACTGACACCTATTATAACAGAAACTGAATTCATTAATATTTCATTTAGGACTTTAATTCTTTAATGGCTTATATACCTAAAACTGCCAATGGAGTCGTAGGGTAAAAAGCCGCAGTTTTATCATTTCCTTCTCTGTTTAGGGTCATGATCTTGTATTGTACTTCTTTTTGAAAGAGTGATACATGAGTTATTAAGACATTCCTCTTTCCATCCCTAAGTTGAAAAAATGGTCAAATCTTTGCACTGGCTGATCAAGCTGGCTTACTGGGATGACTCCTTTTGCAGTTATTTCGGCCATATTTGTGTTACATTTTTCATAAATGTTCTTGCTGCTCAGTTTATTTGAATATATTGTAAAACATAGCTCGTAAAAAAGGATTAACGCCAGAGAAAAAAGCAGATTTTTTACTTGAGCTATCATGTGATGAATCTGAAGAGGGTGAACTATTATACACTGAAGACGAGGATTTTGAAATAGCTGATTTTGAGTGTGAAAATGACTATTCATCAGATTCTGATGGAAGTGACAGCAAGGAAATTTCAGAAGATGCCTCAGGTAATACTGAAGCTTTCACTGCTCCTGATCGCACAGAATGGAAAATGAATAAAAATTGAAAAAAAATCCTGGATGGTTTTTAAAACAAAATATGGTACGGCAAGATAGTGTACCAACAAATCATGCCAAAAGAAACATGTGATAATAGTGTGTTGAGTGCTTAGTTTTTATTTAGAGACGGCACAATTTTGAACAATATAAAGAAATGTGCCTAAGTAGAGGCAAGACACATCCTTGAGAATGACATTTAGTCTCTTTCTATAGACGAGTTACTTGCCTTTATTGGAATACTATGTGCTCGGGGTGTGAGTGGTGCGAAAGGAATAGATCTTCATTGCTTGTCGTCTAAAACCTGGGTCCTGAATTTTTCCACAGAAACTAAGGGAAGAAACAGGTTCTGTGAAATCCTACGAATTTTACGATTTGACTTGAAATCTACACGTTCTGCAAGCTTGCAAACAGATAAATTTGGAATGATATCTGAAATTTGGAATCGCTTCATTGATAATTGTATTTCTTGCTTCAGACCGGAAAAAATATAACAATAGACGAACAACTGTTTCCAAGCAAAACACGATTTACTTAACGTTTACTCAAGTTATACCGTCAAAACCCGATAAATATAGACAAAAGTTTTGGCTAGCTGTTGATGTAAAAACAAAATACCTCCTCAATGCTTCCCCTTAACCACGAAAAAATGAAGAACGACCATCTGAACAAAGATTATTTGAATACGTTGTTATGAGATTGATGAAATCTTTTCTAAATAAAGGTCTAAATGTCAGACTTGATAATTTTTTTACATCACTTTATTTAGTTGAATAATTGCAAAAGAAGGGAACAAGCTTGGTAGGAACTATCAGCAGGGCAAGAAGAGAAATCTCGAAGTCTATGAAAGATCCCTGAGAGGTAATGTATGAATCTAAAATTTTTAAACATGACGAAACAAGTGCTACTCTTACAGTATATCAAGGAAAGAGAAAGAAAAATGTAATGATTTTAAAATACTTAAGTACTCTTCATCCATCTATCGATATGAGTAATAATGAAAAGAGAATTCCAGAAACAATTAGTTTTTTATAATGCAACCAAATGTGGTGTCGATATAATTGATCAGATGGCTAGAAAGTACACTGTAAAAGCACCTTCCAGAAGATGCCCTGTTCATACGTTTTACAGCATATTAGATTTATCTGCTATAAATGCTTGGATTATTTAAAAAAATTACTGAAAAACTAATTACAAGACAGACGTTCATCCCGTTGTTAGCTGCTGAAATTCGTCATAACTACATTTGCCTTACTAATAAACCAAAAAGAAATGCAAGCAGAGCAGATCCACTGAGAGATCAGCTCCGAAGAGGAGTAAATGTGAAATAAAACTTTGTAATGGTAATATGACTACTAATACGTGTATTTCATGCAATAAAATTGTGTGCGGAAAATGTCATGGCAAGCTCGATTACACATGCAAAAATTGCATTCCTGAATTTTAGTTTAAAAAGGATTGTAAATATATGGATTTTGTGAAAATCAGGCCATTGTTTTCATTTTCTTATAACTGTAAATTCAATTATTCTTTTTTTGTAAAAATTAATATTTGTATCTGTTGTTCCTAATTACAAATTTAAATGTTTTAATTAAATAATATATTCATTATTGTGTTCTCGTTTATCTGTTTACCTTACAAATCCCATTGGAGTCAAAATGACTCCGGCGGGCGTTCTGGGGGAATAGAATTTGCGGACGTTCTAGTGTTAAAAGAGCGTTAATGTTTCGTGTTAAGGAACACGAATCTTATGTCCGAAAAGGCGAATTTAGTAAGATTTCGGCGGGTAATCATAGTTGGAAATTTAATCATAATTTTGACTTTGGGTCTGCAAATTATGCAAAAGGCTTCTTCTATTAGTGAATTGGATTTCCTTGAAGATTTATCGTCTTTAGTAAACGAATTTAATCCCAATCAAATCCTTTCTAAAGCTTATAAAATTCTATTTACTTAATTTTTCAATTTTTGTTGCTCTTTTTGCTGACAAATGACGCCACATGCTCGTTCTCTTTACTTCTATTGGGTTTTAATACAACTGTGGCTTCGTTGCAGAATTCTTTGCTCCTAATGATGCTAGTGATGATGATGAGGGAATTGTACCTGTTTACCCTAAAATTCGATAGCGTCTTGACCTAAATCTACGCAAAACACAAGGTTGTTGCTTTACTAATTTTGAGAATAGTTAACTTTCGATTCGCCTGATATATACTGATGTTTCCAAGAATAAGCAACAAATTTTGTATTTAAAATTAACACCAAAATTTTTATGTCTGTTTAATGTACACCTCTCTGTTCAAACAAGCAAAAACAATTTACACAAGTGGTAATAATGCGTTCAAAACAAACTATTTTTAAAAGGTAATTAATTCCAACCAGAACTCAAAATCACAAATTATGAGCATTACATTGCATGTGAGATAGCACTGTTATATACAATATGTAGAAGAAAGTATTTGAATGATGAAATGCCATGTAAAGCTGCAGTGATGCTAGAGGAAGGTTATAGACAAGTCACAATTCATTATGTATTAATCATTATTGTCCTTTACATGAATCAGGCTAATTTTGGAGTTATATTCACAAAAATAAAAAATAAAAAGACAAATCAACATGGTTAACTGAACTAGCAATACTATTTCAAATAAAAGAAAAATATTTTGCGTAAATTCTGTTGCTGACGAATTGTTGACAAATATATAACTTAAAACACTACTTAAACTTACATATAACTTAAAACACTACCTCATACCTGGGAATTTGATTCCAAAATATTAAAAGGATTCTAATTAATGTTCTGATATTTGAAACGACTTTAAAGAAGTCTTTACAAAACTTTAAACTGTGACTTTTTTACGATACAATTAGTATCCATTGTTTTGGAAATTGTTATCATTTTTATAACATTGCATTGTCCTATACAGGTGACTGGGAATCCATAGGTTTAATTGGCGACTGTCATTCGTGCCTTTCAGCAATAACCATATGCTTAATGGTCACCAATGTCCTTCGAATATAGTCAATGGTATTTTTCATGTTCAATCATTTTTTAACAGTTATCTGAACATATTATACTGCACTACTCTAGTGATACTACATCATAAGTTTCTGGTGACCAATGTGTAGGTTACCATTGGAATGTAAATTTGACAGGTAACGGTGTCCTGTCCAAAATTAATGCCTTGCCTTAAAGTGGTAACATATTGTGATTATTTGGCTTCAAGTAATCCTCAACAAGTAGTTTACTAAATCTGCTCTTCTCAATTTAATTTTTGAATTAATATTAAACTGCAGGTGACGGAGGACGGGGGCACTTGGTGTCTAACAAAGGTAAGGAGGTACATGTCTCACGCCCTCCACTAGCTTGAAACGACAGCTCCAGAGTCACAGGAAGACTGCCTCGGGAACGCATTTGCTTCTCTGTGAAGTTGCATGAACAAACAAGGGCATGGATGATGTTATATGGATGTGTTAGCTGTATGAATATGTAAGCACTAGCTGTTAGAAATGTGGCTAATATTAAATGGCAGCATACAACGAAAAGCATATTTGTAATCTAAAATATATCTAAGATTACTGCGCTTATTCTTATTGGTGGCCGATAAGTTGACTCAGAGAAAGTTTCAAGCTGTAGGTCACCACTGACTAATACCATTGAAAGTTACCGCTGATAAACAATTTTGATGAATATTGCTGTACTCTGGATAAATTTTAATTTAAATAAATTTATACAATTTATAAATATCCCACTACACTGATAATGACTCAAGGATTGAACCCAAATAACCTTGAAATTGTTGGCCACTAGTGACCAGTAACCTTGATATGTACAGATAAGTTCAGGTGTTAATTTAATTTAAACATTTGTTAAAGTTTATGACCGCTCCACATCGATGACTTGTTGATTAACGTCATGTGACCCTCAAACTGTATGTCGCCGGTGACTGGCAGTAATGACTAAAGTAATGACTAACAACCTTAATGGGCATCTGTTATGTTGATTTCCTTAATTTATTTCAGCGTTCCGTAATAGTGAACCATGGGTTCAAGTTACCTTCAGCCTTTAGGTTGGTGACCAACAGCTTTGAACGGTAAAAAGATCCTTTTTGCTGTTAATTTAAAAATGTCTTTAAATTTACTGCTTTCTACTGATTGGTAGATAAGAATTTGTCTCACAGTGAGTCTCAGTTTTGTAGGTCACGGTAACCAATAACAGTGAATGGCACTAGTGACCATTCCGATTTTAAGTTACAATACTTTTTTCTCTCTTTTCGTCAAAAGAGGGCTTGTCGATTCATCGGGAAGTTCGCATGTCGGGAGAAAAGGAGTTAAATACCTATTTGAATTTACTGCATTGCCCCCCCCCCAGTAATGACTTACGGTTTTGGACTCTTAAGTATCCTTCAAGCTGTATGTCAGCTGTGATCAGCAGCTTTGATCGACAGCTTGAGTTTAATTTGTTTTAATAATCTAATTAAAATATGTCATTTTAAATGCGTATAATTTATAATCTGGCCATATGATAGGTAATTTTAATGATTTTTTGGGAGATTAGATTAATCAAAAAAAGATGTTTCTAATGGTTTATATATTTTGTACCTGGTACAGAATTTTTTAGATTCTAATCCTCCCGGTCATTATGTATACATTTGTGGCTTTAAATTGGAATGCTGTGTTGCCTTTAATAGATACGAGTAAGTGTAATTAGAGTATTAATCAGTATGAATGTGACTGTTCTCTCCGAATTCAAGTAAGACAACTAATAGTTTTAATATTGACGCAAACATAAGCATTTTAGTGAACAAATTAATTAGACAACGTAATTAATTAGAGTTTATCAGTAATCAATAAAACTTTATTAAGTATGGGTGCGCAATAACTCAAAATATTTTAGCTATTAAAAATATTTGTGAAAGATAATTAATTGATTATTTAATAAATGGCACTAAAAGAATTGAAGCTCAGTTTAATTTGCTTAAATTAACTCTTTTTTATTAAATAAGCTAGAATTACATATTTTACACTTCTCAAGACTTGATGGATTGTATGACTCTTTTAAATTATTTGCATTAATTTATAACATCTCGTTAAGTAAGGGGTCTTTTCTTCTAGCCTATAATCCTCAGAGAGCTTTAAGATAAATCCAGCTATCTTATAATGAGCATGTCTCATATGAAAACACAGCTTCGTGAATGACCCTGATAAAAGTTTAAGTTAGCAGCAGCGAAAGTATCAAGACACAGAAAAATGTTTTTTTATTCTTAATATGAGACACCAAAATCTCTTCAAGTATTGAGATTAACATTTATTGTTTACATAAAATTTTAATTAAAGATACACCTAGCGATTAACGGAAACTCCAGCTAATTCTATATTTCCTTGTTATCATTTCAGGGCTCTTCCAGACAAAATGCATCGAAAACCTTGACTGCTTCTACACAGGTCCACCGTTCTATCACCCAATATATCGCCCGATAAGTTTTGCACCTACTTCTAATTTGGGCACAAAGTTCTTACTTTATACTCCTCTTAATACCACAGATCCTGAAATGGTGCAACTGACTGAAGACTCAGTTCGAAATTCAACATTTGATTCCCGACTACCAACTAAGATTTTAATACACGGATACACAGTTGAACTTAAAGAAAATGATATCAGATTCGTAAGTTTTCATTTCACTTAGAGTTTTAAATATTTCAACAGTTATACTGATGTTGAAATATACAACAGTTATACTACATTTTTTCCTTTATCATCGTTAACATATTATCTCTAATCTTGAAATAAGGGTGTGCCGGAGTTTAAAACTGATTATGTAATACGTTTGCAAATTTAAAAAGCAGAAAATGATTGTAGTAAAGATAATCGCATTGCGAGTATTAATATTTACACAAAGAACTTTCTTAAAATGGAATTTCATTCTTTGCAATATACAAGACTGCTGGTTAGTTAAATGCTCTTAACTTCTCTATTTGTTTTGGAATTTAATTTTGTGACTGATTTAGCACAGAACCATCATTCTGAATTTTATAACCAGATTGCTGTGAGTTAGCTGCCAAATTACACCCTTTGAATTTTAGTAGAAATGACAAACTGTACAAAACATACTTGCTAGATACTACAACAAATTCTATAAATACAATTGGAACAGAATTAGAACTACCCCAAATCTCATATATGGATTATTTCAACTAAAAGGAACAAACTCTTCAATCACAAGAAACAAACATTTTAAGCTCTGTGTATTAAAGTTTTATTAGACCGCCTAAAAGAGAAAAAATAGGGTCTGTGTAAGTTCAGAATAAGTAGGCTAGTGGTTCTCAGAATAAACATTGTAAAAAATTTTAAATCGAAGTCATTTGAATATGATTGATATTATGACAAAGCGATATGATTTGCAGAACAGAGATAAGATTTAGTACTGTAATGTGTTTGAAATATTTTATAGTGTAGTTCACGAAATTAAAGCGTTCGATTATGCGTGATATAAGGAAAATAACGGTTAAACGATCCCAGATTTAAAGATTTTCCCATTCGTCTGCTCTAAAAGATATTTACCAAATTGTCCTCGATTTAACAATGGGATTTGCTTGATTTAGTGGAATCATGTTATAAAACTGTACGCTTCCTATAACATACGAAGCTCTAAAATCATTTTTAAACAGATAGTATTTTCCTTTAATTTCACTATTTGTACATTTCTTTAATCACTACTCAACTGTGCGTTTTGAATATTGTAAAAGGGTCTAAATACTGTTTTTAATTACATACTATAAATAAATAAATGCGTGGTCTGGATATTGTACATCAGGTAAAACTCATGTGGATTAATTTTCGAAAGAAATTATACACTCATGTCCACAAATTAAGAATAATTTAGAATCACGCGGAAATCGAACTCTAAAGTAAAAATTTCACCTGTAGAATAATCGCGCACATCTTCAAGAATAATATGCAAATTACTGAAAGCCATCGGATGACGCCGATAGTACGTCACAATGACGAGATTGTAAGAGAAGTGCATATAAAGCATGGTGGCAAAGATGTAAAATTGTTCACAAGGATTCTTTAAGCAGCGGAATGCCACTGTCGAATAGTTTTGACACATAGAACGCATGTAGATGATTTTTTACGTAGTAGAATTAGCGCCCGCCTGGAATATAGATGTACTCAGATGGAAGTATCTGAGGAACTTGGAATAGCTCAAAGTATCATCTCTAGTCTTTGACAACGCTTCCAAAATTTTGGAAATATCAGTAGACGTTACAGTGCAGATCATCTCCCGAGTTACAACGACGAATGAAGACCGGTATTTGGTAGCAAGTTCCAAAAAAAAAACAGACGGAACACAGCATCAGAGCTGTCTCCTCAGCTATCTTCAGCCACAGATATTACAGTTTCAAGACAAACCGTTTACAGACGTTTGGGACAGATTGGTCTATATGATCGCAGGCTTGTCAGGGGTGTTCTGCTCAGGGCAACTCATTGTCGCCAGCAGTTAGCCTGGAGTAGAGAACATGCAGCGTGGGCATTGTCACAGTGGGTTTGTGTAATGTTTTCCGGCGAGTCCGAGTTTAGCTTGCAATCTGATTCACGTTGGACTTTCATATGGAAAACTCCAGATATGCGCTACAATCAAAACAACATCATTGAACGGCACTGTTACGGTGGTGCAGGATTTGGGGTGGAATTACACTGGGCTCTGGAACAGATATGCATGTTTACATCGGAACCATAGCAGGCTAAATTTATCGGGACATTATTCTGGAACAACATGTGCATTTGTTTAGAGGTCCCATGGGTGCATAATTTGTGTTTATGGATGACAATGCCTGTACTCACCGTGTAGACATTGTAAAGGAATGTCTTCAATCTGAGGACATCACCAGTATGAAATGGCCAGTATTCTCACCTGACTTGAATCCGAGAAAGCATATGTGGGACATGCTTGGGCGACGGATTGCAGCCCGTCATGCACCTCCTACATCTGTATCGGAACTTCGTAGAGCATTGCTTGTTGAGTGGAGTAATCTTCCACAAGATCAGCTCGATAATTTGGTTTTCAGCATACCTAGGCGTTGTACGTACTGTATTTCATCGTCTGGGAGACATACAGTGTATTAGCCAATATACCAACCATGTAATGCGAAGTTTTTGTAAAGGAGATATTTTTTTGTAGTTGCTCCCGGAAGCAAAAATCATAGTTTTTATGAATGGTATCATACATACACCCTCATTTTTGCTCTTTATCTTTTATTTAATAAATGGGCTTCATGAGTAAGTCACGTTTGTTTTGTTTCTGAACCTTTATTTACCGGAACTGGCATTATCCTTAATTAATGGACACGAGTATATTGAATAGAAAGTGCATGAACAATGGTTCAGATTCTAATGCGAAGGTAATTTTTGTAAAAAAGATATGATAGTTGCGTCCATTATCGGAAGTAAAGCTTTTTACAACCATGTAAAAAATATACTTGGTGGAATTAAACATGGATGGAATGTTTGTAACACATCTGCTGTTTTTAATAACGCACTGACCAACTTTGCTTTAAAATTTGAAGCGAAGTACATATGAATCACGAATTTTTTTAAAGTAATATTTTGCAGTATTTTTGTTGCATGTGAGTTTAAAAATATAAAAAAAGTAACTGACAAGTGAAACCAAAAAGTTAGAAATGCATGAAACATATGATGTTAAACATTTAATTAACAGGCAATCTCGATTTCACAACTCCTCAACTTAGTAGAACTTTAGTTAATCTCCTTAAAATCACTAAATCGAGGTTTAATTTAAAATATGCGTCCGTTAAATATATATTTGAATGTCTTGCGCCTAGCCGGGATAGTGATTAGCGATGCACTGGTGCATCGAAGGGCCCGGGTTCAGATCCCAGAGAAGACATGGATTTTTGTAAACGAATATTGTCTGTGCGGAATGGAGGACACTATAAATATGCGGCGAGCCAAAATTTCTCTCGAGAGTTTGGTGTTAGGGGAAAAAAGTGCAACTCTCGGATCCGTCTCCCCGGGCTGCTGTCCCTCAAAATTGGCGTGCGGTACTAAGCAAAGTCGTACTGTCACCTGCATGATGCAAGTCAAGCAAAGTCGTATTGTCACCTGCTCTTGTCAACAACGGGCGCAGTCTTGCACTGCTTGCCACGATGAATTTCGTGGGCTTGTGCTGATGTTACTGTTAGAGAAGTGACATAAGTCACAACAACAGCGAATAATAATTTAGAAGTCAAACAACCAAAATCAGCTTATATTTGCAAATTTTCACAGTACCAGTTTCGATGGTTTTACCGAACCATCAACCTCAGCTGCCAAAGTGCAAATGAACGAGATAAAATATAGTGATAAGCTAAGAATGGCTGAACAGAAGTTAAGCTACTGGCGCCATCTATTGACGAAACAAGCAAACTAAAATATAATTTCCTTAAAAACTGAAGGTAAAGATGGATCGGAATTAGGTTCATTAACTAGACCAGAAAGATTTTTTGACTGTGAAACGCCTTTATAGAAAATTTAATTCACCAATGGAAGATGTTTTTTGAATAATTGTGGCTGCAAAAAAATTGAAAGTGTGATTTTCAAACCAACAATGCTGGACAACAGAAGACTTCTGTGCTTCCTTTTGCCTAACATTTTTTGTTGTTTGACGTCTAAATTAATATTTGTTTGGAGTGTTTACTTTAACAACAACACATATTTGAATGTTTGTATCACCCGTGTCATTTCTAATTCAATACTATTTTTTATTTTGTAATGGATTTATTATTTAAGATATTATTTCTAATACAGTTGGTTACACTCACTTCTTTAGGCTATGAAGAAAGAAATGCTGAAGGAAGGACTCTACAATGTCATTATCGTCAACTGGAGTGATTCCAATCAGTTCCCTTATCCCCAAGCAGTAGCAAATGCTAGAGCTGTTGGTTGCCAAGTAGCAAAACTTATCAATATGCTCATGGTATGATTTAAAATTTTATTCTCAAAACATTTCTAGTTAGTAATAAATTTTTCTTCATAAGTCATATAAGTTCAGTTTTAAAAGCAAATGACATAAGAACTTCAAAGGAACTTGTAGGGGTTTATTTCAATCTTTTAATAGTTATTTTTATTTTTGAATAAACTATTCTTCACTTCCTTATTTCTCACCTACAGTTTCCTGTAAGAATGAGTTTTCAGGATCACGTTTTATGTAAATCTGGTAGATTAAGCATTTAAGTTGAAGTCTCGGAAGAAGTTAGAAGTTCTTAGTACAGCGTGTTCCGATTTCTGGCCAAGTCGCTGTTTTAAGCCTAATCTTCCTATGCTCTGCCGTATTGCTACGTGCCTTTTAGTATTCACCAGTGATATTCAATAAACGCCAACTCTGCTGGTTTTTCTGTGCAGCTTTGTCTGGTTTTAGTTTAGTTAGTGTTAGATTAGTTTTTTATTTTCTATCTAAAGCCCATGTGGAGGCTCTCTGTAAGCCCGAGAGAGGCCATCTTTGAATCATTATTGAGTTGAATAAAAGGGTAATTTAATTCTTGTTTGGAATTGTCTTTTTAACGTGAACTCAGCGATAATTCACTACGCTGTTCATAAATATTCTAGCTGCCAAAGGCTACAAAATTAGCTAGAACATTATAAACTGTGTAATAATATTCATATCAAAATCTTTGAAAATACTTCCTGCGTGTTTCTGATCGTAACTACCTTAGTCGAAATTTAAACAATAAAAATATTATATCCCATGCTATTAACAACTACTAAATTTCATAAAATCCGCTTTTAGAAAAGAAATGTAAAATTAATATTAAATATATCTGAAAGGAAACTGCAGAAAATTTTAACTTTAAGCAGTGGTGCTAAAATAGTTATTTTGCTTTCAAACAATTTTTAACTTGTGTGATTGTTAAAGGAAGGAAGAATTTCTCTCAAATGAAATTTTAATAATAATTCTGCCGAAATGATTAAGAGACAAAATAATTTATCGTTTCCTATTGCAAAATGCTTCGTTTGCATTTCTATGTTTCGAACTGTCATTTATGTAAAGGTTATTCTCTGCATTTTTATTTAATATTCACAAATGCATTTCTAATTTTGCGTGCTTTGTTTAGAATTTTATTATATTTTATGAAATATGGTGCAGCATTTCATAATGCATATAAGAAAGTATAGTCAATAAAGGCACTAAAACAGAAATTTACCACTTTGCCTAAACGTGGAAGTATTTTGATAACATTACTTATATATTAGCAAGCTTTCTGCATGTATTGAAGCATACAAAATGTTTTGACAGACAAAAATTATTTTTCATTTCGTGTAAAATGGAAAAAAGTACTTTCCTACGTTCTAACATGGGAAAGCATTTTGATAGCTAAGAGAATGAATTTTAGAGGAAATTATATTAGCATTATTTATACATTCGCAAGCTTTAAGCATGTATTAAAGAACACAAAATGTTTTGAAAGACGAAAATTATTTTTCGTAACATGAGACTTGAATCGAAAATTTCAGTAGCAAACGAAATAAGTGCTCTCTTTCTGTGATATAACATTTTATGGATAAAAGAATTAGAAATTTTCCTTAAAAAATTTGTGATACTACGCTGTAAGATAAACTTAGTGATTTAAAGGCAAGACGCTTATGCTAAAATCGAAAAACAGTATTTATTTAGTTTTTTATTGTATGTAATTATATTATATTATGTAATTATGTAGTGCATTAAATATTTAATGCTTTCATTTGTACTAAGAGAAAGTACAAAGCTTAACATGTAAAGAACAAAAATTATTTGTTCTCTTATTTACTTTGTGGTACATTTAAACTCCTAAAACAAAAATTATATTTACTGATTATCTCATTTCTGCTTCACAATTGTATTTTTACTTGACATTTATAAAATGGAATAAGGTACTCGATGTGGGAAATAAGAAATAGATGCAGATTTAAATTTAAACTAACACACACTTAACTAACGAACATTTTCTTGTAAAATTTCCAGTATTTAACACCTTTTTAAAAAAATAAAAACATTTGATCCAGTTTGGCAGTTTATTTGGAATTAGAGATAGTTTATATCACTACCCTTTTATGTGATCTTATTCCTTAATATTTATTAACATTAATTTAATTAATTGATTTAATTCGAGGTCCATCATTTTTTGCTCTAAAATGTCTGAACAAACTTTTGACTAGGCATCCTTAATAATGATCTTCCAGTTAGCCAGCTGGACTTGTTACTCTCTTACACCAGGAGTTAACGCGTGGCGAGAATACGATAATTCATTGCATTCTCCATTTAGTAAGCCTGGGAGAGGCACGAGATGCAGTCGATTAAGTCCAGATGACGATGAGTTGTCGTTCCCTAGATTTTGGTTCTGGCGCCATATTACTGATTATTAAGCTTATCAGCGCAAGAAATAAACAAACAGAAAAGTTAACTGGACCATTACCTTGATCCAAACTATGGATCTTCAAATTTGTTACCTGAGCTTGCTGATTACTTATACCTGGTGCCTACGTACGGGGGATGCGATGATTCCTTACAAGGTTTTCTTCCAGGAAGGGATTAATACTTTTGTTCTGTTTACAAAGCAAAAAAAAAATCTGATTTCAAATAAAATAGCTTGTGCGATTCAGGTAATTAAACATTTGAGGAAATAAGAATGGCAACCCGAGAGT